>CM024245.1:32764468-33284722 GCA_013421045.1 Propylea japonica | reverse complement strand
CCAAATACCTATATGTAATGATGATTTATTACATATACAGAGTGCGGCAGCATAACTTCCTTTTTAAAAACTTAATAAAACGCGTTGTATGAATCAGAAAATTTTTATTCGTTTTTTATAATACATAAGTTTTGTTTTACCCCAGTTTTGAATATAAAATAAGGTAGGTGTGACGTCCCCCCATTCTCACCATACATGAGTAAACCGATTTTCTGGCGTTTGTCATGACTCCAGCCAGTATAGCAGGCGTTATTTTGGCAATTTCTTCTGGATGTTGTTCTTCAAATCTTGTAGGGTCCTTAGACGTTTCACATAAACACGAGATTTCGAAAAACCCCATAGAAAAAAGGCACAAGGGGTCAAATCGGAAGAGGCGGGCCTTTCATGCAATTGTCGATTTGACCCCTTGTGACTTTTTCTATGGGGTTTTTCGAAATCGTGTTTATGTGAACCGTCTAAGGACCCTAGAAGATTTAACAACATCCAGGAAGAAATTGCCAACATACGCTGCTATACTGGCTGGAGTCATGACAAACGCCCAGAAATCGGGTTTACTCAGTGTATGGAGAATGGGGGACGTCACCTACCTGATTTAATCTTCAAAACTGAGTAAAACAAAACTTTATGTAATGTGCCTATATTATAAAAAAAGAATAAAAATTTTCTGATTTGCACAATGCGTTTTATTAGTTTTAAAAAAAGTTATGCTGACCACCCTGTAGGTACTTTTGTATTTTCTTCCTGATGGAAGGGAACCTCAGAAAAAAATTTTGATAAGCCACTGAATTCCTATGAAAAGTGTTTCGTGTTTCAAGTTTATAACAAAAAGATTAAACGAAGATATGACCATAGTCTAAAACAAAAGAAGATTAGAGCAATGAGATAGACGGCGGCAGAATGATTTTCTGGAAAAAAGATTACCGCATTCTTCATCTTTTAGAGTTGAAAGTTGTAGTAGTTCAGAGATCACAATTCTGGCCACCTGTACACAGTCCGCGCAATTCGAAATATACCTTTTTTTGAACTTTACTCGATATATCCAACCTGAATAAATTCCGATTCAATTTTATCGAACCCATTTCAATATCCATCTATCAACGTCAGCATTCACATCAAATTCGATAACTCGTCGACATACCAAATTGTGCCAAATCGATTCCTGGGTCCTTTCACCACACGTGGCAACCACGGACGGTTCCTCTATGCCCTCCGACCGGCAAAGGCAAAGCCCCGGAAAACGATTTTAATGAATTCATCTAATCGTTGCACGACTTTCGAGTCGAAATTAATCAGTCGTGGGCCGTATGAGGTGTAACGGTCGGTTTTTGATTGAACTGTTTGATTGATAACGAACAGTGCACCTTTCTTTTGCTTGTGGTATACGCCTTTGTGGGTACCATGGACGTGGCGCAACTCAAACCCATTTTTTATATCTCCGGAGTTCATTAATCAGGAAGACTGTTGCTTTCTCATAAAATAATGGATAGAGAATGAAAAATAGTGTTCTAGACCATTTTTTGGGAAAGTTATTGTCCTCTTGTGCGTGGTATGCTTTCGACCATATGTCTGTGATTTTGGAGGTGCAAATGGTCTGAAATGACCGGTTGGGACTCACCGATAATAACACAGAGATGAAGTTTAATTCTTGATGGTCCGTTTGTGCGTAATACTCTACGGGAATAGTCCAATACGAAGAGAGAAGGAAAGCTTCTATAGTTTGTCTGATTTTGTGAATCCACAGAAAACCAATAACTATCCAAACTGAAATTCTGGCTAAAGAGACGTAATGCGCAATTCTGTCTGTGGAGGCAGTAAAGGGGTTTGGCAATAAAAGGTGTTATTTTGAATAGCCCGCTATTTCGGTAGATGTCACGTTTGAAGCTTTCTTTTTTTGACATTTGACAAGCAGAAACTACGCCCATTAATAAAAATGGAACGATACACGCTTCAAGAAAGCATTGAAATTATTAAAATTCCTATAAAATGGTGAAATTTGATAGAGACAGTTCGTAAAACTCGAACATTTTTGGGTCATCGTGAAGTACTTGTCGGACCGCAATGAAGAAATTGGTGGATAAATTCGAGTTGTTAGAACAAGTAAGTGATGTGAAGAATAAAACCCGTGCACGTCGCTCAAGAACAGCCGAGAATATTGCTGCTGTAGCCGTAAGTGCTAAAGAAAACCTAGGTTTGTCCATTCCTCGTCGTTCTTTGGAATCAGGCATTCCACAAACGATTTTTATGGCCGAAATTGGATAGTATCGATCTGGAACTTTGATACAGCGGGATCCAAAAGCTATCTGGACTTGATAAGAAGCAATTACACCTCCTCACTGGCATTCTTACACGACACTGTTGCCTCACTGTTGAGGATGGGATTATCGGACACTGACGAGTGGGGGTTATGTGGGGAGGAGTAAGAACCCCCATTCACCTAGTCACGGAATGCTTTGGCATTGTGAGCCTAAGGAGAGAATACCTTGAGCGAGAAACTCGTAAGAGTGAGGAACTAGCCTAGGTTTGTCCATTCCTCGTCGTTCTTTGGAATTAGGCATTCCACAAACGTCATTACATTACTGGACAACGTTTACTTTCAACAAAAAGGAGCTACGTGCCACACAAGCAACAACGAAATCATTATCTTTTGCTGAAAAAGTTTCCGGACTGTGTTATCTCTCGAAGAGGTGATCACAATTGGCCACCGAGATCTTATGATTCACACCTTGCGACTTCTTCCTTTGAGGCCACGTAAAAGAGAAGCTCTATGCCAATAGCCCAGCGTCGTTTCAAGACCTCAAAGATAGAATTCGTGAGGATATCGAGGACATAGAGCAGCCACTTTGCTATTTGGTTAGGGAAAATTTCATTAAAGGATATGGTCCTGTAAGCGTGGTCGTGGTGGTCATTTGCCTGATGTTATTTTTCAATATTGACGGCATAGCTTTTCTTTATAATGAAATAAACATCCGATCATTATATTGAAAAATAGCATTTTTCCTTGAATATCAAAATAAAACCTTTTATTGGAAAACCCTATACAGGTAAGACAGGAAATGCATATCAGATAGTCAATTGGCATTAAGGTAACCGATGGCCGTTGATTGTGAATCAAAGTACATTTGAAGTCATGAACAATCCCTCACAATACTGGCGAAACACAACAACAAGTTCTAATTTGGGTACCTATCCACGAGAACATCGAGGAAAATGAGAAAGCTGATGCCCTTGTAAAAAGAAGAAAAACTTCCTTCTCAATCAATTCGGGTCACATTTCAATGAATTCACCATCATCGACAACTAATAACAAGCAGACTTCAAGCAAAGATACCTACTCATAACAGAGGGTGGCCTAATGGTTATGTTATGATCGAAAGTCATGTCTCTCCGCTGACGTGCTACCGGTAATGAAAAAGCATCTGCCTTCCCCGGACGTGACGTCCGCTTTCCAATCAAATAAATTCGCATTTAATTTCAACTCGGCAATTTCAGCCTGATTGCGAACGATAGAAACAAGAACAGCAAGCAGCTTCTGCTGCTGTAGCAGCAAACGCAGTAGTAGTAGAGACGCCCCAGGACATGCCCGCAAATAATAACCTATCCTTGCAGAAAAGATTGGATCTTGCGTATCAGTCTGCAATCTGGAAAAACACTACACACATATCGTAGTTGTCCGGTGCGTGATGGACTCCTAATTAGACACTGCGCCTGTCACGTGTCTGCTCTGCACTCTAATCATGAATATGTTCAGCTCGAGATAGGCCATTGTTTTTTCCTCTGCTGTTGCTACCGCTGCGGGCTGAATTCTATGCGCGTTTTGATGATCTGCGGTGGTCGAGAAGAGTAAATTCTTCATTATTTGATGTTCTTTTCTTCTTGCTCGTGTGGAATTTCATGGGAATCACGATCTGACATTCAAAAAAGAAGTCTTGCACTTTCGAGGTTTACTTGGATGTTCTAAAAAGTTTTTATTAATTCATCAATACTCATTTTGTGTTCTTAAAAGTAATCACCCTCATATATAATGCACTTATGACAGCGCTTCTTCTAATCCTCATGCGCTTTTCGCCATCATCAGCTCGTTGTCGCTTTATCTCATCAATTGTGGCAAAACGTTCTTCCTTAAACCTAACTTAACCTTTCCTAACCTAACCCGACTCAACCTTATCTAACCTAACCTAACCCAACCTAACCTATCATGGCAGAAAAAAATTGCTATTGTTTTTTTCAGCTGCAGGCTGAATTCTATGATGATCTGTAATGGTATAGGAGAGAGTAAATTCTTCATTAAAATTTAATGTTCTTTTCTTCTGGCTCATGTAAAATGTCGTTGGAATCTCGATCTGATATTCAAAAATCCTGCACATTCTAAGTTGATTCTTGAAAGATTCAGAAATTATACACAATGGAACCCTATAACGAACGTCTGTATAACGAATTTCTCTATATAACGAATTTCGTACAAGACATTGCACCTTGATTCCAAATTCCATGTTGAAAACACCCTCTAAAAACGAGAGTAAAATTCTCTCAATAACGAATATTCAAACAACATTACTCTATGAATTGATATTGGTAAGAAGGTATAAGGGTGGGTTTTTTCCGAAATTTTTCCGGACGTACGTAATGAATTTTCACCTTAAACTAAATCATTACGACAGGAGACAGATCCTTCTGAAACAGTTTTAAATACATCCTTGGCTGTTTGGTTTCAATTGAACTATTAGGCTAGTGTGAAAGTTGTGCGAGATTATCCAAAAGGAAGTGCTTAATTTTGATGGATAAACTTAAATTTATCAGTGTAGTCGACCGCGACATTGCCGACAATAGAAACAAATCTTCTGTGTAAGGAAATTCTTAAGGCGATTTTTTGCGGATTTAGCGCTTTCGTATAGGGAAGTTCCACTTATCTATTTTGTCTTCTTCAAGTAATCCCACTCATATATAATGTCCTTATCCCAGCGCTTCTTCTGACTTTATCTCATCAATTGTGACAAAATCCTTTCTTTTTAGTCGATTTATATTATTTTTCTGCTTTCATTGTCTTTATACTCACTTTCGTTTTTGCTATTATCCTTATTTGTATATTAGCATATCATCCAGAAACACCCAGTATAATCAGAACGTTGTTTAATTCATGAGCCTTCATGCATGCCAACGATTTGGCCAATTCTCTAGAAATAAGATAACAAAACAATTTCCACCAAATTGATCTACATCGACCTGGAGCGAAACTGTGGGTAATCGTCGAACAAAAACCAGCACATTATCATAACGCTGAAACTACACGATGCTACCATTACACAGTGGTCAATCCACGAAGAGCTGCTACCCTCGAGGCCCTGAATTCTTTCTAACAATAGTCAGGTCGCGTGATTGATACAATGCCCCCTCAGGTGATCTTCAAGCGCTCCTTTATAATTCTGCTCATTATAAACTACTTTGTGCCGGATGATTTTTGTTATTGGACGAATATCGATTCTGCAAAGTCACGAGAGGGCATAGGGAGTATAAAAACTGATATTTCTGAGGAATCTCTAATATTAGGTACAGCATGACCAGTAGCAGGATCGATGGGTCTGCCTACATTTTGGCATAATTCAGTAGCTGAAAATTATATGGAGCAACTATGTTTTGCGAGCTTTTAGCATCTATGCCTATCATTATCATAGTCGGGGAATCTAATTCGCATATAAAGAATACCAGGAATTCGGTCTTTCAGTGTTGTTTGAATTTCCTGTTAAAGATTCTGCTAAATTGGCACAAATGCTTACATTAATGTAATAAGATTCTCTAACATGTTTCATATTTCTGTGCTTTTACGTTTGTGTTAAAGAAAGAATGAAGCCAAGCTTCATGAAACATTTTTTGGGCTATTCCCCTAAAATATTTTCTTCTATTCATCGTTTCGGTCTAGTTTCTCTACATACTGTGGAACAGTTCGAAAAATTAGTAGAGTTAACGCTCGGTTCAATACAGATATCATTCTTTTCGCTATCTTTCAGCTTTTATTTCACTTTAATATCTGATTTCTTTCAGAGATTCACATGTTTCGTCTCCTCTAGAACTGCATTTACTAATTCATCATTCACTCTTCTAATTTATCACGTAAGACTTGACTCTCGTTTAAAAATAAAGTTCAAGAACACTGAGCTTAAACTCTACAAATTTCTGGAATGTTCACATGGTGTTAAGAAATAAGTCCACAAATTCTGCTCCATTATAAACTACTTTGTGCCGGATGATTTTTGTTATGGACGAATATCGATTCTGCAAAGTCACCGAGAGGGCATAGGGAGTATAAAAACTGATATTCTGAGGAATCTCTAATATTAGGATACAGCATGACCAGTAGCAGGTTCGATTGGGTCTGCCTACACTTTGGCATAATTCAGTAGCTGAAAATTATATGGAGCAACTATGTTTTGCAAGCTTTTTAGCATGTATGCCTATCATTATCATAGTCGGGGAATCTTAATTTGCATGTATAGAATACCAGGAATTCAGCACTAAGTCTCGTTTAAAATTTATCTGTTCCGAATTTAGCACCACTGCATATATCAGTGTCAATTAGATTATTTCATATGTTTTATTTTTCTGTGTTTTTCTGTTTGTGTTAGACAAAGAATGAAGCCATGCTTCATTTCATTTCCTCTGTTCAACATTTTGGCCTATATTATCAACACCTGTGGAACAGATCGAGGAAATTTGTAGAGTTAACGCGCAGTTTATTACAGATACCATTCTTTTCGCAATCTTTCAGTTTTTATTTCACCTTGATTCTTCAAGATCCAAGTATGAATTAAACTGCCTGGAATATTATAAACATGCCAAGCTCTAAAGGGTTCTCCAATTAGAGTGTTATTTTGAATAGCCCGCTTTTCGGTAGATGTCACGTTTGAAGCTGTCATTTTGTGTCATTCGACAAGTAGAAACTGCGCCATTAATAAAAATGGAACGATACACGCTTCAATAACGCATTGTGAAAATATTAAATTCACTAGGAAAATGGTAAAAATTTGTCAGAGACGGTTCGTAAAACTCGAACATTTTTGGGTCGTGTGAAGCACCTTGTTGGATCGCAATAAGAAAATTGGTAAAAAAATACGAGCTTTTGGGACAAGTTAGTGATGTGAAGAATAAACCCGTGCACGTCGCTCAAGAACAGCCGAGGATATTGCTTTTTCGAAAATGAGGCTGGAGCAACAGTTACGGTGAATGGATTACGCTATCGAGAGATGATTAATGATTTTTATGGCCGAAATGGATGTATTGATCTAGACAACGTTTACTTTCAACAAGACGGTGCTACGTGCCACACAAGCAACGAAACCATTGGTCTTTTGCGGGAAAAGTTTCCGGACTGGTTATCTCTCGAAGAGGTGATCACAATTGGCCACCGAGATCTTTCGATTTAACACCTTGCGACTTCTTCCTTGGGGCCACGTGAAAGAGAAGGTCTACGCCAATAGCCCAGCTTCGATTCAAAATCTCAGAGATGGAATTCGTGAGGCTATCGAGGACATAGGGCAGCCACTTTGCGATTTGGTTATGGAAAATTTCATTAAAAGGATACGTTCCTGTTAGCGTGATCATGGTGGTCATTTGCCTGATGTTATGTTCCACTATTAACGGCATACCTTCTTTTTTGTAATGAAATAAACATCCGATTATCTATATTGAAAAATGTTTCGTCTTCTCCAAAACTGCATTCACTAATTCTTCTTTATCTCTCCTAATTTTTCACGTGAAAATTTGCTTTTTGTTTTAAAATGAAGTTGAAACCCATCTTAATATGCACATACAAAAAATTCGACAAAAACTTCTCATTTCATCTAGCGAAGTTTGTTCTAATACTAAAGAATTTATCTACAATCTGGCGTAGAAACAACTGAAATCGATTGAAAATTACGAAAGTTTTTGGACAGCAGTTTATGTGACGTGGCGTAATCGTGAATCCAAAAGATTCGATCCAGTTGTCATTCGAATATTGCGCTTATGCGAAGGAAATTTGTTGGACCGAAAATTATCTAAGGCTGAATCTACTCTCATTTATCTCTGATCGTCCAACGTATAAAAGTCTTATAGGCAAAGCGGTGCGACCGAGCTTTGCATTAATGAGATCGTAGTTCCCATACTCTGTTGCTTATCTCCGATCTGTATCTCATCAGCTGTCTCATTGAGCAGAACTGAATCAATCTCTATCAAGCCTTCGGTCTCCGATGGATCTAGGATTATCGCAATCGAAACAAGAAACTATTCGTTATTCGATGTTCACCATGGAAATATATCGTTACGAGTACTCGTAATTTGGTAGCTGCATAAGCCAAGTTTAACATCTTTCATACAAAGTGCACCACAGAGGCATGCTAATTTAGGAATTTAATTAAACAAAAATTTATGCAAATACTTCCCTATAACGAAAGCGCTAAATCCGAAAAAAAATTTTTGTTATACAGAATATTTCTTTCCATAGTCGGATATGTCGCGGTCGACTTCATTGATAAATTTAAGTTTCTCATTCAAAGTTAAGCACTTCCTTTTAGACATTTCCGCACAACTTTTCACACTAGTGTAATGTAGGATTGAAAGCAAAGAGCCAGGGGTGTATTTAAAACTGCTTCAGAAGGATCTCTCTGCCCGCCTTAATGATTTAGTTTTAAATCGTCCGGAAAAATTTCGGAAAAAACCCAGATTTATAGCTTCTTACCAATATACAGTGTGTTTGGTCACGAGTTAGCGATAATTTAAGGTCATCAAATATACCTAATATTATCGACAAAAACACCCAAACTTGAAAGTTTGCCCCCTTAGTTTTGGAGTAGCCCCCCATTTTAAATTTACTTTTTTATTTTCGTTGACTCTTCCAAATGATATTGATTTCTTTGGACATAAAGGTCCTACAGATGTGAAAAAAATGTTTTTTGAAAGATGACACTACTACCTTTCATTGAAGTATAAAAATATAAAAACATTCAACTCAAAAACGCCATGAAAAATTCTTTAAAATAATTTGTGGGATTTTGCACCGACTGATGTAATTTACTGGTTTAAATAAATAAATAAATTCATAGTAAAAATGTACTGATTTTCTTAGTAAATCCGCAATAGTATACAAGAGCTAGCACATTGAAGTATAATTTTTTTTTCAATGATTTAACAAGCAAGGTTTTAGCTACAAAACAACACTCACATCATATCTGTAAGTTACATAATTTGGGAGTTATTGCTGTTCGAACATGATCACTACGCGAGCAAAAGACGTCATGAAGGCCACTGCCTGTCTACAGAGCAGTGGCAGCCATTTTGAGCAATTTTTATGATTAATTTGTTTGTTTGATCATTGAAAATTATCGAAAGTACAGTACTAAGGTTTTTTTATTTACCAATTTTCATAAGGGTCATGTTCGAACAGCAATAACTCTCAAATCATGTAACTTACAGAAATGATGTGAAATTTGTAGCTTGTGTCCATGCGTGTTAATCATTGAAAAAAATTATACTTCAATGTGCTAGTTCTTGTACTATTGCGGATTTACTGATAAAATCAGTACATATTTTCAATATGAACTTTTTCAAATAATTTTTTATGGCGTTATCAAGTTGAATGTTTTTATATTGTTATACTTCAATGAAAGGTGGTAGTATCATCTTTCAAAAAACATTTTTTTCAGATTTGTAGGACCTTTATGTCCAAAGAAATCGATATTATTTGGAAGGGTCAACGAAAATAAAAAAGTAAATTTAAAATGGGGGCTACTCCAAAACTAAGGGGGTAAACTTCCAAGTTTGGGTGTTTTTGTCGATAATATCAGGTATACTTGATGACCTTAAATTATCACTAACTCGTGACCAAACACACTGTATATTCAAAGAGTGATGTTTTCTGAATATTTAGTTATAGAGAGAATTCACTTCGTTTTAGAGGGTGTTTTCAACATGAAATTTTTATACAGAGAAATTCGTTATACAGACGTTCGTTATAGGGAAGTTCCACTATAATTTCAAGTAAAGCATCTAGAATTTATATTCGGACAGTTTTAAAGCTGGATGATATCTGGCAATGGTGTTATTGTCATTACACTGGATTAATCGATTTCGGTAATGTCCGACATTTTTGTCCAGCATTTCGTTGGTTATGTTGGCTATAGCCAAACGATTTTTTTCTTTTAGATGACCAGAGTCCTGTGATTATCCTTATAATAATGTGATATTAGATAACCACATAAAAAGCGCAGGGACCTAAATCAGACGACTGTGTTAGAGTGCTGGAAACCCCAGAGAGCTTCACGAGCGCCCCCTATATTCACAACGTGTCACTGTTTGGTGTGCACTATCGTGAGTTGGGATAACTGGCTCATATTTCATTAAAAAACTGCTCTTTTCACTAGAAAATGTAATCTTTTTTATGAACCATCTAGACAGAATACCAATATGTTTGAGATAGAAAACAGAAATTCATCCTTAGGATATTCCTTCGAAAGCTAGTGTATAATCATGTTGAAATCTGATTTGAAATGTTATCATTCCGAATATCTCCATCGTGTTATTTGAGTGTTTTATTTCTTTCTTCTTCCCTATTCCACAGATGTTTACAATTTGTTGGACCCTTTTCATCCACATGTTTCGTTATCAGAAAATCTTTGAAATGTTATAAAGTGCTTTTGGATGGTGCTATAAGATTGCTGAATCCTTCGAAGTCAAATACACATTTTGAAGATTTCACAGCAAATTCTGATGACGAAATGAAACGAAAGGAGAAGGGAAGGCTTAAGTTTTCAATTTTTCAATTTCAAGGTGAATTGATTAATTGATATTACTAATGAAATATTTGACATGATTTCGGAAGGATCTGATGTTTCATTTGAGATTAACTCCGATAAAAATTTGATAAGGAAGAAATCGATCTTTATGTCTCAGATAAACGTGTGAATTTTGTTGAGTATGGATTTTTACATTGCTTCTCAAGTCATAATGTTAAGTTCCTTATTCATACAAAAATCCAATGAAATAAATGATAAAACCGTTTCATTTCTCGGAATCATTGACATCAATGTTGATTTTTGTTATCTTGTTGCCTATTATTATCCTTCTTCGAAAAGTTGGATATTTCTTAGGTCAGGTTTATTATTTTATACAGTGTGTAACTAAATAAGTGTAAAATATTAAGGAGGTGATTCCTCATCGAAAAAAGATAGGATCTTTCATATGAAGAAACTTCATTGGAGCATTCCTTGTTGAGATACAGCCCCTCAAAGGGAGTACCTACATAAAATTTGTATAACAATTTTTTTCACTAGCACCAAAAAAGTTACAATATTGAAATTAACCTGGCGTTTTCTACTAGCAAAAAGACACTTATCCAGTTATTTATTTGGTTTACCCCATGGTTGTAAGCGTGGGAAAAGCAACCCCTAAAGTTTATTTCCAATGTAACTTTTTGTCTTATTATGTGTTTACCATTTAAGAATGTATTTTCGATAGCCCGTTTCATTCTAAACAAAAAATATCTCCTGAGTTTTTTGCCCAAAATAAACCAGTTCGCAGTGAAAAATTTTTTACGAACAACTACAGAGATAGACCGTCATAAATGCGAAACTAATCTATCTAGTAGGACATTTTTAGCGATAGTGACAATTAAATTGGTATAACGCTGTCAGTTTACGACGATCTATCTCTGTAGTTGTTCGTAAAATAAATTCTTTACTGCGAACTGGTTTATTTTGGGCAAAAACTCAAGAGACATTTTTGGTTCAGAATGAAACAGGCTATCGGAAATAAATTTTTAAAGGGTAAACAAATAATAAGACAAAAAGTTACATTGGAAATAAACTTTAGTGGTTGCGTTTCCCACTCTTACAACCAAGGGGTAAACCAAATAAATAACTGGATAAGTGTCTTTTTCCTAGTAGG
This sequence comes from Propylea japonica, assembly GCA_013421045.1. Taxonomy (NCBI): domain Eukaryota; kingdom Metazoa; phylum Arthropoda; class Insecta; order Coleoptera; family Coccinellidae; genus Propylea; species Propylea japonica. The sequence goes on along the minus strand of CM024245.1, from coordinate 33,272,812 downwards.
AAACGTCAGGTTAATTTTCATATTGTAAATTTTTTGGTGCTTGTGAAAAAAATTGTTATACAAATTTTATGTACCTACTCCCTTTGAGGGGCTGTATCTTAACAAGGGATGCTCCAATGAAGTTTCTTTATATAAAAAATCCTATCTTTTTTTCGATGAGGTATCACCTCCTTAAATATTTTATACTTATTTAGTTACACCCTGTATATCCAACGTCTTGTTGAGGACAATCGATTGAATCAATAACCAGCAGTTCTCAAAAACATAAACTGAGTTATTAAAACATGCTTTTTAGGACTGCTGAACGTAAGTTCAATTTTTTCTAGAATTTACGATTGATTGAAAACATAGACGATCTAGTTGCAACATCCTCAAGGATCTCTGTACCTACATGCGTGCAAATTGAAACAAAAAAACCCTAATAGTCGCCCGAGTAACCGCTGGCTCATTCAAATGGACATGTGCTCGTAACGAAGTAAAATTACACATCTCCTTGAATATTCGTGTGCTGTTCGAGAGATAGCGTGAGGGCGCAGCCATAAACAGCAAAGAAAGAACTTAACTGTCAGTTTCCCCAGGATATAGTCTCTTTTTTACCCGCTCTGGTATCCTAATTGCTCGTAGTCGACACCTGTGTTATTACTGCTAATTGAGTACAAACCATTTACATTCACGATAATGAAGCAAGCCAACTCTTATTCTGCAAGTTTGTTTGTTTTGGTGTGCGTTACCTTTGGATCCGAGACTTAAGGGGTACTTATTATGATAAATAGATGAAGTCCAGACGACAGACCAGTTTAGTGAAAGATCAAAAAAGTGAAAAAAACAGTCGTAGAATTCGTTCACAAGAAAATTTTTATTTGGTTCGTGAAAGTGTTGCTGAAGACCATGAAATGTTGATTAGATGACGTCCACAACAATTTGAACTTAGTGGGTCCACAACATGGCGTATTTTATAGGAGGATTTAGCTTTGAAGATATTAAGGTTCAAATCACACATCATCAGGAACTAAAGCATTAAGATTGTTCGAAACGTCGTTCATTTGTCAGTTTCTTCAATGAACAATCAGCTGAATTTTCTCAAATAATGTGATTTGATATTGTTGAACAATCGATTGCTAAATCAAAGGATGAAATTTTTTCATTATTGAGATTGAGCCCCAATTTCGTCAAAATGAAAGTTTAGATAAAATAGTGAATGTCTATAGAGCTCCAAGAAGAGGCCATTTGGTAGAGATAATTTTTCGTACATATGTTGTTACTGATACACGTTTTTTACATTATTCTGAATTTGAATTCGATATTTAGGATGAAATACCACTATTTAAATATAAGGGAGATGATTACCCTTCAATTGGGTCCTGTAGCGGTCTTAAAAGAACAGAAGATTCGAAAAATCATCACTTGGAATGCCTGACCTGGTTTAAAACACCCTCCTGGCCCAAGATCATAAATTAGGTATTTTGTATCTACATATTGAAGGTATTTATTCGAATAGTTTTAAGTTTCAATTTGGTAGAAACGGCTAGACAGGGTTTTTTCTACTGAGGTTTTTCCTGTGCTCTGGTATCATACGCCAGAATAATATGGTACCCCGTTTTGCACCAATCCAGCTAGAGACTTTTTTGTTTCATGTACTGTATTTTGTTAGCTCTCAACTCAAAAGAATATATAAACTGATACTTCAATCCCGAATAGAAAGTTTTTGAAAACGTATGCAAATTATGTGTTTATTCATTTAAAAAAACCTCATTTGATTTGAAACATCCTCTGAATTTCGTTGTCGTTCACATTATTCATGTGAATCTGGAGTATTATGCACCTTCTGCTCTATAAAAGATATGACAAAATGAACAAATTGACTATAAAATTTGAAGACAGCTTTTGTATTATATTAACATGATCTTTTTCAATAGTGGAATAGGTATATTGATAGTGATACTTTTAGTGCCAACCAAAATTTTTCAATGCAAAAATCACTGTCCGATAATGATTGAAAGGGAAATTAATATTAATGAAATTTTATAAACTAAAGAAAATATTGAAGAAAAGGCTAACTGAAACACTGATATTTCCTACAACTCCCTACTTCCTGGCTGGTTTTTGTGTTTCGAACTCGTGATAAAAAAATACTATAACGAACGTCCGTATAAAAAATTTCTCTGTATAACGAATTTTGTACAAAACATTGCACCTTGAATCCAAATTCCATGTTAAAAACGCCCTCTAAAACTGAGTTATTTCTCTCTATAACGAAATATTCAAAGCACATCACTCTTTGAATGAGTATTGGTAAGAAGGTGTAAGGGTGGGTTTTTTTTCCGAAAATTTTCCGAAGGTACGTGATAAATCTCAAACTTGAACTAAATCATTACGGCGGGCAGAGAGATCCTTCTGAAACAGTTTTAAATACACCCCTGGCTCTTTGATTTCAATCTAACCATTACGCAAGTGTGAAAAGTTGTGCGAAAATGTCTAAAAGCAAGTACTTAAGTTTGAATGATGAACTTTAATTTATCAGTGAAGTCGACTGCGACATAACCGACTATAGAAACAAATTTTCTGTATAACGAAATTTCTTTATAACGAATTTTTTTGCGGATTTAGCGCTTTCGTTATAGGGAAGTTCCACTGTATAAGTAAATATCTTCTGCACTTGTATAAAGAAATAACTATCTTCCTAACCTTATTCCGTAAAATCTTCCATACAAATTCATAAATCACTCTCCAAATCAAGTCCATCTGATTAGATTGTTTGTTTTCAAGATGACCACTTAAAAAACAATATATCCCCCCATATTCAGCGAAGCCTGAACAGATAAAAGCTTAGTGGGCAGCCCCATGTTTACAGGGCGAATCAAGTCAACAGAGCGATTAATGTCCGTTTTCACACTGTATAACTTCGAAGGCGTTAGACCATGAAATGCCCAGTGATTTACCTGGTTTGGTTTTAATTGGATTTGCGTAATTACTAGGAATTAGGACACTACGTGAAAAATATAGTTAAAATTAATTCAACATCAGCCATTCGCCCATTCATGATAGAAATACGTTCAATATGATCTCAGCTATAGCTTTCTTAGTTAAATGTGCATTAAGAGAGAAAAATGTGGCTTAAAGCCACCTCAAAAAGATTGTTGAAATGATTTCTGTACTTTAAAATCTAGAATCTACGTAAAAGTAAGTCATTTTTCCTCGAAAGAATAAATTTATCGAATATGACATTCATTATAGGATTTTTTGGAATTTATGGAAAAATTACCCATTTCTATCTTTTTTCTTTTCAACATTAGCTAAATACATTGAATTTCGGTAGAAATTGAGGAAGTTACTTATGTTTTCCATCCATTAACAACCCCAAGTCACATGTTGCCATTAAAATAACCGCCAAATTTTAAAACCGATCATCCCTAATCTGATACAAACAATTTCCGTCTGTTCTTTCGGTTGCTTTTAACGTAACGTTCGTATCGTAGATTTAATCTTACCTACACTGGCCAACGAATGACATGGACCTTTTATCTTGAAAGAACTGTTTGTTGCTTGAAGTGTATATTGAAAGCGTGCATATTTGAGCAAATGATGATATTTGTTTTAGTGCCAATATGTTACAGAAAAATGTTTGGCATCAATTGTCGAAAGTTTTGTTCGTTTTGATTTCATACTCCTTTTGAAAATGTGCATTATCATTCACTGCGCTAATTATATCGTCAAATTCGATTTCATTCCAATCAACAATTTTCATGGGAATATCAGAACTTTTTTTCGATATTACAAAAGACTTTTCAGGGTTATGTTAACGCAATCCCCACAAATTGTTGCTTGATGCTTTGAATTGGTATTGAACATTTTACTGCAATTTAAGCTCGATCGAATTTTCGAATTCTGAATTATTCGTAAAAATTGATAATTTAGAAAAAAATGAATTCTATAGTATGATTATGTAAACATTTTGAAATTTTCCTTGAACGTTAAGCCTAAGAATCTTCACCTTCTAAATGATTTTCAATCGAATCGAATATTTTATTATGGAAAAATAAGGATTTTTTTTTCAACCCGATTGAATTTTTCATGATTCTGTGAATAAGTATTTTGCACATGGCAGTAACATTTTATTTCTATCAGTTTTGTTCTGTCTGAGATATGTGTGTGGAATAAAAATTTTTAATGGCCATATTTAATGGAACACTATGATAGACTTTGCTGTTTTTCCCTGAAAATTTCAAGTCACTAGGACAACCATTTCGAGAGATATCGTGTTTACGGACGGACGGTCCCAAGAACAGAATTTAATTTGACCACGGATTCGTCATCAGGATGTCGAACCTTATCTTCTGAGGCCTTCTTGGCTCAAAACTCGAAAATTACAGACATTTGGGCGAAACGATACCTACTTGTCTTAAACAATGCTATATCGTTTTGTTAAGGTAGGAGGATATGAGAGCCCAAAAAAGAATCGTCAAGACGAACATGTTGAGAAAGATTCAAATTTTTACTTGTACCAGAAAAATTATGTTCAGTTTCTATTTGAACTTCCCCTGAGGGTTGATAATCGATTTAACTATTCTGTTTCACTATTCTCTGAAAATTTTAACACACACGCGAATGAGAAAAATTATACAGGGTGTCCCGGAAAATGTGGGAAATCTCTCGAATTCAGATAGAACATAAAAATGAAGATGACAAGTTTCCATAGTTTTTTTTCCTAGCGGCCCCCCTACGAAGAGACGACCTCCTAATGACACCACTGGATATCCATTTCAGTGGAATAAGTTTCAAACTACTCGAGATCATTCGATGAAAATTTGATATGATTAATAGTATTAAGGCCGCACTCAAATTTCAATTAGATTGTTCAGTTTACCATGGGCGGAAACTTCTAATGATAAGGTGCTAAAAAAACAAAGGATACCTTGAATATTAAGCTAAAGAAAAAGTAGGTACTCTTGTTCATTGTCGATAAAATGAACCGTTTTCTAAAAAAAATTATAAACTAAGTAATTGAAATTTATTCCACTAAAATGAATTTCCAGTGGCGTCATTTAGGAGGTCGTATCTTCGTAGGCAGGGCCGCTAGGAAAAAAATTATGGGAACTTGTCATCTGATTTTTTTATGTTCTATCTGAATCCAAGAGATTTCCCACATTTTCCGGGACAGCCTGTATATTCTAATCAAGACCTGGAAATTCGAACAAGCGGTGAAGCGCGAAACCTAGTCAAAATTACTCAACCTAGTTTTTTCAATTTACACCTAAAATTCTGGGATTTTTCGGAAAAATAATCGAAGTAAAAGTAAATACAACATTCAAGAATTAAACCCTCACAGAATATCCCCACATTAAGCCCTTTTTCTGACTAAAACACCACTTATTTCAATTTAGCTCAACCAAGTTTTGGAGATTCCAACAAGCGGTGAAGCGCGAAACCCAGTTAAACTCGATCAACTCAAATTTGTTTCGGAGACTATGTGGATCTTCAATAACTTGTGTCAATAAACTTGATTATACGTATTCATAATTTTTCTGACGTCCCGATAAGAACAAACTCCCAAAAAGCATTTAATCCTTCACCCAAAATATTTATAAAAAAGTCCCTTTTCAACAATCGGGCAGTGTATCTCAATCAGCCCCATCGCTATTCAGGTGGAGCATGTGTGTCCGATACGACCCTCTCGGACAGGTGTATCGGCACCTGCTGATGCCCCATCACCCTAATCCAATCGAGCTTGGCTCGTCTCTCTATACTAAGGATACCACCCGACTGACTAATATCTTACCCGAGTCGATATTGTCCACCTTGAGTGCTGTTATTTTACGACACCTTGACTTATATGACCGAAGCTGCCTTAAAAATTAGTGAAACTAATGGAGAGGTACCTGGTAGAGGAAATACAACATAAAGATGCTCAATGATTATTATATTAATATAGGTAACAATTTCAAAGGAACCTAACGTGAAGTTCTCGGGATGTTCAAATTGAATTATATGAGCAAGGTTGTGAAGATTTTTTTGGATCTATTCATTTGTCAAATATTCATTTTTAGGCTGGATCTTATTATTGGTGCCCAATCAACAATCGATATCAACAGACGGTCGACAGATGGGGTTTTCGGTTATTGACATAAAAGATGCTTCCTTCATTTTCAACACCTCGGTTTTTCTTTTTTTGCTGTTAAGGAAACGTTACCTTCATTCAAAGCATGTTGAACAAGCTCTGATTTATCAGCTAGTTTTTAACTTTCTTCAATTCGAACAATTAAGGGACGTTCAATTTCTATAATACAGGCTGTAGCCTATATTGGAGAATGTAAACGTACCTCAAATGAACGAATCAAAGAACATAAAAACTAGCTCAACTTGAACATACTGATGAGTCAAAGCTTGTCCAACATGATTTCAATGAAAACCACAAGATTTCATTAGGAGAAGCTTCAATAATATCTAAAGAAGTAAAACTGAGTTGTAAAGGGTTTTCCAATACGATATTGAAAGGAAAATGCCATTTTTCAATATAAATGATCGAATGTTTATTTTACTATAAAGAAGAAGCTATGCCTTTTATAGTGGAAAATAACATCAGGCAAATGACCACCACGACCACGCTTACAGGACCATATCTTCTTTATGAAATTTTCCATAACCAGACCGCAAAGTGGCTGCCCTATGTACTCGATAGCCTCATGAATTAGATTCTTTGAGGGTGTTGAATCACAAGATTTCGGTGGCCAATTGTGATCACCTATTCGAGAGATAACACGGTCCAGAAATTTTCCCACAAAAGATCAATGGTTTCGTTGCGTGTGTGCATGTAGAGCTGTCTTCTTGAAAGTAAACGTTGTCAAGATCAGTACTATCCAATTTCGACCATAATGGAACGCCTAATTCCAACAAACGACGAGGAATGGACAAATCTGGGTTTTCTTCAACACTTTCGGCTACAGCAGCAATATTTCCGACTGTTCTTGAGCGACTTGCACGTGTTTTATTCTCCACATCACTAACTTGTCCAACAGCTTAAATTTTTCAACCAGTTTCTTCATTGCGATCCGACAAGCTATTACGACTACACAAAAATGATCGAGTTTTACGAATCGTCCTTGCCAAATTTTCACTATTTTTATACCTAGTGAATTTTAATAATTTCATCTCGTTTTTGAAGCGTGTATCGTTCAATTTTTATTAATGGCGTAGTTTCTACACTACTGGAAAAAATTCCAAATTTTTCGGCAATTTTCAACATGCCGTACTTTGAGAGGAATGGTCGTACAAGGAATTTAAAGAAAGGAAATTGTAGCTCCAAGTGTCTAGTTTTTGCATTAGAACTTCAAAAATTGCAAGTTTCAGTAGTTTTCGAGTAAAGATAGAAAAATCAGCAACAAAACAATTCTCAAAATTTTACCACTTTTTTCTTGCCTACGAGCCTGGAAATTCTATTTTTGCATATACTTGTAATGATGGGATACTTTATTATTTCAGCTTTAATATTTCGTTATTGACCTCAATACGTTCACTTCTCGGCGAGTTATCGGTCTTCAAATGGAAAAGGATCCATTGTCTTTGATTATTCGATTTCTCAGCAATACCCGTTATTAAATTAATAAAAATTCTATTTGTTAGTTTATTTTAGTTTCCTTTTTTTGAAATTTTTGTACTTTCTGCAATTAAAATGTGGAAAAAGTTGTAGAAAATTCCTTTTTGCCTTTTTTAAAGATTATGAGCTTCTCAGAGCAAAAAACGTGATCCTTATTTTTTTTCAAAAATTCAATCGAGTCAACAAAAAAACGGCCCGCTGGATTGAGTTGGCTCTTCGTAAGGTTTTTATCAACATATTGAACTATGAAAGTCGTACTTAACATTATTGGTTTCCTCAACATTTTCGATCCAGCGGTGGTTTTCCAAGAAACTACCAAAAGCCCTCAAATTTCCACGTTCGTAGACAAGAAAAAAAAAGGGTAAAATTTTGAGAATTTTTTTGTTGCTGATTTTTGTATCTTTACTCGAAAACCACTGAAACTTAAAATTCTTGAAGTTCTAATCCAAAAACTAGACACTCAGAGCTACAATTTCCTTTTATTAAATTCCTTGTACGACCATTCCTCTCAAAGTTACGGCATGTTGAAAATTACCGAAAAATTTGGAATTTTTTTTGATCCTTTAATTTTTTCCAGTAGTGTACTTCTCAAATGTAAAAAAATGACAGCTTCAAACGTGACATCTACCGAATTATTGGAAAACCCTTTATAAAATATAGTATCTAAAATACTTTTATCTAACATTTCTGACCCCTCCAACGAAGTCAATCATCCTTTCACGCTGATCACCGACATCCCACAATCGCTAAAGTTTATTGGACTCAAGCATCTCTTTTTCATAACGGCATAATGAGGACACTCGTTAAACCATCTCATCTGATATCTCACAGAAAAATCTCAATCTGCCATAATTGTTCGATTCCACAATTTCACCTGCTGCTTTATAATCAGTAATTAATTCGAGATAGAGATGTCCACAAGCTAATAGCCAATTTCAATACTATCAAAAGAAAATGAGCACGAAACCAATGGAGCATTAAGGAATCCAAGGTCTGCTCGGTCGCAAAAAACCCTGAAACTGAACGTCACGTCTTTATTGCAATGTATATCTTAGATCTGACTGCAGTTTAATAATTTCATCGACATGTTAATATGAGGATTCGAATAAAAATGACTGTTTATGAGCGGAATTATGGTTGTAAAACGGAAAATATGGAACCGTATTGACTTGCTGGACTGTTTTCGATTGGGGTTTGGATCGTTTGGTTTTTTATTTTCTGGCAATTGTCAGAATGTCTTTATCATAGTGGCTGTTTTTCAGATGTTGATATGAAAAAAAAATTACTAATACTGGTTGTGACTTTGAGGAGTTACCTTCGTTTCATCTATACAGAAGAAACATTGGTTTTTTCAGAATTATAAGATGACTAGCGACCCGCCCGGCTTCGCACGGTAATTCGATCCAAGTAAAACTGTTAAATAAAGAAAGTTGCATCAAAAATTTATCATAAATTCCCTAAATTATGGCGCCTACCGACCCTCTAAGTTAGAAAAGTGATCAAATACTAACTTGAAGTCTTAGTAACACTCAATTAAAAAAATATCAAAATCATTTCAGTAGCTATGGCGTCATGCGCTTCTTGACACGATCACGCTAGATTTCCGCGGGAATGAGGTATTTTCCCGCCGTAAAAAGTAGCCTGTGTCCGTGCCTAGGATCCTATCTTTATATTAACCAAGTCTTATAAAAATCCGTTCAGACGTTAAGTCGTGAATGAATTACTAACTTAATTAGTTTTCTGCCTACTGCCTACGCAGTTCAGCAGTTTAGACGTGAAAGAGCAAAAGTCCCAACAAAAACGCATGAAAATCACTAACTCAATTTAGTTATCTGCCTACTGCCTACCCCATAAGAACGATGGCATGATTATTTATAGCCTATGACCATTTCTAGGTTATCATCTATCACCATACCAAATTTCATCAAAATCCGTTCAGCCGTTTAGGCGTGAAAGAGTATTAGACAGACAGACAGAGTTACTTTCGCATTTATAATATTAGTATGGATAGTATGGATTTTTCGAAACAGACTTACAATCAGAAGTACCTCATATATCTTTCACTGGGATGGACGTTGATCTATTCAGTTGTCAAAAATTTGTTTGATCATTTTTAAGCTGGATCTTTTGATTGGTGCCCAGTTGTTTTGATATCTACAGCAAATTAGAGAAAAATCAAATTCAAATATAATTGACCGCGAAAAAACATGAAATTCATTTCGCTCTACCCTGTATATCGAATACCACAGAAACTGTATTCCATATTTCTCCAATAACCGTTGAGATACCTAACTTTTTCGTTCTCGCATACCTGCTCAGCGCTCATTTTACAGAAGCCATTTAATTACAGCATTAAAAAGGTACAACAGCGTAACCGGGAAGTTAACAAGTGTTCACCACGGTTCACATTCCACAGCTAAATTAATTTAGATAACCATCTGAAACAAAACGACTATCTATCTTAGCTTCGCTGAGATTAAACATTTGAATAGCCATTCTATATATACGAGTGGACTTTTACAGGGACGAATCTGGATGGAATACATTTGAACATCTCTGCGAAGTTACATTAATTTTGCGGGTTCGCTTTGAATTTTTTTGCTTTTATTCGGGGTCCAATCTTTCTGCGTGCTTATTGCCAGAGTAACAGCGTGCTATAGTTTTTCAAAGTTATTGTGTTCACACTCAACCCTTGAGTTATCCTCAAAGCCATATTGCTGACTTGCGACACGAAAGCTTCAAGAAGAAACGACAACAGATTCATTCTATTCTATTTTATTCTATTCCACTTTTTTTACAGAGAAGTCGTTTTACGTAACAGAATACCTTTCACCACAATGACTCAACTTTTTTGGATGAGTCACTATTCGGTTTACAAAGTGATAGTCGACGAGAAAGGGTTTGAAGAGGTATTTATAGCTCTACCCCTCGGGGGAATAAGTTATTTCTGTTTGAAACTCCTCCTAAGTAATTAGACATGAAGGAATTAATGACACTAAGCAATAAAGAATTGTTATAGAGCATACGTTAAAATACACTGCGCAAAAAATTAACGCACATTCTGAAAATCTCATTATTAATGAAAGTTAACTCTACATTGACTTTATAACTTATTTTTTATGTTCTCTCGGGAAAGTTTTGAACGAAAAAAAAACATTAAATGGAAGAAAAATTAAGGATTTCACCGAATCTTAAGTGAAAGAAGAGGAATAAACAATTTTCAAAATACTGGAATACTCATAAGTGATTCAATACTTGGTATTTCCACCCCTTGCGTTAATTACAGCTCGGCAACGACGGTTCATACTCAAAATAAGTGATCTTAAAATGTTCTGATTCAATCCTTCCCAGATTTCGCTGAGTTGAATTCCTAAGTCATTAAGAGTAGCTGGATGATTTTCTGAACTTCTCAGCCTTCTATTGAGGTTGTCCCAAACCTGCTCAATCGGGTTGAGTCCTGGACTTCTTGCTGGTCATTCCATTCGAGAGGCCTCAACTTCTTCAAGGTACTCCTGAATGATGCGCGCACGATGGGGTCTGGCATTATCGTCCATAAAAATGAAATTTTCACCAATGTATGGGGCAAATGGCACTACATGCTCTTCAAGAATGTTCCTTATATACCTATCAGCATTCATAGCTCCATTATTCACGACCACTAGGTGTGTGCGAGCAGTCGAAGATATTCCACCCCATACCATAATCGATCCTCCTACGGAACCAGTAGTATTTAGGAAATTGGAGTGAGCATATCTTACATGTGGACGTCTGTATACAAGGGAACGTCGATCCCAATGGTAGAGGCAGAATCAAGATTCATCTGTGAAGAGAACTTTTTCCCAATCTGCCTCTTTCCAATGGATATGCTCTCTCGCAAAATCGAAACGCGCCCTTTGATAGGCTGGGGTAAGAGCTGGGCCTCTTGCCGCGACACGAGGCCTCAAATCATATTGTCTGAGTGCTCATTTGCACCCCATGAGTTTGCTGAAGCTGATTTTGAAGGAGGCGAGCGCTTATCTTTGAGAACACCTTCAGTTGTAGAATAAATTTGGGATTTCCATAATGTGCGTTAATTTTTTGCGCAGTGTAGTATGACTAGAACATAACAACTGACACGTTCAACAGAAGTACTAAATCTCTGCCATATTCAATAACTGAATGAATGATTTCTATATTCTAGAAAAGATTGAACTATTCAAATCATCTATTTCTTCTGCAAATTTGCATAATGACAATCACGAAAAATCTTCACGTCAGTGCTGTTCTCAGATCCTTTCTGTATAAAAACTCGTGTGCGGTTCTGCCCATAGATACAAATTCCTAATAAATAATTACCTCGTTGAAAATCACCAATTTATTCTTTAATGATCGCGTTTACTCATCTGATCCTCCCCTGCGATAAGGAAATGGAGTAATTAGTAGTTTACAGTACGGAACATTTAATATTGCGTCATTAAACTTGAGATCGACCATCAGAACAGTGGCTATGAGCTTGAGACCATTGATAATTAGATTCATTCTAGAGATACTGACCGTTCCATTAGTTTTTCTCGGACGAAGACCTGGATTATATTGCTCCGTTCATTTTTGTTTCGACATAATCAATCTGTCTTTGATTGAATCTGTGTACTGTCATTATAATTATTCGCTATGATATTTTGGAAATTATACGTCCATAAATACACTGCGCGAAAAAATTAACGCACATAATGGAAATCTCAAATTTATTCTACAACTGAAGGAAATCTCAATGATAATTATTTTTATCAGAATTATGCATGCATATATGTTATCCACTTTCAACGTTTTTCTTCAATACAGATGTTTTTCCCCAGAAGGAATAAAAAAAGATTATCAGATTTTGAATGTATTAGCTCCATTCTGAAATCAGTTTTTCTCGATCAATTCTAGTGATCAATAGTTTTTCTTTCGTTTGATTTTCTACACTCGATCGCTATGCAACGCGAAACACGCAATATGACCCAAGAGGAATGTGCTCAAGCGGTAGTTTTGCGAGAAGAAGGGTGACATACACAAGAATTGCAAAAAGGTTTGGAGTTTTCCATACGAGTGTGTCCAGAACGTTGCAGCGATTCAGGGAGACAGGTATGAATGTCCGAAGACTAGGACAGGGTAGACAACGGGTAACAACTGCCATTCAAGACCGTTACTTGAGAGTTTCTCCGTTGAGACAACGGTATGCAACCGCTCGCCTCCTTCAAAATCAGCTTGAGCAAACTCATGGGGTGCAAATTAGTACTCAGACAATAAGAAATCGTCTCAGAGAATATTATTTAAGGCCTCTTGTTGCTGCAAGATGCCCAGATCTCACCCCAGCCCATCGAAGGGCGCATTTGGATTTTGCGATTTTGGGAAGAGGCTGATTGGGAGAGAGTTCTCTTAACAGATGAGTCTAGATTCTGCCTCTACCATTGTGATCGACGTTCCCTTGTATACAGACGTCCACATGAAAGATATGCTCAGTGCAATTTCCTGAATACTACTGGTTTCTGGGGAGGATCGATTATGGTATGGGGTGGAATATCTTTGACTGCTTGCACAGACCTAGTGGTTGTTGATAATGGAGCTATGAATGCTGATAGAGATATATAAGGAATATTCTTGAAGAGCATGTAGTGCCATTTGCCCCATACATTGGTGAAAATGTCATTTTTATGGACGATAATGCCGGACCCCATCGTGCGCGCATCGTTCAGGAGTACCTTGAAGAGGTATATTTATTCCTTTTTTTCACTTTTTCTGTCAGGCAACAATTTTTTCAAGACTCATTTGATCCTGGCAAACAAGTGCAAAGATTTTCGCAGGAGCACTTCATCTTAATTAAATTTTTTTAATTATTACTGTATCAGAGACCTGTGAAGACATATAAAGTTTTTTAGAAATGCAGAATCCTCCCAGAATATGTTTCTATCGATAACATAGGAATATCTTGTATTTTTTAATTCTATATTAAAAGATCAAGCGAAACCTAGTTAATTTCAATATTCAAACAGTTTTTTTCACGCAAAACTTGGTGATACTACCATCCTCATGCACGAATACCATAATTTCCATCGACTAAATATGCAAAATTGATATATTCAAGACAAATTATTCCTCCGAACAACTGAATAACACATAAAAAATCTCGGCATTCTTCCTCAGAGTTTTCCGCCATAACATTTATCAAGTATGGAGTCGATTAAAAATTCAAATATTATGATTAATTATGTTGAAAATGGTGGGAATTTCGTATAATTGTTATGGGATTATTATACAAGCTCGGGCTTTTGTTCCATGGCGCATGCTCATGAATATTCATGCTCGCATTAATAATCGTCATTATCATTTTATTCCTAATTATCGAACACTTATCACGTAGGTATACGCAGCTGGCTTGTTGTGAATAATCATCGAGAATACCGATAAAGAAAAATATTATAAATATACCGCTAATCGTCATGTCTTCACATTTTTTACATAGACTGGTTTTTGGCTTGTCATTTCTTATCCTGTTTTTACTTGAGAGTTTGCTCGATAAGGTTGGCTTTCATCCAATAATAATTCGTACATCAATAATATTGAATGAGCATTTCCGGTAATTTTCAGAGAAAATTTGAGAAAAGCCCAGAGCAGGGATGCTTTCGAGAGTTGGCTCATTGGTGGAGCAATAATGCTGTAACCTCCAAATTTTGTGTAGGACTTAAGATTCATGCTAAATGCAAAATCTCAGCACGGTCGAAATTATATTCTCGAAATCATTCAAAAAATGGAATATGAAAAAAATCAATTTGAGAAAAAATTTGATTGTATGGTTCAGATGATGCGATTCTCTTGAAATTTTGCATAAACATTCAGTATATCACTCTTCATACACAAAATAAATTTTACTCGATTCGGATATCTTGTTATGGAAATATATACTTAAGGATTTTTCTTTTCGAAATTCCAATGAAATTTTTTGTGGTTCTACTTACACATGGCCACAAAATTTCGCATGAGGCTAATAATGAGCATCTTGCATTTGGCCGCGAAATTTCATTTCGATTGGTTTTGTTTTATCTGAGATATTTTCGATTGGTTTTGTTTTGTCTCAGATATTACAGAGATTACAGAACACCCTGTACGATTTGGGTGGTTGAAGAACTCAATTGAGACATTTGGGAACCGATTTATTACTCCTAAAATCTCAAGTCTCTAGGACAATCCCTTCGAAAGATATAGCATTCGTTCAATTAGAACCAAGCTACGAGCCTCAGATGAGTGGCCTAAATTAACGAGTAAATAACAGCATTTTCCACGCGTGTACTAGTTATGAACCTGTAATTGTATATATTGTAATAAAAGTTGATCATATTTAGAGTAGATTCTGCTCTCGATTGAAAACGTATTTCCGACCATATTTTGTTAGTAGGGGAACTGTAAAATACTGTAGAAATATCAGTTCTATAACAATATAATATTATATATGAATGCATGAAGCATCTGACAGCAGAGAATAATGACGAATGATTCACTAGTGATTAAGGGTATTATAAAGAAACAATTATAAAGGCCAATACACTCGCCAAAGAGGGTGCACGAATACCACTCATTGGTCCAGAACCCGTCTGTGGTATACGTAAATGTACCTAAAAAAAAAGGTGTTTCTAGAGAAGGAGAAAGTCGAGAAGGAAAAACTCTGGCGGAATCTCCTAGGGATGGATCTTCCACTAAGTTCCTTCGGAACTTTGAAACAGCAAGATCCAAAAGATATCTGGATCTTGGTAAGGAACAATTACACCTCCACTGGCTTTCTTACAGGACACTGTCGTCTCAGGAAGCACCTGTTGAGGATGGGATTATTGGGATTATCGGACACTAACGAGTGTAGGTTCTATGGGGAGGAAGAAGAAACCCCCATTCACCTAGTCATGGAAGCGAGCCTTAGGAGAGAATTAATGCCTTGGTTGAGAAACTTGTAAGAGTGAGGAACTAGCCTCGTTGAATCCTTCACAGATATTGGATTCCATCAGATCTCCGGAACTGGAAGGCGAGCTGTAAAGGGTATGGTCAGAACAGCTATGTGAGGGGGCACAATAGACCTTGAGGTCGCAGTGAACTCTTACCCCTTTTTAATCTAATTAACTAACTATGGGTATTTTTATTGTCGAGCAAAGATACATCTAATGTTCAATAACTCTGTACTTCCCGTTCTCCGTAAAGGACCATAAGTAGAGACGCGTTTCGTTTATCAATTTGAAACTCATCAGTTTCAAGTTCGATTTCATACGCTCTCAAATTTTCACAATTACCTTGCATAATTCTCTGATCATTAACCCCTGAAATCAAGCAAATTCAGAACATATTCACGCGAATGAAAAAAATGCAGCACCTGTTTGGCCCTCGATGCTACCACACATCAATTTTTTAGCACTTAAAGCTCGGTTCAAGGAAAACCTCGTTATCGACCGATCAGAAGAACGAAACAAGAACAATATGTCATAATTTCTTGAAAGGAAAATTGCATTCTAGCAGCTGATGAGTCCATTCACTCGGAACTGATCTGCCGATCTAAAGTGTAGCAAAAAGTATTAATGAATGCTTGAACTTATTAAGTGAAGCCCATTCAAGATACATCGAAATAATTACAAGTCCACTATGGGTGTAATTAATTATATTCCCTTGATGGACTTTTGACATGCTAATAAGAATCTGGGAAGATAAATCTAAGAACAGAAGCGGGGACTTTCGAAAGAGGAACTCAGAGAATACAGAGGCGTCTCTGAAGCTTCGAGAATCGAGACCACACAAATGTATGAGAGATAGAGTTGGTTCGTTCTCATCTTGCATTATTAATGATAGAGTTAATTCGATGGTTGTGGAATACTCCTTCTCTACGACTGCTCTATAAAATGTAGATTCTCTACTTGTTCCTGAATTATTCGAAAAAATGGATAACTCATAAACAATTTTTATTCTACGTACTGATTATGCAATCCTCTTGAAAATGTTCATGAAAATTCAGACAGGAATCTTCCTTCTCGAAATAATGGTGGTATTCTGCTTTCATCTGCAAGCCAATCTGTAACTTTTCATAAGCTTACAGGAAAATTGCAATTCAAGACCTCTTTAAGGGATCTGAAGCTTACAGAAATCGTTAAATATTCACGAGTTCTCAACAGGTGATCGGAAGCATTATCGAATGACATATTGTGAGGTTACGTTGAATGGTTCTTTTATTTTAGGGCGAACACCAACGTTTTAATGTAAGAAATTCATGATGAAAACAAAAATAATATGGCTTTGTTTATTGGATTGTTATCGGAAGAAAATCATAACAGGTAAAACATTGTTCAATAATATTCATGACCTGAAAATCATTCTTCTTAAAGTAGGAACTTTACAAGAATTGGAAGGAAAAGGTTGCGTGATCAAATGAATCCATTTGAAATTCCGGATGCCCAGAAAATGTTCAGATTGGAGAAATGTCGAATGCCCAGTTTGTGAACATGTTCAGATTGAAGAACTAGTATACAATAAACTTAATGAATGCTCTACAGCAATTTTATTTTAACCAAGAAATTTTTTTCTTTCCTGTTCTCAATTTATCAGATGAAAGAAACAAACGCAAACTACATTCAGATAAATGTATTTTCGAATTCAAATCAAAACCATCATAATAAATAAGTTCCATGATCCAATCTTATGATTGAAGATTATGTTTTTCGATGAGTAGTTCGAAAGTGACACTGTAAATAAGAAATTTACAGGAACCATTCCAGAATTACATTATTTACGAATCTGTAAGTCGGCCAGTTACAGATCAATCGTACGCTACAGTACTGAAATTATAGATGAAAGGCAGAATACCACCATAAATTTCAGTTGAAATGGATATTTTGTTGTGGAAATATAAGGATTTTTCTTTTCAATATTCCATTAAATTTTCTATATTTCTGTCAACACTAAAGCCACAAAATTTCATATAAGGCTACTTATTAGTATCTTGCATGTGGCCGCGAAATTATCTCGATCAATTTTGTTCTGTTTGAGATATTGAGGAACAAAAACTTTGATCGATCATATTTTATAGAACACCATGTAAAATTTTGATAGCTTAAACATACCTACCTTGAATTTTCAAGTCCTCAAGATAATCCTGTCGAAAGTTATCGTGCTCACGACGGAATTGAATTTGACCACGGATTCGTCATCAGGGAGTCGAACCCTATCGTTTGAGACCATTATCAGTTGAAAATTCGCAAATCACAGGCATTTGTGCAAAACGATATAGCACTCGTTCAAGTAGAACGAGCGCTCAAAAAGATAAAGTATTGACAAATGTGAACATTGAAGGAATGAAAAACCAGGCAGTAAAAACATATTTAAGATTTTTTCTCTATATCTTCAATCATTAAGTATGCCTAGGTGCAAAAACCACACATTTTCCTCATCATCAAAATAAACATAGAGTGTATATCGAAGAAGAAAAGAAAGAGTCTATGATCCGTTAGTTGATCAGTCCGTAGGTATCAGTCTAACCGTCTGTCTCTATCTGATGCCGATTTTTCAGTATGGGTCTTCAATCGAGCAGGCTACCGAACCCGATTGTTTCACTGTAATCATCTCGCAGGACCTCAGGGCTATATTTTACCGGTCTTATCTATTTGTTGCATTAACACACGGCCTCCACACGTACACTGCTCACCACTGAAACTCAAAACTCGTCCTCGGTTACTCAATTCATTTCAAAATAATAAGAAATTGATGGAGGAATTTTTGTTGTATGATATCTATCATTTAGTCTTAATTTCATTAGAAACTAAGATTTGTTTGAAGAATAAGCTGGAATGTTCGTCACGAACACTTTTTCATTGGGACATTTTTTTTTTCTGTCATCTAATTCGACATCTTGAAATTGGATCTGAAAACACGAAAAAAGAACAGAATCCGAAAAAAACAAAGGAAGTACCTAATAATATAAGTATCACTCGTGTGCCTTAAATTACAATCATGTTTATATAATTTTCTTTAAAATTTTGAGTGCCTATCAAACAAGGTCTGTCTCTCCAGTGATGACCTTTCAGAACCAGATGCTTACTGTCTATAAACCCATAATCAAGGAAAGTTATCTTCCATGGATTTGGGTTGCGGTATGTCGCCCAAAATATCAATAATTCTACTATGGGTGACAGAGAGGCTGGTCCTCTCTGAACAACTATATCTCATCTGCGAACCTTCCTAGTGATGTAATGATCAAGAAAGTAGGCACTGAGAATAACCTCGGGACATTGCTGAGTAAAAGAGAGAAATGGGAACGGGAATACACCGACTATAACTTCAAAGAAAATACCGTAAAATGGTATACAGATTCAAAACCTCTACGGAGCTGCCACTTTGATATACGGGCCAAGTACTAAGGGTGCACTTCGCTAGGTTTCCTATATGAGCGTCTTTCAAGCAGAAATCTTGGCTATTAAAGATGTCTATATATATAAATCTAGAAAGACACTATCAGAAGTGCGATATAGCCATACACTCAGACAGCCAAGCTGCTATTAAAGCACTGAGCTCCTACGTCATCCACTCAAAGATGACCTGGAAGTGCCGGAACAAACTCAATGAGGAAGGCAAGAAAAATAATGTCTTTTTAATCTGGGTTCCTGGCCATTCGGGAATCAACGGAAACTAAGAGTCCAATACACTTGCCAAAGAGGGCGCACGAATGTCATTCATTGGCCCAGAACGCTTCTGTGGATAGATAAATGTACATAAGAGAAGAATTTTCTGGAGAAAGAGAAAGCCGAGAATGAAAAACTCTGGCGCAATCCCATGGATGGATCATTTAACTAAGTTCCTTCGGAACTTTGAAACAGCAAGATCCAAAAGATATCTGAATCTTGGTAAGAAACAATAAACACCTCCTCACTGGCTTTCTTACAGGACACTGTCGCCTCTCTGTTGAGGATGGGAATATTGGACACTGGCGAGTGTAAGTTATGTGGGGAGGGGGAAAAAATCCCCATTCACCTAGTCACGGAATGCTTTGGTATTGCGAGCCTAAAGAGAGAATGCCTTGGGCGAGAAACTTGCAAGAGTGAGGAACTAGCCTCGTTGAAGCCTTCACAGATATTGAATTTCATCAGATCTCTGGAACTGGAAGGCGAACTGTAGAGGATGTGGTCAGAGCACCTTTTTGAACTATAACTAACTATAACTATGGGTGACAGGGCACTGTGTTGAACTCTATGGAAGGCTAGAAAATTCGTATAATCATAATCCTGAGTTTTTCCGCAATATTCTAGAAACATTTTGTACATATAGCTCTAAACAGCGCGAATAAGAACAAAAGTTATAATTCCATGCTTTCATTCAAAGTGCAACCTCCCCAACCAGCTACCACGAATTGTAGGTGTAGTGTATGAAACATATGAGCCCGTTAAAAATGCAAGCCAAACAAATAACAGGTCTTGGACGATGCACTCTTTATTATGAGGAACCAATAGGGCTCCCGATTGGTCAGATGGCAATTAACAAGTTTATTACAGTCAGCTATCACATAACTCTATCTATAGTAATTTCAGGACTAATTGATTTCCTCTTATTTCTAGGTACTCATTTAACTCATTCCAGTCACTCTTCAATGGAGAAAAATCCATGCGATTGATGGCGGAGAATGGGATTAACTCCTCTTTTGAGATATGGTGTGCTGCTTTTTTGATTGGTTTTGTTCAATAATTAGCTGAAATAACATTATGAAAGGCTTTTTTCGATTGAAACACATTTTCCTCTTTTTTGTCACTTGATTTGTCATCTTTGAATTCCATCTGATAAAACGAAACAACAGAAGAGAAAAACCACAAGAAAATAAATAAAATAACGATTAATACGACTATCACCTCTGTGCTTCAAATAACAGTCACATACATGCTATTCTTTGAACTTTTTTCGATACATATCCGAAAAAAATTTAAGAAAAGCCCTGAGCAGGAACTTTTAAGCGCTCGTTCTTTAGTGGAGCAATAAGACTATTACCTCAAAATTTTATTTGAATTTGAGATTGATACCAAATATATAAATGCAGAATCTCAGCACAATCGGAATTATATTCTGAAACTTATTTAAAAAATGAATATTTACAAAATAACTAAATACAAAAATCAAATGCCATGGTTCTGATGATGCGTTCCCCTTGAAATTTCGCATGAACATTCAGTATAGTAGTTTTCATTCTCAAATTTCGCTCGAATCGTATATTCTGTTATGGAAATATGAAGGTTCTTCTTTCAATATCTCAATTAAATTTTCTATGGTTCTGTCAACACTATGGCCACAAAATTTTGTATGAAGATTCAGTATATCTTTATTTACAGAAAAAATTTCACTCGAATCGGATATTCTGTTATGGAAATACAAAGATGTTTGTTTTCAATACTCCAGTTGAATTTTTTATGGTTCTGTTGAAAACTGTGGCAATGAAATTATGTATGAACATTCAGAATATCGATCTCCATTCACAAAAAAAATTTCACTCGAATCGGATATCTTTCTATGGAATTATAGTTTTTTTCAATATTCGAATTTAATTCTCTCTTGTTCTGTTTTCACTATGGCCACACAATTTTGCATAAGGCTTGTTATTAGCATCTTGCATTTGGCCGTAAGATTTCATTCCGATTGGTTTCGTAGAATAGAATAGAATTTATTAATATCAACAATTACATCACAGTAAACTATGATCAAATACTGAAACAAGTCAAATTAAGCTCAAAACCTATGTACTACAAAACTGAACAAATTCATCAATAGAATATAGTTCACATTGAATAATGAAATTGAAAATTTACTTTTTATAAGTGTTGAAGTTTGTCTCATTTTAGAATTTACTGGGCAGGACATTGTAGAGTCTAATTGCACAGTAGAATGCAGAAAAATTTTGAATGGCCACATTTTATGGAACACCATGTACGATTTGGCTGGTTAACAAACTTAACTGAGCCATTTGGGACCCGAACTCATCCTGAAAATTTCAAGTCTCTAGGACAATCCCTTTGAAAGTTATTATGCTAAGGGACGTTACCAGGAGGTCTAACCCTATCGTTTGGGACCATTTTCGGCAAGAATTCGAAAATTACAGACATTTGGGTCAAACGATATAGCACTCGTTTAAGTTGAACGAGCGCTCAAAAAGATCAACAATTTTTCAATTATTTCTGTTTCAGAGACTGGGAGTGAAAACCTAAAAAACTTTTTTGAAAATGCAGAATCCCCCCAGATTATATTTCAATCAATGACTAAGCTTGAGTCTGATCGATTTAAAATCCTAATCAATTCTCCTACTTCAAAGACAAAAATATTCCATGAGAAAAGGGCGTTTTGCACGTAACAATCCAGATTCATATATTCAAATATATTCATAATTATAAAATTAACGCAAATAATAAATCAGGTAAGTTTCAACATGACATTATGCCGGGGCAAATCTAATTATATCCTACCAATAGGACCGATCGAGTTTATCAACTTGTCTGCCATTTTTTCTTATTGCTGAAATCCATAAAGTGTTTCTTCCATTATCCTTCTGTCATATTATACGCGTCATATTTAAAGAACCGACCATTTACATATCATATACGTGGATTATACACGTGTAATATTGAAATTCATATTAAGTGGTACGACTTCTTTGTAGGTTTGTCTATCTCATTTGAATATATGGAATAGTATGCAGGTAAACTGAGTGATTATATTAAAATCATAACTTTAATCAAATGTAGATTTCTCAGTTTCTTCATGAAATGATCGTCTATTATTTTGACTGTTATACGTTGTTATGCAACAAAAAATGCTTTTAATATATTGTGAAACAAAGACAGTTATTGCGGAGGGTATAAAAACAGAGAAAAATGGGAAATAAACTTTTAACAAATTATTTGTTGGTATCAATATACTTTCAACTAATACACAGTCAATTGTACTCTGAAGTAAAACAGGCGTGGTTGACTAACTAAAATGTGTGAAGAACAAACTGATACCTAAATATACAGATTTGGAAATTCACATCTGAAACATACGATATACATCAGACAGATATCTCTTCCGTCTAGTTGCACAGATGAATAGTCGAGATAATCACGTGCTGTAACTGAATGAATTCCGTTGACTTATTGCAATAACCTAGTCTTGTCTCTCTCTCTTATCGCAGTATGGTAGGGAACCTGCAGTAAACGTATAGAATCATTTAATTTGTCAGGCTGCCCGTAATACTCGACTCAAGTATTAAGTGTTGCCTGCCATACTAAATGAATTATCCTCCTCCTAACGATAAGAGAGAGACAAGACTAGAATATTGCAATAAGAAAACGGAATTCAGTGTGTTACAGCACGTGATTGTCTCGACTATTCGTCTGTGCAACTGGATGGAAGAATTCTCTGTCTGATGTATTGTATATCGTTTGTTTCAGATGTGAATTTCCAAACCTTTGTATCATTACAGTGAGAGAATTGAAAGTCAGAGATCCTGGTCCTCCCTAAATAAGAACTTATCTCCTCAGCCAACTTACTGAGTGTTTTTACAATTTCTGATTCATGTTGAGTTTTTTAGGGTAGGCACTTTTAATTATAATATCATAGGAACTGGTGTAAAATCTCACCCAGATAAAAAAATCTTTCAGTTTTTTTTTTGGAGCCAATACTGATTCAAACTGTGTTTCTCAAATCTCAAAATGTAATTCTGTTTCGGGATGAAAATAAGTATCAATTGTGATCAGTGATGAAGTAACGTCTGAAAGTGTTAAAATGTTCGAAGAAAAAAGATGAAGTGAATAAGAATAACTCGTTGTATTATAATAATGAATTGATTAGATATACAAGAGATTCGTAAATAAAAAACTCGAAATAGAGAAAAAGAAGGGGCCAAACTCTTTCCCAAAAACTCATCAACTATACTCCATTCGAAAATTTAGGGCATAACAAGAAGCTCCAAAAATATCTTAATCAAATCTCAGCCTAATCAAGGATAATCGTACCTTACTCTCCTCAACAACACCCTCATATATCTCATACCAATAAAACCATCTCGTTAGTGATTTATTTTTAAGATCTCCGGAATTTGTACCATTAATAAAAGTCCATCACGCGAGCTTAATTAAGTCCTTAATGTTTGTTCTATGCAAATTGAACTCGCATGAACGTAGATTTAGATGCTCTGCTACAGTCAGTCCTTTTTTGTCACGTTTCGTTGGTACGTGGTGAGTTTTGACGTTTTAAAACGAAACTTTGTGTTGTTTCGCACGATTAGAGCGACTTGAGACTTGATTGGGAAAATGAATCAACTGTCCCATCTAGAGCAGGCATGGGCAACCTTTTTTGTAAGGGGTCGAATAGAAAAATTATTGCTAGACCACGGGCCGAAATAAAACAGTAATAAAATTTATTCATCAAAATTTAAATAAACCTCATATTATGTTTCTCACAATGGAAGAGATGAAAAAAACTTAAACTGATATAATTCAATAAAAAAAACTCGGTGAATTAGGATTGCGTTTTTTTCGCAAGACAATCAATATAAGGTTGGCTTTAGCGCGAGCAAGTCTTCTGTACCTAATTTTGAATGACTGCGCAAATGAAGATTGCTAATTGTGCTGTATCAATAATGTCATTCAATGCTATGGAAAAAGCAACAGATGTTTCCACCACTTTTCCAAAAGCGACTTTATTATTTATTGCATCTATTTTTTTGACTGTTTCTCTTGATAGACTAACTTCTGCAAACGTTTTCTTTCATCTGGATACAAAGTTTATCCGAGTTCTATCAAGCACTCTTTCATAAGTTCATCATGTGAAAATGTCTTCGAGTATCCTGCTTTTTCTTGCTAACGATATAACTTCAGCTTCTTCATTACTTTTCACAAAGATATTCTGCTGTCCAACCAAATTCTTCTTCAACTTCTCTATTCTTTCATTTCTAAGTTATCCAGTCCAGCTTCCGAATTTTTGCAAATGTTTGGTAGTATAATGTCTTCCTCATCTGTGAAGAGAACTCTTTCCCAATCAGCCTCTCCCCAATGGATATGCTCTCTCGCAAAATCCAAACGCGCCCTTCGATTGGCTGGGGTAAGAGCTGGGCCTCTTGCCGCGACACGAGGCCTTAATCATATTCTCTGAGGCGATTCCTTATTGTCTGAGTTCAAATTTGCACCCCATGAGTTTGCTCAAGCTGATGTTGAAGAAGGTGAGCGGTTGCAAACCGTTGTCTCAACGAAGAAACTCTCAAGTAACGTTCTTGAATGACAGTTGTTACCCGTGGTCTTACCTTGTCGTGGTCTTCGGACATTCATACCTGTCTCCCTGAATCGCTGCAACATTCTGGACACACTTGTATGGGAAACTCCAAACCTTTCTGCAATTTGTTGTGTATGTCCACCCTTCTTCTCGCAAAACTACCGCTTGGGCACATTCCTCTTGGGTCAAATTCCGTGTTTCGCGTTGCATAGCGATCGAGTGTAGAAAATCGAACGAAAGAAAAACTATTGATCACTATAGAATTAATCGAGAACAACTGATTTCAGAGTGGAGCCAATACATTCAAAATCTGATAATCTCATCTTTTTTTTTATTCCTGCTGGGAAAAAACATCTGTATTGTATTAAAACGTTGTGAGTGGATAACATAAGCATGCATAATTCTGATAAAAATAATTATCATTGAGAACATCTTCTGTTATAGAATTAATTTGAGATTGTGCGTTAATTTTTTTGCGCTGTGTTTCAATTCTTGAGAATTGATATTTCTGCTTGAGCAAAATCAAAAGAAATAATCTCCAAGAGTAACGAATGTGACCAAGGCAGTTGGCCTACACAAATACCAATCGACGTGTACAGGGCACAGGATGTAGTTCACCTGCGATATGCATCCCGTCTTGAATATTAAATATCGATCTTTATATTTTCGAATTCGCTTCATACACACACAGCGTTCGGCAAAGAAGGCCAGGTTCTGGTTATATTTATCGCGGCTAAGGCCCATCAGACAGCTCCTGAGAACGCCGTACAGATTATACACAATCTGCGTTCATAAACAAGTTGAACCATAGACAACTTAGACATTGACAGCTGAAATAAAGCAGTGGTCTGTGTTCGTTATGCATGTCGCTTTAATAAAGTTTACATCTTATTCGCGAAAGCAAGGATAGGTCGATGTGACAGCTATGTTTGATATGGTTTAGAATTGAATGCAATTAATGAATAAAAGATGAGGTGCGTTGCTGGGATTAATTAATCAAGCTGATTAATGTACGAGAGATTCCTTTTATATTTAGAGATTAGGAAATGAAAGCAAATTTCAATCATCGGGAATCATAACTTGTAGGTACCCTGAAAATTTAAACCAAAGAGTGTTTTAAATTGTGCGTTGTATTCGTTTTCAAAAACTTTCAATTGGTAGAGTATCAGTCAATAACATTTATGCAATAAAATAATATCTTCCAAAAGGCCTCCACTTTCAGCTCTACAGACGTCCACTCTTTTGTTTAAGTTTTCAATGACATTTTGACATAATTGAGAATCTATCTCAGGAATAATTTCATCCTTTATTTCAGGAATCGATTGTAAACTTTCCTGTTGACCTGACTTTTAACAACTACAAAATGAATCAATAACTAGATGTTACTCACTCCATTTTTTTAGATCTCATAACTTCATTTTTAGGGGTTGAAAATAACAACCCCCTATGATTTTCGTTCAAAAATTGTTTTCGTGGGATAGATTTTCCAAAAATAAATTCTCTTATGATTTCTCATTCAATTCTGGAGAAAAAAGTCATCTACAAAATTTCGATACAGTCGATACTTTTCTAGGAAAAAATAAAAACTTACAAGCAGTTATGATCACTGTTCATTCCATTTCATCGTATAAGTGTTCCATAGAATGAATATTGTATGTCTATGACAGGAGATAAAGATCTTCCTGAAGGTTTTATTACTAATTTCCGGAAGAAAATTCTATCCGTAATATTTTAATTTCACAAATAGAACTTAGTTTCGATTAGTAAGCATAATTGACAAATATTTCGAGCATAAACAATATCTTGGAATATTCATTCTATGGAACAGTTCATACGATGAAATGGAATGAACAGTGATTATAACTGCTTGTAAGTTTTCATTTTTTTGGAGAAAAGTATCGACTGTATCGAAAAAAGAGACTTTTTTTCTGCAGAATTGAATGGGAAGCATAAGAGTATTTCATTTTTTGAAACTATATCCCACGAAAACAATAAATCATAAAGGGTTGTTATTTTCAACCCCAAATAATAAAGTTATGGGATCAAAAAAAAAGTGTGTGAGTAACATCTACTAATGAATCATATACATAATGTATATTTTATGACTCGGTGTTTTTAGGACTCCTAAAAAAATTTAAAACTGTCAACTCGTCATCGCCTTCCAAAAACTATATCTTGGAAGGGCGGTCGATTTCGAAAAAAATTTATATGAACTACCCCTGCTTATTTTTATCGAAGAATCATCTCCCTAAGTCTTTGCATTTGTTTACAGACACCCTGTAGATGTCATACATCACACCTTTTAATTGTCTGAATACTCAGACGAATTCATTGCTCAATCCATATTTTATTCATTTAAAAAACACGAAATTTATAACACACTTTACTTGCTTTTTTCAAAATGGCTTATAACCAAAGAATGAATTGACACATTGGAATGAAACTTCAAATAGAGTGGAACTCCTCTAAAACGAACATCTGTGTAACGAATTCCCTTATATAACGAATTTCGTTCAAAAAATTGAACCTTGAATCCAATTTCCATGATAAAAAACACCTCTAACAAGAAGTAAATTCTCACTATAACGAAAAATACTAAGAATAAAACTCTTTGAATGGGTATTGGTAAGAAGGTATAGGGTGTGTTTTTTTTTCCGAAATTTTTCCAGACGTACGTGATGAATCCCAACCTTAACTAAATCATTACGGCAGGCAGAGAGATCCTTCGGCAACAGGTTTAAATACACCCTTGGCTGTTTGGTTTCAGTCTTACCATTAAGCTAGTGTGAAAGTTGTGCAAAAATGTCTGAAAGGAAGTGCTTAAGTTTGAATGATAAACTTAAATTTATCAGTGAAGTCGACCGGGACATTGCCAGTTATAGTAACAAATTTTCTGTATAAAGAAATTTCTTTATAACGAATTTTTTTGCGGATTTTGCTCTTTCCTTATAGGGAAGTTCCACTGTACGTACATATAAAGAGTGTACCAACATAACAAGGCAAAAATAGGCTAGTAGTAACGCCCTCTATATCAAACAGAAAAACTTATTGAACCTGATAGATATCGTGCAAAATTCCCGAATAAACCATACCCAATGATACCGATCCTACACCCATAAAAATAAATACATCCAAGCTCGTTAGTAACCGTGAGTTACGCATACATTTTTTTTCAATCCATAAACAACAACTACTTAATTCTGCAATGACATTATGGCACTGATCTGAACGAAAAATATGGCTCGCCCGTAAATTATGGAAAATAAACACTTGAATTCTCGTTTCTTTCGTCTGGGGCCCCATAACATATTTCAACACCTTTATTCTTGTTCCTCCTTTTGCACGATCGGCGGAGTGCTAGACGGTAGGTAACCCCGTAGATTGCGATTTATCTTTATATCTAAATAAGTCACTTGGCACGGTTAAAACTGTTATTTATGGGTCGAATGCTGTTACAGTTCTCCTCTGATATAGGCTGTACATTAAAGACCATTTTCGACTTGTCAACGGGGTAATTTTTCGAAATTCGCGCCGTTAATCGATGCTGGAGTTATTTGTATACTGATGAAGTCTTCGAAGCAGAGACGAAACGTACGTCGAAACCAACAATAATGAAGAAAAGTTGAACAAGTGTTTATTATAATGACAATTGTACAGGAGAATCCGCTTATAATAGTAGTTTTCTATTTGACGCTGCATCACTTACAAATGAAGAAACCAGTAGATTTGCAATTTTAAGTGAATTATACAGGGTGTTTGTAAACGAATGCGAGGGACTTTGGGAGATGATTTCTCGATAAAAAATAAGCAGGGTAGTTCATGTTCATATACATTTTTTCCGAAATCGACCCCCTTTCCAAGATACAGCCTTTGGAAGCGATGACGAGTTGTCAGTATTTAATATTTTCAGGAGTTCTAAAAACACAGAGTCATAAAACTATACATAATATGATTCATTAAGTAGATGTTACTCACAAAATTTTCTTTGATCGCATAACTTCATTATTAGGGATTGAAAATAACAACGCCTTATGATTTTCCTTCAGAAATTGTTTTCGTGACATAGATTTTTGAAAAATAAAATTCTCTTATGGTTTCCCCTTCATTTTTGGAAAAAATAACTCTTGCAAAATTTCGATACAGCCAAAACTTTTCTCGGAAAAATAAAAACTTACAATCAGTTAGGATCACTGTTCATTCCATTTCATCGTATGTTCCATAGAATGAATATTCTGAGATAGGTATTTTTATGCTCAAAATTGGTTTTGACAGAAGAAAAGATTTTTTAGGATTCTTTCTACAATTTTAAGCTTCATAAGAGTTATACTTTGCAGTAATGAAATGAATAACTCAGTTATGAAAATGGTAGTTTGTTTGAATTTGCATTTTGTCAGATATGCACTTTTGCTTTTATGTCCTGTCATAGACATACAACATACAATATTACAATATCTTAGAATATTAATTCTATGGGACACTTATACGATGAAATGGAATGAACAGTGATCATAAGTGCCATTCATGCCAAATTTTGGGGCAGTAGTATTAACAGAATCATAAAAAATTCAATTGGAATATTGAAAAGAAAAATCTATATATTTCCATAACAAGATATCCGATTTTAGTGAAATGTTTATGTGAATAAAGACTGATAAACTGAATGTTCATGCACGATTTCAACACTATCGCATTATCAGAACCATATAATTAATTTTTTTTTTATTTTTTAATTATTACATATTTAATTTTTTGAACAAATTTCAGAATATAATGCTGAGTGCTGGGATTCTGCATTAATACATTTGGTATCATCTCAATTGCCATATAAACTTTTGAGGTTATATGAATTATTGCTCCACCAGAACGAGTGCTCAAAAACTCCTGCTCAGGGCAACTTTCCTGTACCCCACAGACCAAAGAATCTCGAAACCAAAAGAAAACAAATTTAAATTCATTAACATAATTCATGCATCCCGAAAAAACCGACATTTTTCATGGTTCAAGCCATATAGAAGCCCGAACTTCTCGTTGACGAATAACGTCATACCAGAAATTCCTTCGAAAGAAACTTACGATGTGAATTATGACGCCAAATAACCGACATAGTTCACGGGAGAACAAGCGCTTCATTCCATTCCGCTTAAATATCTTTTAATGAAGGAAATTTTTTAACGGCGAGAAATGCGCGGAACTTTTACCCTACGGAGAAATCACAAATATGCGAGATAAATATATAGGGTATATGCCGGTTAATAGCTCCTGCAGGATAATAACAAATTTAACAAATTAAAACGATAGTCGGATAGAGCGATTCATCTGAACGCTATCAGAAATGACAGCAGGGATGTCTTTGGTTCGGACCGACTGAAAAGTTGTGGTTATGCTTGCATTTCGCTGCCGCTCCCGCGCATTGTCCTGCGCGTGTTTTTAGATAGGCTTTGATGCTCCTGCCTACACTGCTTGACAAAATTCAGCTTTTTTTAGGGTTAGATTCAAGACTCATTTAAGGACACTCGTGCAACGCAATCTAATAGTCTTTTACTCTATTGTACCCTCATTATTGATATAAGGACTGATTCCGGCAGTGCCGTTCCTAGGGTAGTACCGCGTGAAGTTGAAATTTTGCAACCCCTATATATACGTTTATAGAGGCTGAGAAAAGTATGACGTATTTTATTGAATTTGTATGCTTTTATAGGTTTCGAGGTGGTTGAATCAGAAAAGGATACTTTCGAATCGATATCTACAAGCGTTTAGAATTTCACCGTTCAAATGACATTTTTCCCAAAACTCGATATTTCAAACGTTCATAATTTCCGTTGAGCAGCCGGATTTGAAAAAGAATTGCATATTTGTTTCAGTCTGTAGCCTCCTTCATAGAGTTCGCAGATAACTCGCAAGCTTGTCGCAAATACTGCCAACTTCAGATACATGAATAAACGCCTACTATGCGCTCAAACTTTCGTGAACGGACTATAGTTATTAGTGATTTTCCTCAATTTCAACTTAATTTGGGATTTCTCTTTTCATTTATGCTTAAACTGAATTTATCTGAAAAGTATGGTGGACTTTATTGGGTTTGGTAAAATGTTATGAGTTTCAAGGTGACTGAATGAGAAAAAAAATACTTTCGAATCGATCTCTGTAGCGTTTAGAATTACACCGTTCAATTGGAATTTTTCCCAAAACTCGATATTTCAAACTGTCATAATTTCCGTTTGAACAGCCGAAATGAAAATGATTTGCAAATTCTTTTTCAGTCTGTAGTCCCTTCAATACAAGCACATAAAATGAACATCTAAAATTTTGAAATTTTGGAGGAAAATTGGCAAGGGGTTTACCCCCCCTAAAACGCTATATTTCAGCATTTTGCGAAAAATCTGTAGGATCTACTGGAACGGTTATTACTGATTATCGTTAAGCTCGGTCTAATGAATCGATTGAAGTTAAAAATCATCGATCCGAAGCGAACTGCATTACGGAGACGCTCTCGAACGCAACTCGAAATAGAAAAATGCAAAATCTATAAACTGAATTTATTTGAAAAGCATGGCGTACTTTATTGAATTTGGTATGTTTTTATAGGTTTTCACGGTAGCTGAATCAAAAAGAAACACCTTCGAATCGATATCTGCAAGCGTTTAGAATTTCACTGTTCAAATGGCATTTTTCCCAAAACTCGATAATTCAAACTTTCATAGTTTCCGTTTGAACAGCCGGAATGAAAAATGAATTGCATATTCTTTTTCAGTGTGTAATCCCCTTAAATATAAGCTCAAAAATCATTATCTAAAATTTCGGAATTTTGGAGGAAAATTGGCGCAAGGGGTTGAACCCCCCTAAAACGCTATATTTCAGCATTTTCCAAAAATTCTGTAGAATCTACAGAAATGGTTATTACTGATAATTGTTCAGCTCGGTCTAGTGAATCGATTGACGTGGAAAATTCATCGATCAGAAGCGAACTGCATTACCCTGCGTAATGCACATAAAATCATCATCTAAAATTTCGAAATTCTGGACGAAAATGGCAAGGGGTTGACCCCCTAAAACGCTATATTTCAGCATTTTCCAAAAATTCTGTAGAATCTACAGAAATGGTTATTACTGATAATTGTTTAGCACGGTCTAATGAATCGATTGACGTAAAAAATTCATCGATCCGAAGCGAATTGCATTACGCAAACTCTCTCGAACGCAACTCGAAAATGAAAATGCAAAATCTATAAACTGAATTCATTTGAAAAGTATGGCGTACTTTATTGAATTTGGTATGTTTTTATGGGTTTCGAGGTAGCTGAATTAGAAAAACATACTTTCGAATCGATATCTGCAAGCGTTTAGAATTTCACCGTTCAAATGGCATTTTTACCAAAACTAGATATTTCAAACAGTCATAACTTCCATTTGAACAGCCGGAATGAAAAATGAATTGCATATTCTTTTTCAGTGTGTAGTCCCCTTCAATATAAAACATAAAATCATCATCTAAAATTTCGAAATTTTGGAGGAAAAATGGCAAGGGTTGACCCCCCCTAAAACCCTATATTTCAGCATTTTGCGAAAAATCTGTAGTATCTACTGGAACGGTTATTACTGATTATTGTTAAGCTCGTTCCAATGAATCGAATGAAGTTGAAAATTCATCGATCTGAAGCGAACTGCATTACGCAGACGCTCTCGAACGCAACTCGAAAATGAAAAATGCAAAATCTACAAACTGAATTCATTTTAAAAGTATGGCGTACTTTATTGGATTTGGTATGTTTTTATAGGTTTTCGGAGTAGCTTAATCAGAAAAAATTACTTTCGAATCGATATCTGCAAGCGTTTAGAATTTCACCCTTCAAATGGCATTTTTCCCAAAACTCGATATTTCAAACTGTTATAATTTCCGTTTGAACAGCCGGAATGAAAAATGAATTGCATATTCTTTTTCAGTCTGAAGTCCCCTTCAATATAAGCATATAAAATCATCATCTAAAATTTCGAAATTTTTGACTAAAAATGGCAAGGGGTTGACCCCTCCTAAAACGCCATATTTCAGCATTTTGCAAAAATTCTGTAGAATCTACAGAAACGGTTATTACTGATAATTGTTCAGCTCGGTCTAATGAATCGATTGACGTTGAAAACTCATCGATCCGAAGCGAACTGCTTTACGCAGACGCTCTCGAACTCAACTCGAAAATGAAAAATGCAAAATCTATAAACTGAATTTATTCGAAAAGTATGGCGTACTTTATTGGATTTTGTATGTTTTTATAGGTTTTTGAGGTAGCTGATTCAGAAAAAAGTACTTTCGAATCGATATCTGCAAGCGTTCAGAATTTCACCGTTCAAATAACATTTTTCCCAAAACTCGATATTTCAAACTGTCATAATTTCCGGTTGAACAGCCGGAATGAAATATTAATTGCATATTCTTTTTAAATCTGTAGTCCCCTTCAATATAGGCACATAAAATCATTATCTAAAATTCCGAAATTTTGGACTAAAAATGGCAAGGGGTTGACCCCTCTTAAAACGCTATATTTCAGCATTTTGCAAAAATTCTGTAGAATCTACAGGAACGGTTATTACTGATAATCGTTCAGCTCGGCCTAATGAATCGATTGACGTTGAAAATTCATCAATCCGAAGCGAACTGCATTACGCAGACGCTCTCGAACGCAACTCGAAAATGAAAACTGCAAAATCTATAAACTGAATTTATTTGAAAATAATGGAGGACTTGATTGAATTTGGTATGTTTTTATACGTTTTCGAGGTAGCTGATTTAGAAAAAAATACTTTCAAATCAATATCTGCAAGCGTTTAGAATTTCACCCTTCAAATGGCATTTTTCCCAAAACTCGATATTTCAAACTGTTATAATTTCCGTTTGAACAGCCGGAATGAAAAATGAATTGCATATTCTTTTTCAGTCTGAAGTCCCCTTCAATATAAGCATATAAAATCATCATCTAAAATTTCGAAATTTTTGACTAAAAATGGCAAGGGGTTGACCCCCCCTAAAACGCTATATTTCAGCATTTTGCAAAAATTGTGTAGAATCTACAGGAACGGTTATTACTGATAATCGTTCAGCTCGGCCTAATGAATCGATTGACGTTGAAAATTCATCAATCCGAAGCGAACTGCATTACGCAGACGCTCTCGAACGCAACTCGAAAATGAAAACTGCAAAATCTATAAACTGAATTTATTTGAAAATAATGGAGGACTTGATTGAATTTGGTATGTTTTTATAAGTTTTCAAGGTAGCTGATTCAGAAAAAAATACTTTCGAATCGATATCTGGAAGCGTTTAGAATTCCACCGTTTAAATGATGAGGTGTAACCTTTTATTGTTACAATCCAAGAGAGTTTGAAATTATCTTTATTGGACGTTCAAGAGAAGTTTTTTTGTATGTTCTAAGTCTGAAAGGCTTTGCCGGAGTTATTTTCTGCCTGTCTCCTTTCTTTTCGTGAATTCCTTCTGTAGGTGTTTTTTCCTATGCCACAGAAAGGTTCTGGTCCTTCAAGAAGAGGGTCTTCACCCTTGCGGACGAAATCTTCAGCCTTTCTGTCTTGTCTGATTACTGAGAGTCCTGAAATAAACAAGAAGACTCAGTTGCATTTTTTCTCTTTGACATTTCCGCATCATCTTATGGTGCTGCTGGATTTTTCCGAACCAATAATTAATCCAAAAAAACAATAAGAAATCAAGAAAGCTGTTCGACAAGTCCTCTTCTCCTACGTTACCGCGCAAACATGAAACCGATACCAAAAAAAAATTGTCAATCAGTCCAAAGAAGTGCGGTCACATCATCTTAACACATGACATGATAGCACAACGCACGAATAAACAAATTTCTTCTTCACTTGCTCATACCAATAGTGTTGAATTACATACGCCAAGAAGATAGTTCACGTATCGGTATCGGTGACGGTATTGAATTTTACCGAGAAAGAAGACTTGAAGAGGTGTCGTATGTCAACCACAAGGATCTGCTTGTATATGAAGAATCCTGAGAAGAATCTTCGAGCGGTTTTGAGCCTATTGGAATTTTTTTCGCATGTGTAGTTGTGGAGAATCATATGTGTATTTTATGAAAACATTCAATTAAAGATATCATCAACATCCTAATAACATCCTAAAGACGTTGTCCGATTCCCAATCTCCAATGCCTTCTATTGTTGCAATATTCATCATTTAGTCCTCTTTCACTCATTGATTTTCTTATTCCACTAATCCATGTCGTTCTTGGTCTTCCTCATTTTCTGTTTTCCGGAGGTATTCATCTCATTACTTTCTTTGGTAATCTATTCTCTGTCATTATTTGCAGATGTCCATACCATACCAGCTGATTCCTATCTATATATTCGGTGACTGTCTCTTTTATTTCCATATTTTCCCTTATTATCAAATTCGCTTCCCTCTCTCTTCTCGAAGTTCTTGATGCTCGTCGTATTGCATCCATTTCTGTAGCTTCTATCCTCTTCCTCAGTTGTTCTTTCAATCGCCAAGTTTCGGATCCGTATACTAGGGTACTTTTTATTAGTGTATCATATATTCTTATCTTTCTTTTTTTCTATCTCTGTGCTCCATAGAATACCATTTAATTCACTATTTTTTTGTCTTATTCATTCGTGATTTAATTTCGGTGTCATCTGTTCCTTCTGTATTGAAGTAGTTGTAGCTTTCGCATTTCTTTATGGTTTCATTATTTCTAGTTTCAAATCAGTGGTTTCTTCTCCAACACACAAGTATCGTGTTTTAGATATATTCATCTGAAGACCCCATCTTCCATACTCTTCTTGAAGCTTTCTCGCCATATATTCTAGGTCTTCTTTATCATTCCCACAAATAACTTGATCGTCGGCAAATTGAAGAGTGTATATGCAAGTATCTCCATCAATTTCGATACCCATACCTCTACATTTTCTTTCCTACAGTGACAATGCTTTCGCTATATATATTTTAAAGATACCTAATACAAAATTTTTGGAGCGCAAGTGAGAATATAAACAATGAAAGCAGAGAATAATATTTATCCACGACTACCTATTGTAGTATCCACCCATTATACGTCTGTGTACACGGCCATATTAATACCCATTTATCATAAGTGAATAATGAGTTATTATTAACTGCTGCCAGATGCTTCATGAAGGGTTTTCCAATAAGAGGTGTTATTTTGAATAGCCCGCTATTTCGGTAGATGTCACGTTTGAAGCTGTCATTTTTTGACATATGACAAGTTGAAACTACTCCATTAATAAAAATGGAACGATACACGCTTCAACAACGCATTGAAAACATTAAAATTCACTATAAAAATGGTGAAAATTCGGCAGAGACGGTTCGTAAAACTCGAAAATTTTTGGGTCGTCGTGAAGCACCTTGTTGTTAGTGATTTGAAGAATAAAACCCGTGCACGTCGCTAAAGAACAGCCGAGAATATTGCTGCTGTAGCCGAAAGTGTTGAAGAAAACCCAGGTTTGTCCATTCCTCGTCGTTCATCGGAATTAGGCATTCCACAAACGTCATTACACCGTATTTGGCATAAAGATTTGGATCTTAAGGCTTATAAAGTTCAGTTAACACAAGAACTAAGGCCGGCCGATCATCAACAACATCGTGCATGAAAATGATCCGGAATTCCATCGAAAAGTCATCTTGAGTGATGAGGCCCATTTCCACCTCGGTGGCTTCGTCAACAAGCAAAATTGCCGCATCTTGGGCTCGGAAAACCCAAGAGTTATTATTGAAAAGCCTCTCTATCCTCAACGTGTGACTGTTTGGTGCGGTTTAGGGTCCGACAGAGTCATTGGACCTTACTTTTTCGAAAATGAGGCTGGAGCAACAGTTGCGGTGAATGTATTGCGCTATCGAGAGATGATAAATGATTTTTTATGGCCGAAATTGGATAATATTGATCTGGACGACGTTTACTTTCAACAAGATGGTGCTACGTGCCCCACAAGCAACGAAACCATTGATCTTTTGCGGGAAAAGTTTCCGGGATCTTGTTATCTTTCGAAGAGGTTATCACAATTGGCCACCTAGATCTTGCGATTTAACATCTTGCGATTTCATCCTCTGGGGCCAAGTGAAAAGAAAGGTCTACTCCAATAGCCTAGCGTCGATTCAAGACCTCAAAGATGGCATTCGTAAGGCTATCGAGAACATAGGGCAGCCACTATGCGATTTGGTTGTGGAAAATTCCATTAATTCCATATGGTCGTGTAAGCGTGATCGTTAAAAGTCTGTTATTCGCTCGGTGAATAATAACAATGATTTCGCTGTAAATTCCAAGAAATACCTTGTATCATTCAGAGCTATCCTGTGCTGATGAGTCCTAATTAGGACGAAATGGCCATCCATAGTTCCTTGGTTCGATACCACTTGCTTGCATTTTGTCTTGAACGAGGACGAAATTAGCTCCGAAGTATGAGTTCAATATCGGTTGATTTCAATTGATTAATATTGTTCTCTGCTTTCACTATGCTATATTATTCCCTGCTTTCAATTATTGGATTAATATTGTTAAAGTTTCAATATTTCAATCATAAGCTACAGCATGCTGATCGCATAGAAACAAGAGCGTAAAAACAGAAACCTCCTTTATCGACGATCTGAAAGGTCGGTAAAGTAACAGAAAAAAGAAGCAACAAAAGCAAGCTGAAAGATAATTCGAAGCTGCTCCGTTTGTTTTTATTTAGGTCTGGAGAGAAGACACACTGCAAGTGAGTATAATTCTTCAGCAAATGCTTCGGTAAACGCGATCTACAGATTCAATTTGAGATAATATTTCACGCATAAACAAGGCTGCGAGTCGACAGCTACATTATGTTTTAATATTGGCCTTAAAAAGCAGTCTTGTATTCATATGCCTGGTACAGGTTAATGGTAATGTGGGAACATATTAATGAGCTATTGGTTATTTTCGAATACTGCTGCGCGCTCCTGAGATAGGACCGTATTTTTTTTCTGGAGGGTAATAATTTTTCATTTCGTTTCGTATCGAAATGTCTGGGAATAATGAAATTGGAAAACTAGATACATTATTTGAAAAGTACAGTTATACTATACTGAATATTAGTTCTATTGAATCGATATTTGTGTTTCAAGGAAATGCTTTCTTTTTAGTTCAGTGGCGCACAAGTTCTGATGTAAAACCAGAAGCACTATAAAGGGGTGTCCAATAAGAGGGTATTTTGAATAGCCCGCTATTTCGGTAGATGTCACGTTTGAAGCTGTCTTTTTTCAACATTTGACAAGTAGAAAATACGCCATTGATACAAATGGAACGATACACGCTTCAAAATTGCATTGAAATTATTTAAATTCATTATCAAAATGGTGAAAATTTGACAGAGACGGTTCGTAAAACTCGAACATTTTTGGGTCGTCGTGGAGCACTTTATCGGACCGTACTAAAGAAATTGGTGGAAAATTCGAGCTGTTGGGACAGGTTAGGGATGTGAAGAATAAAACCCGTGCACGTCACTCAAGAACAGCCGAGAGTATTGCTGCTGTAGCCGAAAGTGTTGGAGCAACTGTTACGGTGAATGTATTTCGCTATCGGGAGATGATAAATAATTTTTTATGGCCGAAATTGGATAGTATTGATCTGGACAACGTTTACTTTCAACAAGACGGTGCTACGTCTCACACAAGCAACGATACCATTGATCTTTTGCGGGAAAAGTTTACGGACAGTGTTATCTCTAGAAGAGGTAATAGCAATTGGACACCGACATCTTGTGATTTAACACCTTGCGACTTCTTTTTTCGGGGCGACGTGAAAGAGAAGGTCTACGCCAATAACCCAGTGTCGATTCAAGACCTCAGAGATGGAATTCGTGAGGCTATCGAGGACATAGCGCAGCCACTTTGCGATGGAAAATTTCATTAAAAGGATTTGGTCCTGTAAGCGTGGTCGTGGTGGTCATTTGCCTGATGTTATTTTCCACCATTAACGGCATAGCTCCATTTTAAAAAAAAAAAACATCCGATCATTTATATTGAAAAATGGCATTTTCTTTGAATATCAAAATAACACCTCTTATTGGAAAACCCTTTATCAGTTCTCATTTCGCATTATTTCGTAACAAACTCATCTCAAAATGATTCTGCACTTTTCCTTTAACCAACATTCAGAGTTTATCGTTTTCGTCTAGTTCAGTACATTAAAGGTTGACGCTCACTTGGACGAGACGAGACGAGACGAAGCGAAGAGTTGTTTTCCGCAGGCACGATTTGCTCTGAATCAATCGATTTTGATCTTTGCTTAGCGCCGCCCAAGTGAGCGTCTACCCATTTGATTCAGTGCAAATCGTGCTTGCGGAAAACAACTCTTCGCTTCGTCTCGTCCAAGTGAGCGTCAACCTTAAATGTTGGCACTTCCGTTCAAAGATTCACAAGATGACATTATTTTATCAATTTTGAAGTATCAAATAGATTCATCACGCCCGAATATCAGTGGTACTCAAATCAGGTGCACCAGATGAACGAAATAGACTTTTCCCACCTCGATTTAGACCGGTCCTTTTTTAATTTGTCCCCCCAAGTCTCATTAGGCGTCCCGGTAGCTTCATTTCTTAATTAACATCTCTTGCGTGTTATCTCGAAGAGAACGATGTCCGGCGGTCCGTCTTTCTGTACCACTTTGATAGCCCCTTTTAGGGCCCGGTCTCTGTGTAGGCTACCTGTTTTATATCTCGGAATAGACACGCACAACTCTTATATATCTGTTAGTCGACGCCCGAATCGAGATGTATGATCTTACGGTGCCGATTTTATGGGGCGAATTTAGAGCCTTGCCATTTACATATACAGCGTAAGCCGTTTAAGATTTCGCTGATTTATCGGTGGCAAGGTGGCGCTTGTCGGTATGGCCATAGTCGCTTGTCTGCTTGTGTTGGTGGTGCTTGATGAGGGGAAAGATTCCATCGAGCCGCATGTTGGTGTTGGGCTTGTTTTCGTATGTACCGGGTGTTTGAATCTTCCGATATTCTTAATTCGTTGAAGGGCATACCTACACTGCGACTAAATGGTTCATTGTGCCCTTCGTACCCTTAGATATCTATGGTACCTGCCCTGAAGCTGGCGCTGAAGTTTCAGCGTCTAAGAGAAGCCTCAGAATCGTGAGTGGTTTCAGGAATGAATTTTCTTCGTCCCTAAGAATTTCTTTAACTTTCCAATCCCTTCGTTGGGAACCCTAAGAGTTGTATCGGACTTTCCTTCCCTTCTCCACAGAATCTGCACTCGTCGTTTTTGGTCCCACACAGTCTCCTTAGTTGTTTTCTGAGAAGTGAAAAACCCTGTGAGAGATTTCAATTCAATTTTCTATGATTCTGTTAACATTATGGCTACAAAATGTGGCATGAGGTTTATCGTGATCATATTACATGCGGTAGTGAAATTTCATTTCGATGGGTTTCGTTTTGTCTGAGATATTGACGAACAAAACTTATGAATGGCCATATTTAATGGAACACCCCATACGATTTGGCTGGTTGACCATTCATTCTGGAAAATATTTCCAGAGAACTTTTTCTGACAAATTCTCTCTGAAAAAAATTTTTCTGCGAAAATAAATTTTCTTCATTTTTTCGGAGAAAATAATTTTGGTTTTACATTTTTTTAATCAACATTTATTAGATCAACAATTTTTTATGAACATTTTCTTGAGGCGGTAAACTTTTCCGGAGTGCCAATTCATTTTCAGGGCGCAATTTTTTTGGAGTGATAATTTCGGGTCGCTAAATTTTTGTTGGAGCGCCAAATTTTCCTGTTAAAAATTTTTCTGCCAAAAATCTTTTTGCTGAAAATTTTTCAGTCAAAAATCTATTTCAAATTTAGTTTTTCATTGTTTTTTTTCATATTATATACATATTCATTCTGTCGTTCGACCCCCCACGTAAAATGTTGATGGGTTAAAATTAGTTACTTGTACTTTTCTTTGAATAAAAGTTATTATAATAAACTCCTACACACCTTAAAAACAACAATCAACGAAACAAGATCGGCATCATCACAATAAGCCAACTTCTTCCATCCCATGTTCGAATTTAATAAATGCGTAACCAAAAACAATATGGAGGGTCATCTCGGGACTGCTTTGCAATTAAATCGTTGATCCTCGATGCCAGCAACAATTTCAGAAAGGCAGGAGTCAATACGATCTCTCGATAGGCTTTTTATCGAACGCCCATTTTTGACTCTTAAGTGCGATTTTATACAATTTCGATAAAACCATTTTTTACAGCGGAATCTTCTCGCGTAGGCTTTTATCGTTTTTAATGAGATCGAAAGCCATCGGTCTTTCTGTCCGATTGATTGCTCGAATTTCTGGAAGGGGTCTCGTCTTATCCTTCTCGGAGATTTCCTTATTTGCTGGTGAATCGTTGCTGAAAGTGGTGGTATTCTGCTTTTCATCTGTAAGTTACGATACTGAAGCGTACGATTGATCTGTAACTGGCTGACTTACAGATTTTAAAAATGTAATTCTGGAATGGATCCTGTAACTTTCTTATTTACAGCGTCGCATTTGAACTACTCATCAAAAAACATAACCTTCAATCGTAAGATTTGATCATAGAACTTTATGAATTATGAGTAAATGGTTTTGATTTGAATTTGAAAATACATTTATCTGAATGTAGTTTGCGTTTGTTTCTTTCATTTAATAAATTGAAAACGGATAAGAAAAAAATTCTTGGTTAAAATTGCTGTAGAGTATTTATTAAGTTTATAGTACACTGGCTCTTCAATCTGAACATGTTCACAAACTGGGCATTCGACATTTCTTCAATCTGAACATTTTCTGGGCATCCTGCATCTCAAATGGATTCATTTAATCACTCAACCATTTCTTTCCAATTCCTACTTCAAAAAGAATGATTTTCAGGTCATGTATATTATTGATTTATTGAACAATGTTCCAACTGTTTTGATTTTCTTCCGATAACAATCTAATAAACAAAACCATATTAATTTTATTCATCATGAATTTCTCAAATTAAAACGTTGGTCGTCCTAAATAAACAAACCATTCAACGTAACCTCACAATATGTCATTCGATAATGCTTCCGATCACCCGTCGAGTACTCGTAAATATTAACGATTTCTGTAAGCTACAGATCCCTTAAAGAGGTCAAGATTTGCAATTTTCCTGTAAGCTTATGAAAAGTTATAGATTGGCTTACAAATGAAAGCAGAATACCCCGCCATTAGTCTTATTGTGTTCAGGACTGAGACTCTTTTGCTGGATGGGATTATGTAAGCTACTTTGCTTTTTTTACTCTGATTTCTTTTTTTTTAACTTTTGTAATGCTTTGAAAAAACGTTGATATTTTTGAGCGCTCGTTTCATTTAAATAAGTGCTATATCGTTTTGCAATGTCTGTTATTTTTTTATTTTGAGCCGAAAATGGTCTCAAACTATAGGGTTCGACTCCCTGATGACGAATGACAACTCGACACTTCGACAATTCGACACTTCGGTAGAATATTTTTTCTGTCAAAAAATTTTTCTGAAAGAACTTTTTCTGAGAAATTTTTTTTATTTAAATTTTTTTGGAGAATATTATTTTGGTTTTTCAATCAACTTCCATTCGAAATTATTTTTTTCTCATTCAGGGTTCGACTCCCTGATGACGAATGACAACTCGACACTTCGACAATTCGACACTTCGGTAGAATATTTTTTCTGTCAAAAAATTTTTCTGAAAGAATTTTTTCTGAGAAATTTTTTTTGATTAACATTTTTTTGGAGAATATTATTTTGGTTTTTTAATCAACTTCCATTCGAAATTATTTTTTTCTCATTCAGCTAAGTCGAAAACCTATAAAATCGTACGGAATTCAACAAAATCTGCCTGGCACTAGCTCCTTAACGAAGCAATTTTGCATTTTATGATTTGGGTCGAATCTGTCTAAAATACGATCTATAATGTCCCCTAGAAGTTTGTCGGTCTAATTACGGGACACCCTG
The DNA here is from genome assembly GCA_013421045.1 of Propylea japonica. Classification (NCBI taxonomy): domain Eukaryota; kingdom Metazoa; phylum Arthropoda; class Insecta; order Coleoptera; family Coccinellidae; genus Propylea; species Propylea japonica. Next base: position 33,229,966 of record CM024245.1, on the reverse strand, counting down.
TATTTCTTCCACAAAGCCAAACGTGGGAGCCGACGCACAAAATGAATGAAACGAACCTATCTGAAATCAGGAGGTTTCAGCAACATGCGGGGTACCGAAACAGAAAAACGAACAAAAAAAGCACACCATACTGCCTTTATTTCCCAAAGAGATAGATCACTTTTTTACGTACGGTCGCATCGGTTCCGCTCCAGACAAAGACCCTGTGCATGTTAATGGCAATTAATGGAAACAAAAACCCCAAGAATAGAGGGTATTCGCCGACAAAAACAATGAGAGATAAATACATCTAAATATCCAAGTTGGTAGCTGCCGCGAGACGCTTTAATCTCGGATTTAAATATTGTCTACATGTCTTGCCGTACCATAAGGGAATTCGAAAAAAACTCGTTTGAAAAGAAGCCCATTCGATATATTATATTTAAATGTTAGACCACCAACTTGCTGACGTCACATATCTATCAATGGCCGGGGTATTATTCCTTGCAGATATATGGGACTTGGGAAGACGACTGTCTTCTGGATAACCTATTGGCTTGTTGCTGAAGCTGTATGCAACCTAGCTCTTTCCAGAAATGGAAGGAGTTAATCTTCGTCCATGAGGTAGTAAGACTAGTAAGTTGGAATAGGCAATTACACTTGTCATTTTGAACATTTATTCGAAGGGGTCAGACTGATATTGTTTAGCGGCAGTGTCTGATTTGGAACAAGAAATGTCTTGAACATCTCGGATGGCATTAGTAATGAAAAGTTGGAGGCTAAAGTAAAGGGTTTTCCAATAAGAGGTGTAATTTTGATATTCAAAGAAAAATGCCATTTTTCAATATAAATGATCGGATGTTTATTTCATATAAAGAAGAAGCCACCACGACTACACTTACAGGACCATATCTTTTTAATGAAACAAATCGCAAAGTGACTGCCCTATGTCCTCGATAGCCTCACGAATTCCATCTTTGAGGTCTTGAATCGACGCTGGGCTATTGGCATAGACCTTCTCTTTCACGTGGCCCAAAGGAAGAAGTCGCAAGGTGTTAAATCACAAGATCTTGGTGGACAATTGTGATCACCTCTTCGAGAGATAACTTTTTCCTCGAAAGATCAATAGTTTCGTTGCTTGTGTTGCACCGTCTTGTTGAAAGTAAACGTTGTCCAGATCAATACTATACAATTTCCGCCATTAAAAATCATTGTGGAATGTCTAATCCAAAGAGAGACGAGGAATGGACAAACGTGGGTTATCTTCTGCTAGAGCAGGAATATTCTCGGATTTCTTGAGCGACGTGCACGGATTTTATTCTTCACATCACAGAAATGTCACAAGAGCTCGAATCTTTTAGGAAAACCCTCTAATTTCATATTTTTAGGTTACATGTGTAGTGCCAGAATATCTGGGCTAAATTCGATACTGGACTCAAGATTTAATTAAGGAGATATTATTCGGTTACTTCCATGATTTTTACCTCTAGGATTCAACGTTTCGGCCAGCATTCTACAGCTGTCGTCAGGAAAACTTTCAAAACATGCAACATTCAGGAAAACAACCTTCATCACTCAAAATTGTTCGTCATTTCTGCCAATTCTCAGAACAGTTATCGATTGTTTTGATCTATTTTTTGATTATATCAGTTGTCAAACTAGATCTTTTTAAGCTTGAAGTTTTGACATCAACGAAATACCACTTTTCTAGAAAACTTTTTCTGATTTTCTTTCGCAGTCTCTGAAATAGAAACAATTAAAAATTTTCAATTTAGAAAAATCGGTTCCAATTCAACATAAGAACTGTTTTCAAGACACAAACTGATTGGAGGTCCATTCTAACCAGAACTAAACCGAATGAGACAGAAAAATCAAAAAAATGTGTTTACAATATTCCCTGTATATGAGGAAAATCTTACACAGCAGAGACATCAAGACCTTCAGAGATAAGAAAACAGGAACATAAGAACAACATAAAAAATAGAGACATTACAAGATCACAATTGCTGATCATGTATGTTCAAATAGCGGAGATCATATGATGGACTGGAACAACACAAAATCCTAATGACGGAACCTGATAATTATAAAAGGAAAATTAAGGAATTCACAGGTATTTTGTTAGATGAAGTAGATAATTTGGCCAATTTTTCTGTTGGAATAGATCGTATTTGGATTGATTAATTGAAAAAAGAAATGACATCAGGAAATTTGAAAACTAAATGAATCAACATCTCTATGTGTTGACAACTTTCAATGTCAATTAGACTACAAACGAAAAAAGACACAATACCAAAGATTTTCCAAGTTTGTCAATTGTTTTTCAATTATTTCCTTTTTTAGTTTTACTGTTAGGCAACAATTTTCTCGAAATCAATTTGTAATTTGCAAGGATTTACTCAGGAGCATTTCATCTTAATTAAAAACTTGTTAAATGTTTCTATTTCAGAGATTGGTAGTGAAAACCTAAAAAAAATTTCTAGAAATTATTGTTCATACATAAATATCATGACTGATACTTCAACTACCAACAAGAAGTTTTAGAAAATGAATGCAAATTACGTGCTTTATTTGCAACACGCTTTCCATTTAATCCTTCAGATCCACAAACAGTAATTATGCCATACGTACACAAACATGAAAAAATGAAAAAATCCCCCACAATAATCCAGATAAATGCATCTTTCAAGATCTCATTCTGCCTGAAACGAGTTTCATCTTCATATTGAGTAATTACCCGAATGACAATGACTTAAAAGGCAGAGAATTACTCCAATTAAAATTTATAATTAACGGATGTGGGTACTAAAGTTTTGCTCGAGAATGCATGTTGGAATTTTGTAATTTACTCAATATATTTATACCCCGCAATCCATTCACCATTTATGTGGTTTAGGTATTCCTTTAGAAGAGAAATATTGAAAAATTAGCAGGAAAGGTTTTGCTGCGTCTAGAAACAAGTCATGAGGAGCATTAAAGACAAACTGCTCATCAAAATAATAAATAAACACACAAATATAATTACTGAAATTATGATAGAAAGATGAGGAAAGGAAGGTGAGTTTGTGGATTATTAATAATGCTTTTAGTGACGAAAGTTTCATAAGTCTTAAGTGTTTGCCTGACGAAATGAAATAATATTTCATTAATCACTGATATTTACAGAAAATAGTTGAATCAAATACTGTTTTATTTGGGGTTATATGAGAAGCCAAGTCTATAAGAATAAGCTCAGATTCATGCCAAGTATATGAATGCAAAATCTCAGAACGATCGGAATAATATTCTGGAAGTTATTCAAAAACTTAGATTTGTAAAAAACTCAATTAGTAGAAAAAATTCTATGGTACCGATGATGCGATCCTCTTGAAATTTTGCATGAACGTTCAGTATTTCAATCTTCATTCACAAACTTAATTTCACTCGAATCGGATATTTTATTATGACATAAAGATTCTTCTTTTCAATATTCCAATTTAATTTTCTATAGTTTCGTTAATACTATTCCCACAAAATTTTGCTTGAAGCTTGTTATGACCATCTTGCATATGGCCGTAACATTTCATTTTGATTGGTTTCGTTTCGTCTGAGATATTGAAGAACAAAAATTCTGAATACCATAATTTATGGAGCCCCCTGTACGATTTGGCTGGTTAACGAACATAACCGCGACATTTGGGAACCGAACTCACCCTGAAAAACTCAAGTCTCTTGGACAATCCCTTTGAAAGTTATCGTGCTTACGGTCGGACGGACGGCCCCACGGGCCGAATTGAATTTAACGATCAGGGAGTCGAACCCTATCGTTTGAGACCATTTTCGGTTAAAAATAGTGTTCAAATAACAAGGGCATAAAGCCATTATATCAGTTAAAATAAACAAAAATTCCTAGATCAATAATCCCCAGAAACGGTGATGTCAATTGGCCACCAAAATCATGAGATTTGTCACCATTGGATATTTTCTTTTTGTTTGGGGTTGTGTGAAAAACCAGGAAGATGAAATTATTTGTGACATTAGTGGGATAGAGAATCCATTATATAAAAACGTCATTTAAAATTTTAACAGAAGATTAGACGTCGGTAGAGCTGCAAGATCTGGCCATTTTGCAAATATTATTTTTCGTACATAAATGCCATAACTGATACTTTGATTACCAATAAAAATTTTTCGAAAATGAATGCAAATTACAGTGAAACTTCCCTATAACGAAAGCGCTAAATCCGCAAAATAAATTCGTTATAAAGAAATTTCGTTATACAGAAAATTTGTTTCTATAGTCGGCAATGTCGCGGTCGACTTCACTGATGAATTTAATTTAATCATTCAAATTTAAGAACTTCCTTTTAGACATTTTCGCACAACTTTCACACTAGCGTAATGGTTAGATAGAAACCAAACAGCCAGAGGGGTGTATTTCAAACTGTTTCAGAAGGATCTATCTGCCCGCCGTAATGATTTAGTTTAAGGTTGGTATTTATTACGTAAACCCAGAAAAAATCGGAAAACCCCACCCTTATACCTTCTCACCAATACCCATTCAAAGAGTGATGTTCTTTGAATATTTCGTTATAGAAAGAATTTACTTCATTTTAGAGGGTTTTTTTAGCATGGAATTTGGATTCAAGGTACAATGTCTTGTACGAAATTCGTTAAATAGAGAAATTCGTTATGCAGATGTTCGTTATGGGGAAGTTTCACTGTATGTGTTTTATTTATTCTTAAAAAACGCGCACTTTGAAACACCCTATACAGGTGTAACTAAATAAGTGTAAAATATTTAAGGAGGTGATTCGTCATCGAAAAAAAGATAGGATCTTTCATATAAAGAAACTTCATTGAAGCATCCCTTGTTAAGATACAGCCCCTCAAAGGGAGTACATAAAATTTGTATAACAATTTTTTTCACAAGCACCAAGAAAGTTACAATATTGAAATTAACCTGACGTTTTCTACTAGCCAAAAGACGCTTATCCAGTTATTCATTTGGTTTACCCCATGGTTGTAAGGGTGGGAAACGCAACCCCTAAAGTTTATTTCCAATGTAACTTTTTGTCTTCTTATTTGTTTATCATTTAAAAATTTATTTCCGATAGCCTGTTTCATTCTGAACAAAAAATGTCTCTTGCCCAAAATAAACCAGTTCGCAGTAAAAAAATTATTTTACGAACAACTACAGAGATAGGTCGTCATAAATGCGAAACTAATCTATCTCGTAGGACACTTTTAGCGATAATAATGACAATTAAATTGGTATAACGCTGTCAGTTTATATGAAGATCTATCTCTGTAGTTGTTCGTAAATATATTTTTAGTGCGAACTGGTTTATTTTGGGCAAAAAACTCAAGAGACATTTTTTGTTTAGAATGAAACAGGCTATCGGAAATAAATTTTTAAATGGTAAACAAATAATAAGACAAAAAGTTACATTGAAAATAACATTAGGGGTTGCGTTTCCCACCCTTACAACCATGGAGTAAACCAAATAAATAACTGGATAAGTGTCTTTTTGCTAGTAGGAAACGTCAGGTTAATTTCAATGTTGTAACTTTTTTGGTGCTTGTGAATAAAATTGTTATACAAATTTTATGTACTCCCTTTTAGGGGCTGTATCTTAACAAGGGATGCTCCAATGAAGTTTCTTTATATGAAAGATCCTATCTTTTTTTCGATGAGGAATCACCTCCTTAAATCTTTTACACTTATTTAGTTACACTCTGTATAACACAATGATCCTATAAGTACAAACGAGCAAAAAGTCTAAAAATCAACCTAAATACCGTCGTCAATATTCTCAAATCCGATGAAGAAAAACCAGTCTTTAACCAAGACGGAAAGACCATACGCGTACCACATATGATATAGGTAGACCATACCAGACGTGGTAAAAGAAAATAACTTATTAAAAAGGAATATAATGCAGTCTATACGGGCCGCGAAGCTGAGAGAATATGATCAAGATTAAAGCGACTTAACGAGACTTTTGATGATTTCTGACAACAAAAAGCCATCAATTAAGAAAGACTATTTTGGTCGAGAGCAAGCCTGGAATATTATAATGTTAACGAACACGGTGTTTTATCATATAGTTCAGAATCAATAATGCATGAGTCGATTAATTATTTATGATCGATCGTTCATTATCTGAGTTATTTTTATAATAAAATGGACCGAGATGCGAGATCGCGCTTGATGGATGGTTGTGAGGTCCAGCTTTTAGTGGTTGGTCACACTGTTACGTTGGTATACCTTCTTATCTTGAACGTATCAATTTGGACGTTGGTAATCATGCCGATGTACTTTTCGTAATTGAAACGATGCCTTATTCAAGTATGTACTTTTAAGGATGTAAAGATTCTAAAAAGCTTTATAGGTTTTCAGTCTCTGAAACAGAAATTACTTAAAAAATTTTTTAATTAAGATGAAGTGTTTCTGCGAGAATCTTTGCACTTATTTATCAGGAGCAATTTATCTTGAAAAATTATTGCCTAACAGTAAAACTGAGAAAGGAAATAGATGAAAAGGACAATGTAACGTTTCGGTGTCTATATCGGACATCTTCTTCAGAAAAACTTGTAAAATCTTCAGAATTGTGTTTTTTCATTTGCGGTCTAATTGACACTGAAAGTTGCCAATATATAGAGATGTTGATTCATTTGATTTTGAAATTTCCTGATGTCATTTCTTCATTCAATAAACCAATCCAAATACGATCTATTTTAACAGAACAATTGACCAAATTATCTACTTCATCTAACAAAATACATGTGGATTCCTTAATTTTCCTTTTATAATTATCAGGTTCCGTCATTAGGATCTTTGTGTTGTTCCAGTTCATCATATGATCTCCGCTATTTGAACATAGGTACACGATCAACGATTTGTGATCTTGTAATGTCACTATTTTTGATGTTGTTCTTATGTTCCCGTTTTCTTATCTCTTTATGTCTCCCCTGCATAAGATTTTTCACCTACACAGGGAATATTGTAAACACAATTTTTTTTTTTTTGTGTCTCATTCATTGGTTTCGTTCTGTTAGAATGGATCTCCAATCATTTTGTGTGTTTTGAAAACAGTTCTTATGTTGAATTTGGAACCAATTCTTCTTATTTTCACTAAAGGCCATGAATATAAGGGAATGACGTTCAACAAATTTGGTTATTCTTGACGGTTTTCTGTCTGTCCTTATTTATTTCCTATTTCCGTTTTACTATTAGGCAACAATTTTTTCAAGACCAATTTGCTCTTGACAAATAAGTGCAAAGATTCCCGCAGGAGCACTTCATCTTAATTAAATTTTTTGAATTATTTCTGTTTCAGAGACTGGGAGTGAAAATCTATACAGTTTTTTAGAAATGCAGAATCCTCCAGATAGTCCATCCGAGAATAATTGACATTTTAGGCGGCTGTCAAAACCCAAAATCAAGTTGGTAATAGCCCATACAGTAATTTTAAGCTCGTTCAACTTAAACTAGTTGTGGCGTCGTCTAATGGACATTTCAGGGTCTTCAGCAACTGTTTCACGAACCAAATCAATATTTTCTTCTGAACGACTGTGTGTATACTGAAATTCAACTCAAAAGTTGGTGGACAAAAAAATATTCGCTATGATTTTTTTGAGGGCCATTATTTCTCAAATTAATTTTTCTGAAAATCAATGGAAATGCTCATTTGTTATTTACCAAATGTAAAGAAGCACGTAAAAGCTTCGTTGTCTGCGCTTTCTTCAATTTTTAATTAATCTAAGGTTAAGAAAAGAAGATCGTCTATGTTAACCATAGAATTTCTCTGAAATAATAATATTTAGCGGTCGATAAAACAAACATTCTGTCAGATGGATAATTAAGACCGTGAAGTTACACTTCCACAAGAAATATTATGGGTAGTAATAAGTGCAAAGTCATAGAAGATAATCGAAAGTTTCAACCCTAATAGCTTATGCCGACAATCATTTACTTTGACGTCCCGATAAACCGTTATTTGTCGGAATTTTTGATTGAATTATAATTAAAAAGGAGGCAAAAATCACTGGCTCACTTTGATGCTATGGAGGCGAATATACAGAATGAAAATTTTAATGTTCGAGCCTTACCTGAAAATTTCGAAGTTTTTTGAGTTATTATTATTATTTTTGAAATAACATAATGAGACTGATAGTTCTCAGAAGTTTCAAATTTGAATTATCATTTCTATGAAAAAAAAATTTTGAGTGCTCTTTCTACTCAAACGAGTGTTATATCGCTTTACCCAAATGTTTGAAATTTCGAAGTTCTTTAACCGGCCAAATCGTAAGGGGTTTCCATAAAATATGGCCATTACAAATTTCTGTTCCTCAATATCTCAGACAAAACGACAATCGAAATGAAATTTTGCGGCCACATGTAAGATGCTCATAAAAAGCATTATGCTTGGAATATTGGAAAAAGAATCTTTATATTTTCATAACAAGAAATGAAGATTGATATACAGAATGTTCATGCAAAATTTCAAACGGATAGTATCATTAGAACTATTAAATTTTATTTTTTTAATTGTCCAGTATTTACATATTTTAGTTTTCGAATAATTTCCAGAATATTATTCCTATGGTGCTCAGATTCTGCATTTATATACAGGGTGTCCCGTAATTAGACCGACCTACTTCTAGTGGACATAATAGATCATATTTTAGACAGATTCGACCTAAATCATAAAATGCAAAATTGCTTAGTTAAGAAGCTAGTGCCCTTTGAAGATGACGTCCTGTCCACACTTTTTGCCACATATTCGCAAAACTTGAATGCAATAATTGATATCGAAATTTTTGGCGAGAGAAGATTATCTTTGTTTGATAGAATTGATTTATATCTTCAACTCATTATCAAGTGAAAAATCGGAGTTTATGAATATGATGTGAATCTCGCGAAATAATGAAAGTTAAAAAAGTTTCAACTAAAAATACCCTTGGCCCCCCCGAAATGATACGATTGTGCTTGACATGAAAGAAATGCACTCAATCTAATCGATGCGTATTTTTGATATTAGCCAATGTGTAAACTTTCAGCACTTTATGTGACTCCGTTTTGCGAATATGTGGCAAAAAATGTGGACAGGACGTCATCTTCAAAGCGCACTAGCTCCTTAACGAAGCAATTTTGCATTATATGATTTGGGTCGAATCTGTCTAAAATACGATCTATAATGTCCACTAGAAGTTTGTCGGTCTAATTACGGGACCCTGTATTTAGTATCAATCCCAAGTCCTATTCAAAATTTTGGGATATTTGCTTCATATATTCGCCAATGAACGAGCTCTCAAAAGAACCTGCTCATGGCTTCCCCAAATCTTTTAACTTTTGGAGGTGTTTTGCATGTCGTTTATATCAGAGCAGAGAGCTTTTCTAGAATTTTCTTCGACAAAAGATAAAAATTCTGACACAACCAATCAATGAAAAGGTTCCTGCAACATAAATCTGATTAATTCAATGCAGATCAACCAACTCATTCACCTATCATCTCAATTCCACCCACAAGTGATCAAGCAGTCTGTGAAAGCCGCATTTCCTGTAAACAGCAGCGTTCTTGGTCATACGCGAGTGTTTTCTTTCAATATCAGCAAAATCAAGGTCAATTATTATTCACCATTCAGGAGATCTTGGAGAAAATCCGTTAGAAATTACTTGAAAATCACCACTCGCTGATCGACTTATGGATAGTTAATAATAGGCCGATATAATTGCTTGAAATTTACAAGCCCCCATCTAATGACCACTACCGCCATTATAAACAGACCGCCTTTACAAAAATCTGCATATATCGAGTAATTTATGAATACTACAGGGGTGGACTTATGTTCATGGGCCAGCACCTGTTTTTCATTATGATTACTAACAATCTGAATATTTGTGAGTAGCTTAATTTTGACGAGACGCTCAAATTTTCCTCTACGAAAATCTTTATAGTGAGAGCTAATACAAATTTTATTACTAACAGCTACTTTATGAATTAAATCTTGAAACAATTTTAGTGTCCCCCACTCCCCACATATATCAACAACTAGGTCTAAAAAAATTATTACTAACCGGCTGATTTTTTCACTGTTGCTTAGCAAATATTTGCTTTATGAACTGGTCACATTGTCCAACAAATTGAGTGGTCCTACCTCAGAAATTGTACCACAGAACCCACAATTAAAAATGAGTACTAACAATTGAATATTTCAGAGCGTAGGACTGGAAAAACGTACCACTCTATTTGTAGGAAAATGTGATAAGTTCATGAAGGAAATATTGCTAAGAAACAGTGAAAAAATCAGTCGGTTAGTAATAATTTTTTTAGGCCTAGTTGTTGATATATGTTGGGAGTGGGGGACACTTCGATAGAATCATCATTTTGTAAGACAATTATTGTTTACAATTTGTAATAAGATTGTTTCAAGATTTCATTTATGAAGTAGCTGTTAATAATAAAATTTGAACATTCACCCATTTAACATTTTTGACGCCTTCAAACTGTATTAGCCCTCACCGTCGAGAATTTTGATAGAGGAACAAGTTGGGCGTCTCGTCAAAATGAAACTACTCACAAATATTCAGATTGTTATTAATCATTATGAAAAACAGGCGCTGGCCCATGGTCTATATGGTTATTTATGAATTTATCGAAAATAACTTATTTCTATATAAAAAAATTCAAGAAGGCCCTGGGCAGGTGCTTTCGTGCGCTCGTTTATTGCTCAAAATTTTGTATAGGACTTGAGATTGATACTAAATATTTAAATGCAAAATCCCAGAACCATCGGAATAATATTCTGGAAATTATTAGAAAAATTAAATATGTAAAAAATCAATAATTGAAAAAATTCCATGGTTCTGATGACGTGATCCTCTTGAAATTTTGCATGAATATTCAGTATATCAATTTTCATTCAGAAAATAACTATCACTCAAATCGTATTTCTCCCTTCAATATTTTCTATAGTTCTATCAGAAATTGATCACAAAATTTTGCATGAGGTTTATTGTGAGCATCTTGCATATGGTCGCAAAATTTCATTCAGATTGGTTTCGTTCTGTCCGAGATATTGAAGAACATAAATTTTGAGTGATCATATTTATGGAACGCCGTGTACGATTTGGCTGGTTAACGAACTTAACCGCGGCATTTGGAAACCGAACACGCCCTAAAAATCTTAAGTCTCTAGGACAACCCCTTCGAAAGTTATCGTGCTCACGGCCGGCCCCACGGACAGAATTGAATTGACCGCGAATTCGTCATTAGGGAGTCAAACCCTATCGTTTGAAACCATTTTCGATTCGATTAAATTAAAAAAATTAAAAACTCCTTGACGGTTGAATATTTATACAAAATGTCATGAAAATGTGTCCAGCAGTGTAAAAGTTATTAATCAGAAACAGTATTTCTTCAATTATTTCAAGACTGTGCATCTCGGAGGGAAAAAGCATTTCCCGACACATATTTATATGACAAGATCTGGACCACCCTGTACAAAACGTTCCGATCAGGAAGCTGAAAAACTAAATTCGTTGTTCGACAAGCTTTTCTAACAGAAAAGAAACAGTAATTGGCATCAGCCTGAAAACTAATCAACATAAACAATTTCGTACAAGAGCCTTCCTTGAAATTAACACAAATCCCATCCTGTTTATTGTTAATCGTTTCCTCGGCTCACAGGTAAATTGATAAGGTATAATTTGGCAACATCCTTCACCGTTCCAGTAACAAACTTGAAAAAGGAAAAAGAAAATCATAACACGCAGAACTTCTATGGTAAATCATGTACACACCTATAATTTTATAGAATTATTGAAATACCTGCTGCTGGTATTCGCGTATTATAATTATGTCTTAATTATGCCCCCTCATTAATTCGATAAAAAATATTATCTAAGGAGGTTGCATTGTGCAATGCAATTGTTGTTATATTGGGTGGACTATTAAAAGTTCAAATTTAAATATAAATAAAACAAACAAAATTTATGTCAGTTTATACGTCTTTTCCAAATAAATTCGATATGAATGAGATCGTAAAAATGACACATATAATTGCATTATGATAGCCTGGACCATTTAAAATAATTTCGAAATCATTCATGAATTTGAAGATTTGAAGATTCCAAAATCATCAGTTTTACCGGGAGCAAATAAAATCATACGAGTAGAAAGCATTAGCAAAACGTTAGAGAATGAATTTATCAAGGTACTAAAGGGTTTTCCAATAAGAGGTGTTATTTTGATATTCAAAGAAAAATGGCATTTTCAATATAAATGATCGGATGTTTATTTCATTATGAAGAAGAAGCTATGCCGTTAATAGTGGAAAATAACATCAGGCAAATGACCACCACGACCACGCTTACAGGACCATATCCTTTCAATGAAATTTTCCATAACCAAATCGCAAAGTGGCTGCCCTATGTCCTCGATAGCCTCACGAATTCCATCTTTGAGGTCTTGAATCGACGCTGGGCTATTGACGTACCTACCTTTTCTTTCACGTGGCCCCAAAACAAGACGTCGCAAGGAATTTTTCCACCAATTTCTTTATTGCGGTCCGACAAAGTGTTTCACGACGATCCAAAAATGTTCGAGTTCTGCGAACTATCTCTGCCAAATTTTCACCATTTTTGTAGTGAATTTTAATGATTTCAATGCCTTCTTGAACCGTGTATGGTTCCATTTTTATTAATGGCGTAGTTTCTACTATTCAAAATAACACAATATAAGTATCAACTTTGAACCACCATTCTCCGAAACACCTTGTATAGAATTCCAATCCAGTTCAAACATTAATATTATCAATCAAAATATGCTATCATTGGAATGATAGTTATTTCAAAGGGTAACTACTATATCGAATTTGAGTTATGGCAAATGTATAATTGTGAAGTTGAGGAAATTGTGATTTATTAAACAGAAATTATATACTCATATTGATTTAATTTATTGGTCATTTAATTGATTATTCTTTATTGACAGAAAAAAATAGTTATTTGTAATTTATTTTCAAGGGACATAATATTTATCATTGGGAAAATACTTAACCTCATATCCTAGCTTTTCAAATTAAGTAGAAGAATTATTCAAAATGGCCGCTTCTATAGTCCGTTCACGAAAATTTGAGCTGTCGGTTTTCCATGAAAATTTGGCATATTCCACTGTGTATATTGAAATTTTTGGTTATGTTGTTTAATTTCTTGTCAGATTGGTAGGCAATGTTGTCAATATTGCATAGAGTTCTCTGATAACTACGAAGCTCGTCGGACGAGGCCGGGTTCGGCAACGTTGACTTTATTTCATGTTATGACAGCAAATACTATACTGCCAACTTCAGATAAATAAGCAAACACCTACTATGCGCTAAAACTTTCGTGAACGGACTATAATTAATAATTATCAGATTAACAAATACGTGCCCGGACTTCAGCAAAAATATTTCTTTCTCCAGATAAATTTTATCAGCAACATCTTCATTGTAAAAGAAGGAATCAGAAAGCAGCAGACGATACGTCCACGATGCAGATGAAGTCTCATACGGAGCTACCAACAGAAAAAGACACATAATCATCAAGCTGCCAAAGCTGAGATGGACCATACATCACGCTGTCAGCATGTGGCACGGTAGCTTCTTCTTCGGCCCGAAGAACAATGGCGTTGAAGATATGTGTGCGTTGACCTTGAAACAGAAGAATTTTGCGACAAATCCATAAAGATGCGATGTATTTATCTCTTTCGTCTGCGAAGCAGACAGTCCAGTTTTTGGACCGAAAAAACTGACCGATTTTCAGATGTGATCCCTCTAGTCGCTGTTTGGATTCTGGCCAGCGGCGGCTCCGGGGCTGTCTTGGGGGTAATGGATATGAGCACAATATAGTCAGATAGACAAATAAAACCAATAATAACCTTTGTTCTATTTTCAAAACACAGTGGAACTTCCCCATAACGGAAGCGCTAAATCCGCAAAAAAATTCATTATGAAGAAATTCGTTTCCATAGTCGGCAATGTTGCGGTCGACTTCACTGATGAATTTAAGTTTATCATTCAAACTTAAGCACTTGCTTTTAGACATTTTCGCACAACTTTTCACACTAGCGTAATGGTTAGATTGAAACCAAACAGCCAGGGGTGTATTTAAAACTGTTTCAGATGGATGTCTCTGCCCGCCGTAATTATTTAGTTTAAGGTAGGGATTTATTACGTACGTCCGGAAAAATTTCGGAAAAACCCACCTCATACCTTCTTACCAATATCCATTCAAAAAGTGATGTTCTTTGAATATTTTGTTATAGAGAGAATTTACTTCGTTTTAGAGGGTGTTTTCAACTTTACAACATGGAATTTGGATTCCAGGTGTAATGTCTTGTACGAAAGTCGTTATACAGAGAAATTCATTATTCAGACGTTCGTTATAGGGAAGTTCCATCGTATAAGCATTAAGGATGCACCAATATATTTCACATAAAAGAGGTACTCCTAGTTCATTTGCTTCAATGAACCGTTTTCGAGAAAACTGGCGTTATAAGATCAAGAACAATTTGAACATTGTAATTTCTAGCGGTTATTGTAATTTTGTCTACTATGATCACCAAAAATATTCAAAACTAACTAACAAGCAATTAAAACTTAGAAGGTAGGTTGACAAATGACACTTTACCTTAATTTTTTTTGTTGTTCACTTGAAATTTGCGCAATGTTATCAACAGACCGAAATTATAAATATAATCTGGAGAATTCTGATGCATTTCTGAAAAACTTTACAATTTTTCACTCCCTGTATCTGAAACAGAAATTATTAAAACAAAATAATTAAAATGAAGTGTCCAATTAGAATCCAAATGAAAAACACACAATTCTGAAGATTTTACAAGTTTGTCTGAAGAAGGTGTCGGATAGAGACACCGAAACGTTACATTATCCTTTTCATATATTTCCCTTATTAAGTTTTACTGTTAGGCAACATTTTTTTTCAAAACCAATTTGCTCCTGCAAAGATTTTCGCAGGAGCACTTCATCTCAATTAAATTTTTTAATTATTTCTGTTTCAGATACTGGGAGTGAAAACCAATATAGTTTTCAGAAAAAAAAAAAGATATAGCACTCGTTTAAGAAGAACGAGCACTCAAAAAAGGAAAATGCTTTGTTTTGTGGTTGGTATAGACAATACATTAGAATTTTGAAAACGTTGAAGCAAATAATTGGTCATTTTATATAGCATGTTCTTTAGATGAAGGCCGTTTGGGAACCTAAACTGTGAATGTTTCGACAAGGCTTGGCCTTCTTGTGGATCCGCCAGTGATTCTGGTTTATGTGTGGATGGGATATGCGACACTATGAAATATTTATGTTATGCGAGCTCAGTTTAGATCTAGTATGAGGCAAAAACGATGGTGAATGGAATTAGATTAAGATTATTCCTTTCGCGTCATCCATATTTATCGCTTCTATGAGAACAACGCACCACAGGATGAAGCGTTTCAGAAAGGCGTTCATTCATACAGTGTTCAAGTATTTGGATGCAACTTAAAAAAACCCTCAAGGAACCCGAGTTACTTGCGAACTCAGCTGACACTTCAAGCCAATCTGATTGGTTTTTTTGGAGAAATCAAATACAAATCGTAAATATATCGTTCAGAAACTAATTCGAACTAGTTTCAAACAACACTGCGGAAAAAAATTGACACACATTCTAAAAATCTCAATTTTATTGAAAGTTAACTCTACATTGACTTTATAACTTATTTTTTATGTTCTCTCGGGAAGGTTTTGAACGAAACAAGACACATTAAATGGAAGAAAACTTCAGGATTTCACCGAATCTCATGTGAAAGAAGAGAAATGAACAATTTTCAAAATACTGGAATACTGATAAGTGATTTAATACTTGATATTTCAACCCCTTGAGTTATTACAGCTCGGCAACGACGGTTAATACTCAAAATGAGTGATCTTAAATTGTTCTGATCTAATCCTTCCCAGATTTCTCTGAGTTGGATTCCTAAGTCATTAAGAGTAGCTGGATGATTTTCTGAACTTCTCAGCCTTCTATTGAGGTTGTCCCAAACCTGCTCAATCGGATTGAGATCTGGACTTCTTGCTGGCCATTCCATTCGAGAGACTTCAACCTCTCCAATGTACTCCTGAACGATGCGCGCACGATGGGGTCTGGCATTATCGTCCATAAAAATAACATTTTCACCAATGTATGGGGCAAATGGCACTACATGCTCTTCAAGAATGTTCCTTATATATTTCAGAATGGAGCCAATATTCTGATAAAAATAATTATCATTGAGAACACCTTCAGTTGTAGAATAAATTTGAGATTTCCATAATGTGCCTTAATTTTTTGCGCAGTGTAGTTTTGAACTAGTCACGAGCTCGTTCATTACTTGTAAAAAACTGAATTTGAACGGTCGTCAACTGGATCAATCGTAGCCTTTATTTCACACCAAAACAGAAATGAACGTCTAGATCTAGTTTCAAATGTAGAATATTCCACAATGACAGTATGAAACCTATGACAATTGCACATTGAAATAGCATAAATTGAATATTAAAATGGGGCATTATTGTTCAATTTCGTATACGTCAAACCCTCCTTACATTTTGAGGTCGACGGAAAAGATTTAAAATGATTCGAATTGACTAGGTACATGTCATCAGTATTTCCATCGTCACTTTTCGCTGAAATTGATACTAATTTATAAATAAATATAAAATGACCATAAAAATTAACGCGAGATAAAATCAGGTCACCCCGTAACTTCAAACCATAAAAGACTAAAATTAGCACTTTTACCCCCACATTAAAACGTTGGGTCGCATATACTTTTCGGTAACTATGAAATAACCATAATCTTGAAACTTTATCATAGATCTTTACCTATTTTTCAAAAAACACCGCCTATATTTAGCATTTTTTTCAACCAAAACACTCACGAAACCAGAAAACGTCTCTAAGGGCCTTGTCCCTATCAATTACCCCTATAAAATACGAATTTCGCCTATTATAATTTCAAATGTCGTGCTAATGCCTTATAAATTGGCCATCTAAAATTCCATCCAGCCTCCAGGCCAGAATTATAGACCAGACTGTATAATGCAGAGCCAGTCTCCTCGACTAGACCATCGAAATTGGCCCCTCTGAAAGAGCACAGAATAATAATCGGGGTTGCGTACGGAATTATAGTACTTTCGGTGTCATTTAATTTGAATGCTCTGGTGTATTTTCGACCAGCACCACACATAGATTATTAACTGCGGTTATTTGTGTCTATGGTTTTTAGTCGGTTTCGATTTGTGGTTCGTATTGAAATACGAGAATTATGAGAATGGTATCTTGATCTGGCTACTACCTGGTCTCTTGTTTTCGAAATGGTGTTATTTCATGGCATTTAAGAGGTGTATCGAGATTCAGAGACGTATTTGCGGAGTTCTTACAGCATTCGTTGCATTATTGCTTCAATTCGTACAATTCTGGGAGAAATTCCAAAATTTTTATACCCACCAGAGTTAACTGAAGTTGGATATGATTCGAGTTCAAAATCTGAAATTAAACACTAACAATTTTCAGATCTTGTTCTCAACATTTATTAGTTCATTTTGGTTTCTTCTTCGAAACTTCAGAGAAGATATCTGTGAAATCTATGGTTCGCAATTCGACATCAAAGAATATAAAATCCTAGCTTTAGAGCCGCGACTTCGTCCGCATAAGTTTTTTGTTTTCTCCCCGGCTGTAAGTCCCCCTGCAACAATGTCCCACTATCGTGTTCCAGTCCTCAACTTCACATCAAAATCATTTCAGTAACTATGGCGTCATGCGCTTCTTGACACGATCACGCTAGATTTTCCGCAGGAATGAGGTATTTTCCCGCCGTAAAAGTAGCCTGTGTCCGTGCCTAGGATCCTATCTTTATATTAACCAAGTTTTAAAAAATTCGTTCAGACGTTAAGGCGTGAATGATGTAAACTTTTAAAACAAACGATTTAAAATCACTAACTTTTTATATGCCTACTGCCTACGTCTTAAGTACGATAGTATGAATATTAATATCCCATATCCTTTTCTAGGTTACTATCACCTAACTAATTTCATCAAAATCCGTTCAGCCGTTTAGGCATGATAGAGCAAAACTTCCAGCAAAAACCATAAAAAAATCACTAACTCAATTCAGTTTTCTGCCTACTTCCTACTTCCCCCCCTAGTACGATGATGTGATCATTTTGATCTTATACCGTTTTAGGTAACCATCTATTACCTTACTAAATTCATCAAAATCTGTTCAGCGGTTTAGACGTGAAAGAGCCAAAGTCCCAACAAAAACGACTAAAAATCAGTAACTCAATTAGGTTATCTGCCTACTGCCTACCCCGTAAGAACGATGGCGTGATTATTTATAGCCTATGACCATTTCTAGGTTATTATCTATCACCATACCAAATTTCATTAAAATCCGTTCAGCCGTTTAGGCGTGAAAGAGTAACAGACAGACAGACAGTTACTTTCGCATTTATAATAATATTACTAAGGATAGTTCTATGTTCGACATAGAACTATTCATAGAAAAACTAAAATATAATATTTTCTCTATGGAAATCATCTTTATTTCTGTGAAAAACACATAGAAAGTGCGATCATAGATTATAATCGGCAGTGTGATTAAAACCTATTTCTATAACCGATTCAACCATCGAGGAACCGTTTATTTGTTGAATGGTTTCGAAAATAATCTCTGTTGTGTCGTTTCGATAAATAAATTCACCAGAAGATGAAACATGAACCACATGGTGAAGCGTATACCAATTAAATGCGGTTAAAATCAAAACCTACGTTATCCGCATCAAACTGTTTCTTAGAGATGAAAATTACTAATTGACAATACTATTTTGTCGAGCGTTCCATAACTTATCGAGCATAAAACCCAAGATGACACCTCTACCATAACGATATGCCATAATCTCGGCATTACTGGATCTACAGTGGACCAGTTATTGTTTGAGAGATAATGCTAACTTGTTGGAAATAAATACGAATGGAAATTTCTACACAGATATTGAAGGCAGGTACCTATCTGCAGGTGTGAATATATACGGCATATAAATCTGAAATTTTACATGAAATAATGGCAAAAACGTCATTCGAAACAAAAAATCACATTTAAATAGACACTAACCTGAAGATCTTGAACGGAAAGTTTTCGTAGATTGTGCGAAGTCTAAAGTTCCTTGGAGACAGTATCTTCTAAAGCCGGGTTCTCAGAGCTTCGACGTGTAGCTCGCGACACTTATTCCAACCAATCAGAGAATATAAACACTGTGTTTATATTCTCTGATTGGTTGGAATAAGTGTCGCGAGCTACACGTCGAAGCTCTGAGAACCCGGCTTAAGCCTTAAGGTCCTTACGTGCCTGTTCTCGTCTCTCATTAGTGGTGCTGCAGAATACACATACATTTTCGGCAAATTGAAACATGGCGCTGACGGAACAGTTTGGTTAGGTTTCATTTGATCGTTTCACGACTAATAGTTTTTTTCTAATTTCGATTTCGATACAAAATCACATATTATCACTTTTCATATTGCACAAGTGATAATGTCCATGAATCTTTTCTCTTCTACGAATTAACAAACAATTGTAGCGTCTGCATAAATCTTCAATTTAACAATTCAACATATAGGTAAAAATACCTGCTTCAGAAATATGCAATTTTCTGTTTTAAACACTTTTTCGCTCTTTTTTATTCACATTATTGGTCATCTTTCCAACAACACTTTTTCATCAAGACTTTTTGAACTTCAGAAGAATCATTTGAAGGAAATGATGCAATAATGCACGATACACACCGGTATGCCAGATTCGGAGTCTAAACTCGTCCGGCGCGCTCATCTACGTCATTGAGGAGCAGAGATAAAAGTGGAGTTTATTATTGTTATAATACCTGCATTCATGCCTAATTGCGCAGTTTTTGGCTGTAAGAATTACAGAAGAGTTAAAAGGGAACCGAAGTAAGGTACTTTTGCTTTTCGAAGTCGGAAGTATCCCGTCAGTACTTCATTATCTGAGGAAAAAATATTTTCAAAGTGTTAGAAGATAACACGGTTGCAAAACTGAAAAAAGACTTTCAGATTCCATTCGATGTTATTCTTTGCTTGAGCACAATCCGTACCAACTTAAGACAGGGATCTGAATAAGAAGATCAGTTTTCAGAATATGAAGAAAAAAGTGGACGAAAAACTTTTCAAATCATCACATCTATATATTTGTGTTTATATTTATGCGTGCTATATTTGTGTTTATGTTTATGTTTATATTTGTGTTTGTGCTTCATTTCTGCTTTTCCACTTTTGGATATACACTTGTATGTTTTATGGAGTAATGTAGATGTGTACAATTTTAACTGATTATAGCTGAATCCATGTATGCCATACGCTAAATAAATAATCCCTAAAAATGATAAAAATATTTTCATTCATTCGAAGTTTTTCAATGAACCTTCAATAATTTATTCTGTATTAACAAATGAATACTTTTCACTTACATCCATATTTATATAATTTCATTGATATATTTTAGAATCAACAAACAAAGACATCGGAGAAATTTCATTTGAAATTGTTAGTTAATTGCATTTACAATGAAACTCACGATTAATTGCATTATTCCAATCATGCTCTGGAGTTCTAACACTTCCATCCCGCAAATGCAATGGAAATGCTCCGCAGTGACGTCACATCTCGATGCACGTCGGCATACCGGTGTAAGTGTATCGTGGAAATATACAATAATAGGAACATAATTTTTCAATCAAAATTCATGCCTAAAATCCGGAATTTGAAGCATCACTTTTCACAATACATCCAAATAGGTGCTTTTCAAGAAACTTTTCAAACCTGCAGTTCAAAAATCATCTGGGCCACTTTAACTTCAACCAAACGGCGTTGCTCCAAGATATTAATTGATACCAGATATCCCGCGCTATGTCAGGTGGAAATTATCATGGTCGTCAGATTAGAGTCCTCTTCGTTCGGTCTTTTCATTGAAATCCTGAATGTCTCATGTCACACATCGATGTGAAGTGATTACGTTTAGTTTCAATCTCAAATCCTATTGACGGGCTAACAGCGCTTTCTTTTCGGTTATACCTCATATCTGTATCAAATCAACACGCCTAATTATTTCAGGGGCTTATTTTTGATTTTAAAATATACGGCAGACAGGGAATTAATAGATGAGATGTTCGGAAAAAAATATGGTGCGAAGTCAAACCACAGATTGTAACTATTTGCATGCGGGGAACCGTTTTTCAACGCAAAAAACATAGAGTTTTAAGCTTGTTAGAGTGTCAATAAGATGTCTAAATAATTATTTTAGACATCTCAAGTGTCAAGAAATACGGAATTTTTTAAATCATAATTTAAACATTTTCAGCAGAAATTTCAATCGTTTTCATCAACGAGTGGTTTCAAGGCACATAAGCTTGTTTGGAAAAGTATATCAAATTCACTTGCCTACCTTTTTTGTAGATTTCACGAAATCTATCAGGTAAAATCGAGGTATTTTCAATGAGGCGAATAGGACATATAATTCTTATGCCGTAGTTTCCCTGTATGATCTATCAAGTTTGATCGAAATAAAGCCATAAAGCTTAATAACATGCTTCCCACATTTGTAAGAGATTTGAAACTGTTGGGGAACTTTCCGAAAAGCTCTCTACTCCCTTGTCCTGAATGCTGAACCGTACACTATCTTGGAATTTGCAAACTATTGTTCTGTTCTGAGATAGGTAACTATTGATTTCTAATGTATTCATCTGACTTGTTTTCTTTTTATTGTCATTTGATTATAATTTGGAAAATAAATGCATATTCTTATTATTATTCAGTGATTTACCAAATGAATACTTCATTATGCATTTATGACGTAGAAATTATGAGGCAACCAGAGCTATATCAATATGGCGGCTAATGGCACATGTGATTTTTGGGAGTCCTTTCCGTGAATATTTCATTTTGAATAGCCCTGGTATAGCCAAGAAAATGCGTGATCTTATTCAATATTGTCAATTCCTCTGATTTAAAATGATCCAGAGTTATATAAGATCCAGAATAATTATAAATACATTGAATATTCTCAAATTAACCGACAAAAAACGAATATAGAGGAAATTTTGAAATGGTAAATGGCTATAGTACGTTCACGAAAGTTTGAGCCGTCGGTAGGCCATGACAATTTGGCATATTTCACGCACTGTGTATATTAAAATTTGAGGTTATGTTGTTTATTTACTTGTCAGATTGATACGCAGTGTTGTCGATATTGCATAGAGTTCTCTGATAACTCGCAAGCTCGTCGGGCGAAGCCGGGTACATTCGGCAACGTTGACTTTATTTTAGGTTATGACAGTAAATACTGCCAACTTCAGGTAAATAAACAAACTACTATGCGCTCAAACTTTCGTGAACGGACAATAGGCGAGGGCCTCATTGATTTGAAAAAAATATATAGTTCGTTCACAAAAGTTCGACAATTTGCCATATTCCACTGTGTATATTGAAATTTTAGGTTATGTTGTTTATTTTCTTGTTAAACGTGAACAGACTATGGGCTTCATTTCACTTTGAATTAGGCTTGTGAATTTTTTTTACTGATTCAAATATTTTTTTCAACACTGTGGTAAAATAATTGAAAGAAATGCATTTGTTTGATTTAGTTTATTAGAATATAGTTTTCATGAATCAAATAAATAAACTGTTTTGACTTAAAGCATCCACTATAAAATATCTTGTTACAGCTATGACAATTTCTCCTCTTCTTTGAAAAAGACAATTATCTACATAACAAATTGGAACATACAATAAATAAATCAAAAAAAATTGGGAATTTACTAAATGCACTTTTCTTAAACTACCATAGGTTGTGCAGATCTCATACGAAATTGCTCTTCATTGTTTCAATTGTATAATAAGGGATCCGAAATTTGGATTTTCACAATTTAGTTGAAACCACTTAACAATATCTACCCCATGGATTCCATCCAAAAAATTAGTTACTTACTTCTTAATTCCATTCGATAATTACTTAGGACCCTTTACTATACGAATATATCAAAATAGGAAAAAACTTTAAATTGATAGATCTGAAGATAAACTGACGTTTGATCCAGTCAAACCAGTTCTCTTTTCCAAAAAGAACATTGAAAAAGGTAAAGTTTGATCGAAAATGTATATAATTGGAACAAATATGTCACAGATATGAAAATCGAAAAAATTACAATTCCTTGAATATAATTAGGTACTTAATTCGAAAGTCACTATAAAATAAAATTACATGTGTGCTATTAATCAATTCTACAACTTAATTCACCTTCAATTATCAAATGAAAAATGTTCAAAAATATTTTCACAAATCTCGAAATTTACAAAAGCTTTTTACAGATAATGCAATATTGTATTTCAGTACCGAAGGATAATGATTTCTTTTTGAGTAATTTTAAAAAATTTCTTTCCTGAAACTGAATCCTTCAATAAGTTTGATGTTATTCAAGATTTTGCAATTAATTCATTCAAAAATAATTTAAGTTCATTAGGCTATTATAACATTAGAAAAAATGTTATCAATTTCATGTTATTCAGAAGTTCAGAACTATTCAGTCGCTGAATGTCCACAATTATTGATTGATTATTCAATAAAATTATATACAAAATTGGAGCTTAACTGCCTGTTAAAAAATGGATGCTCAACCATTGGTTACAAAGTTATAGAAAACATTATCACTCAGTACATTCGAAAGATGCAAATACCAAAGCATTGTCAAAATTTCATATATCATTGCACGGTAATCGAACATCAACACTGTTAAAGGAATAATGCACATCAGAAAATACCACAGGCTAATAAAAAAATTACAGTACCTTAGGCATCAATGCATAGTGATTTAAACACTCAATTGGATATAATTCTGCAGCACCCTAGGCTGAAAAATTTTAAACGATGGTAAAACAACGAAATGTTCCTTTGAGAATGCCCATCATTCAAAAGTGAAAATTCATTTTATCAGATTCTGAAAATTGAGGATATTTCCAAAACCAAAGAGGTGTTTTGGCTGGATTTTTGTCTGGAACAGTTCGTTATATTTATTTTCTATTAAAGTGCACCTTAATTTATTTCTAAGCAAGTTAAGCACATATATTACTTTTTTTGCAGACTCGCCAAGTCTACTCAACTTCAGGCAAGTTCATGTTCATCGTACAAATATTTTCGCGTAATTTTTGGTGTAAGATGTTTTAGATGAAACTCTTCGATCGATGTTCAAGCGAAGTGAGACGATTAATCTGAAAAAATTACAATTATGTAAGTTTAAAAACTTAAATTAATGAGGAGAATGAATAATAATATGAGTAGCGTTTAAATGACATCTGATCATTAATTTCCAGATAAGAAAACTTACATCTGGATGATAAATGTGATAAATTCTTTGAATTCCTTTTATGTGCTTGTTTAAAATCTAATAGCCTTCGTTGTTGAACATTTTAACCAGCAAAATCAATTGAAATTGTCGTTCTCCCTAAATTACAAAAATTTTCTCATTGTTTTTAATACAGTTATATGTCTTGTCTATTTCTTATCATAATTTCAAGATCATTTCAGAAATAATATACCCATTATTTACAATGACCATTTTTTCAATTATTCACTAGTAGAATTGGCACCTCAATTAAAATTCTTCAGTATATATCTGAAGAAATGTCAGCTTTGGAATTGATGTCATCTTTGCCACTCAATCTGTCACTCTCAGATTTTTCTAGTTATTTACTCATGAAATGCTTAATCTCGAATAATTATAACACAATTCCCTACGACCCTGCTCTTGTGTAGGGTTACGATTACCTGGGTCAGTGATCGAGTTAATAGCACCGTACTTTCCGAACACGGGTTGGATGTTCGGGTTAGGTAAACGAACGCGAAGGCCTTATGACAGATGTTAGACTAACTTTATAGTCCTTGGTAGACTGCAATCTGAAAGTTAACTGCAACTGCTCTCGATTTTAATAGTTTAGCACCTGCGCTTTACTACCTGGCATAACCTTAAATTGTTTTATACTCTTATTCCCACTAATTTTTTTGCATAATTTTCCAAATTTAGTCATCCACTATGACCATTTTTCAGCATACGCGCATGCGGAAAGTTTGACAGTTCCTTTTGTTCCAGAATCCGCCTTGTATATCTACTCAGAATTACCTGCGACTGGTTATAATGAATATGAAAGAATGAATATCAAGAAATTATTATTTATTATTATTAAAATGAATTAATGCCTGAAATAAGGCAATTTTTATTAAATCCTAAATGAAGGAAGACATAATGTTTGATATAAGAAAAACATTTTCATTTTTCTGAATGATTCCCAAATAATTGAAGATTGGTTTCCACCAGAATGTTTAGGATGTTAAAATTTTGTGATTTACTAATCTGGAAATACGAATTTTGGAGCATTTCAAATATAGATAGAATTGTTTTCCAAATGACAGCAACCACGCTTTGTAAAAAATTTAATAGATCCAAAAAAATACATCAAAAAAAGTAAACTTACTTTATATATACAGTGCTACTTTTGAAATACATATGAAAAATCATGAATCTTACGAGAGGTAAATTGTTTATGAACTGGTATTGCCTCCCTTAGAAAAGATAGTTTTCAATATAAATGGGAATCTCTTGGCCGCATAACCAAAAGGTATTCGATGATTCGCAAACATTTCAGGTTGGTCGTCACCTGAAATTAGTTCATAACAAACTTCCTTTGAAGCATTTAATCATAACCTTACAAAATACACAGTATAAACACAGCTACATCGAAATGTCTTTCTACTCTCCCCCACCTCTTTTTTGCAGCCATTTTCTTATCAGATTATTTCATCGAGATCTCATAAGAATTGTGAGATCCACACTATAAAGTATATATAGACTTAAATCAAATGAACTACGGTGTTTGAAATGGTGGAAGCCTACCTCTTTCCCCAATTATGAGCGACTTGCGTTTCTGAGACTCGTCAAGGCTCTTGTTAAAGTTCTGATTGCTGCCAGTACGAATAACATTGTTTCCGCTGATTGCATGCTGCCCCGATCTGATGGGCTTGGCAATTGTAGCGGCTGGACCTCTTCTGGCCAAATTCTTCTGTCTAACAGCTTCTTTTATGCGGTCTACTTCGTATTGGTACCTAGAAACCAAAAATTTCCATATTATCTTATCTTTTATAACAACTCTTGCTTGTGGGTATATCACTTTTCCGTTTTTTATCTACTCCGTAATTAACTTTTTTGTGAATATTAAAATTCTATTTGTCCACGCCTATTGTAAAATCCGTCTATTGTATGTCTCTGTGCTCGGTCTTAATGATATTCATTAATCATAAGGAAATAATGAGATTATAAATCACTGCTGTCAGATGCTTGATAGATTTAGCTTTGATATAATATTCTTTAAATTGGTGTTTCTTCAGTAAAGTACTCCAACTAACAAATATGGGCATACCTTGTCAATCGATAGCCAAATATACTTTCATTATACATATCAATTAAAGCTTTTTTCATTACAAAATATAAAATGACGAGTGTTCCAAAAAGTTCTCATGTGTCAGTTTGACTTTTTCCACTCTTGTCATAGAAGGGTCTTAACGCGGTCGCCAAAAGTTAAAATCTTCAAGAAATATATTCTGTAGTCGTGGATAAAGTATAGTATGCTACTCGCGTACAATGGCTGTTATTCACTCGGTGATTTGAACCACTCGCCTACAGCTCATAGCCTAAACTTCACCTTAGGATAAAAGCTATCATTATACGCTCGTTGCATAATATATTATTGCTAATTACTTGAGAAAAACGAATAAACTCATTATTATGAAAGTTATGAAAAAGCATTCACCGAAATCAATCACTAAAACGCATCTGTGCCATCCGTCGCCATATTGAATATAACCTAGATCCGTGACAGTTTGCTGTCAAACATAATCATCAATTTTATTTAACAATATGAATATGAAACAGAGTATAAAAGCAGCGAAAATTCTATCCAATGTTTTTCAGTAGCTAATTTTTCAATTATTTTCATTGATCAAAAGAAAATGAAGAAAATATCAATCAATTCATCAACAGACCTCTTACGATCCCTCATGGCGCCCTCTTTAGCTTCTTTAAGGGCAGTTTCCAGCGCTTTTACGCGTTCCATTGTAGCTCTAAGACGTTTCTCCAGTTTCGGTAACTCGCAACGAAGATCCGCGTTGTCTCTGACCAGCTGTTTGTGTACTTTGGTCAGTTGATCCAAATTGTTCTCCAAGAACGAAATTTTTTGTTTTTGAGCTAACGATCCACCGTCTTCTTCATTGTCCTCTGAAGATAGGTTCTTTTTCATCCTAGCCTGGAATATATACATATAATATTGAAATGTAATCAATCTAAACATAAAGAATTCACAGATGTAATAGAATATTCATAGAAAGTTAAAAGATTATTCCGAATTGTTAAATTTCAGAACAGGTTATGGGCAAGCTTGATTGTAGCATCTTATTGTTGCTTTTGTATGCATAAAAAAATGACATTTCATTAATCCAATCAAAGTTTTGTGAAACCAAACATTATAACATAATTTATTTGTGACTTCAATGTATATATACTACTTGTACACTTTCTATGACTTTCTATTCTTGCTGAAAGTTTCAGAATTGGGAATACTTTAATGCAACTTATCGATAGTTGAATTAATCGAAAGAAAAAATCACACATAAATAGACACTAACCTGAAGATCTTGTACGAAAAGTTTTCGTAGGTTGTGCAGAGTCTGGAGTTCCTTGGAGACAGTATCTTCCAAGCCTTTGAGATCTTTACGTGCCTGTTCTCGCCTCTCATTGGTGGTGCTGCAGAATACACATCCATTTTCAGCAAATTGAAACACGACGCTCACGGAACAGTTTGGTTAGGTTTCATTTGATCGTTTCACGACTAATAGTTTTTTTTCTAATTTCGATTTTGATACAAAATCACATAATATTACATCAATTATCATATTGCACAAGTGATAATTTCCATAAATTTCTACTCTCCTAAGAATTAACAGGTGTAGCGTTTTACTTTTTTTCATAAATCTCCAATTAAACAATTCAACATCTAGGTAAAAATAGCTGCTTTAAAAATATGCATTTTTCTGGTTTATACACTGTTTTGCGTTTTTTTATTTACATTTTACATTGTTTATTTTTTGAACAACACTTATTCATCAATACTTTTCTATATTCATTTTCTACGTTACTACTCCTTCTATTTCGCAACTTCAATCTAAATCACTACTTTATTATTTTTCGCGAAATGAAGTCTTTCGTGATTTCAAAAACTGAAAATTCCAATGATTGATTTGGGATATGTATCAATATTTAATAACAGGTACAGTAAAAAAATCTTCCTGTTCATATTCTGGGAAAGTTGAAAACTTTGAGCTCTCGTAAAACTGATTGTTTTCAATTAAATCAGATGAATAAGTGTAATCTCAAATGAAATGTGCTTATTTTGGTTCTTCACCTTATACAAATTATTCATTCAAACTATTGTCCAAGCGAATATCACATAGACTCGTGAATTTTCAAAATAAAACTCAACCAAACCATGTCGTGATCAAAATTTTCAAAAAAAAAATAATAAAAATAAATAAATGGATTAAACGAAAATATGAGATCGAATTGACTTAAGGAATCTCTGAGATTCTAAAATTATAACCTTACAATAACTTATTTATCACAAATGTAATTTTGGGTGAACAATTACTCGATATCTCCTGAAAATATCAAGATTTATAGGTTAGGTTCAATAAATTGAATACACAATTCAAGTTTACAGTTATAACACAATTAAGCATTTAATTGATTCTATTAAATTAAAGTTATTTCTGTCAGAATCACATGACTTTAACAGGAAAAAGAGTAGCCGTAACAGAAAAAAGGTATCAACTCGATTTGTGTATTCAAAAATTCAACCTAATCGAATATAAATCGAAATATACAGTCGTTATATTTACAGGAAGCATTTATTGACTAGAGGAATCTCTGAGATTCAAGAAAATAATACTTTCAGACTAATTTATCACAAATACAATTTCGTTATCAGGGGTCCAACGCATATGACCTAAACCGATATCTAAACGACAACCAAAAATTGCTGGGGACACCTATGGGTGACCAGCAGCAAAGTCAGAGAAATGAAAAGATGCAGATGAAACGAATGAACGTGAAAAATCGACATCGGACATTGATACGAGTCCGAAGACATTTTGGTCAGATTGTTCTCCGATTCTTTCTCGAGTTTTGACTTGCGGAGAGCCGAAAATTGCTTGTACTTGTTCAGTTCGTTCTTGAAAGGTATGAATTCCTCCCATTTGGAATATTTGTTGTCGGGATAAATAGGATCATGGAACCGAGAATTGGGATGGTCCGATTTTTTGGAACATAGGATTGAGCGTTTAATAATAAATTCATCGTCTACTGACATGAGTTCCTGCAGTTTCTGCGATTTTTCTGTTTCTTCACTTTTGAGCCTGTCGTATTCGGTTTGCAGTTGCTGTTGGGCGAGGCTCAGTTTCTGGTTCGAGCTGAAAACAGAAAGGATGTTTTACATTTTGTTTATGATAACTGGTCCTATTCTGTTGATGTATTGCTACTCAAGTCTTATTGCTATGGTTGGTTGTAAATTTTGTCAGCGAGAGAGAGCTGGCAACTCTGTATTTAATGTCATTTGAGTGAGAACCATAGAATAATAACAAATAACTGTGACAATTTTGAGGTTAGCAATATTAATAGATCATATTGCTCAAAATCATTAGAATACCAATATTTCGAAGTTTGCTACGGAAACAATCCTTGTATTTAAACAATATTACTTCTAAACAGAATAGGCCTAATCTGAACACGTTGATCAAAAATGAAAAAAATTAGAACAGAAAAACATAAAGCTGATGTGAAGAATGCATATACTTATAAACTTCTATACCGCTAACATGAATTCACTTCTCTATAACAAATTGAAGGAGCGATCACGGTGTACAGAGGCCTATTAATTCACTGCGCAAGCGCCCAATATAACCTTGAATAGATTAAATTATGACTTGTCAAATGAAAATAACTGAAAATCATAACCTCAATTTTTCACGTATTGTCAAATTTAGAGTTTGCACATGCGCAGATGATTGAGAGGGCCATCGGAAATCGCAACTAGATTGCTTCAACTTTTATTTCACATTAGCAGTATAGAGTTTTATAGGTATATGGAAGAATGATAACGACTTACTCTTTAATGTCATTCAAATGTTGCTGCTTTTCGGCAATCTCATCTCTTAACGTAGCAACTTGCTTTTGATGTGCAATTCTCAACTGGTCCATTTGTTGCTCAAGCGCAAGTCTGAGTTCGTTGGCTTCTTTCTTTTCATTTTCTGACGCACTAGAAACCTAATAAAAAAAAGGCGTTATAACTATCATTATACTAAAAAACGTTGAACAAACATACAAAAAGTAGTGATGTCCGCAGCATACTCAGTCGAGTCAAATCGAAAGCACTGTTGCCAAACTTAACCTACTTATCCTATCGAAATTAAAAAAGCCACGAACCTGTTCAGCAGCCTTCAATTTAGCGCACTCCTCCCTCAGAGCATCGATGTTCTCTTCCAACATCCTCTTTTTGTTCTCAGACTCCCTCATCGACTCCTGCAAACTCTTCATTCTCGCTTCGTGCTGAGAGATGAGAAGTTTACACTCTCCCAACTCCTTCTCGTATTCCGTAACCTTCTTGTTACTATCCTGTTCCTTATTTTCGATGTCCTGAAGTCTCTGTATGAGGTTCGTAACTTCGTTCTTCATCCTGGTGATGTATAACCTAGCGACCGTGAATTCTTCTTCAAGTTTTGTTGGTTCGGAGGAGATTTTGAGGTCTGCCACATCACCACCAACCGATGAACCGATTTCGCCGAGTTCTTTGAGGATGTTGCCGAACATTTCGGAAAGTCTCTTTTTCTGGTGGTTACTCAGGTCCTTCAACTGCTGCAGTTCCGTTGTTGTGTTGTTTAGGGACGTTTGTTTTTGCATCAGTTCTTCGGAGAGACTCTCCACCTGAAATAAAGAAATAATAACTGTGAAGATGTGCCTTGGCTTAGAGGAAGAGCATCGGAAAAGTAAAGAGTTCGATCCCTGACCAAGAAAAAAATTTCTAGTTGTTAGCGGCCACCATTTTCTGCTGGGTCAGCAATAAGCAGTGCTATGTGCTCTAGTTGGCGTAAGGACACAGTAACAAACCTACTACATCGACTTACCTCTTTGTTTTTAGAGTCGACCTCTTGGCTCTTTTGATCGTAATTGACAGCCAGTTCTTCCAATGCCTGTAAGACTTCTTTCACCTCATCTTTGGCGCTTTCGTTCTCCTGCTGAATCCTGTTCATTTCCAGTTGCAGGGCTTCGTAGTCCCTCCTGGTGCTTGCAATCAGTTCGTCCTGTTCTACGATCTGTTCCTTGAGTTTCTCCACGTACTGACTCTGTTGATTGATCTCCTCGTCTTTTTCGTCGAGCTGTTGGTATAATCTTTCACGTTCGAGCTCCAATTTCTGCCTCTCCTCGATTCCGAGCGTAGAGCCTGAAATTCGCATTTAACGATTAGTTCTACTCATCCAATAGTATATAACATTACTAGCAAGGTAACAGGGATTTCACTGGCGAATGGAGGATATAATTGACGAGCCGCAGGAGAGTCAGTTACCTCTTTGAGCCAGTAAAACCCGTTACCTTGCGTGTATTGTTTTATATTTTATTTCTTTCTCATTTGTAAAAGGTTAGATAAATTCCAAAAAAATCTCAATAATTTGTCGCAAATGTCGTAAGCTATTTATGATTATTTATGACATCGGAAAATTATGACAACTGTCAGTGGCTTTACGAGAAGGAAGCCCTTCGAGAATATTTGCTCATTTCTGACGAAAAAGGCCAGATCCAGATGAAACAAGGTATGAATATCGATTTTTAATACTTTTATAACGTTTATTACTGAAAATATTTGTTCCAGGAACGATGAAATTAGAAGGATGAATGAAATTAGAAGCAAGTAAGTACACCGACAACTGTCAGTGAGTTTATAGGTCAAAAAACCTCTAGGATATTTGCAATTTTTAAATGGAAAACAAATAGATACGAATAAAACAAGGTACGAATATCGTTTTTGAATAGTTTGAGAAGGTTTATTGAGAAATACATTTGTTCCAGGAACTCTGAAATTAGAAGGATGAATGAAATTGGAAGCAAGTACTTGACAACTGTCAATGTAAATAATACTACTAACTTGTAAAAATTTTACAAGTTAACTGTCACTTTTACAAGTTAGTGACTTGGTAAAATAAATTTTCTTGATTAATATAGTGTTTTTGGAAACTGACGTTTACAAATGAGAAACAAATAAACTTGTTATTTTATTGACTTACCAATCATAAGAGCTGGAGTGGCAGGTACAGGGCCTTGCACTGTTTCTACTACGGTGCTTTCTTCCATAGCAGATACAGGAGTGACTGCCTCCGATGGATCGTTCATATTGACTTGATCTTCCACTCTGACCGTTTCTCCCGATCTCCAAAGACTGAGCTCATTCTCCAGCTTTTCGCACATTCCTTTGAGACGAGCGACTTTTTCTTTTTCTCTTTCGTACCTTCGTTTCCATTCTTCAGCTGTGAGTTCCTCATTGACACATACAACGTTCTTGACAGTCTTTGCTCTGAAAAAATTATTGATGAAATTCATGAAGAATTTTTCATGTTGATCGCACTAAATAAGCGTACAAATAAAAGAATATTTCAAAAGCGAAATGATGAAAGTGCTTCATATTTTGAAAGTTTTATACTTTGTATATGGTTATAAAAAGAAAATGATGCACAACTTGACAACGTTGCAATTCAAATTCTTCTGTTTCTTCGTGGTTTTTCTTTTTCAGATAACTTTGAGTTAAATAAAACTGTAATAGAGCTTTCTTGATATGATCGTATAGTGGAAAATGAAAAATAAAAAGTTCTGCTTTCACCTTTTACCGAATTCCAGCGTAGATTTAGTTTCAGCCTCATTAAAGCTAGCCGGAGAACAGCAAATAACAATTGTCGTCCTGGCGTTACCACCGAGGGATTCTTGAAGGATTCTGGTCAATTTGGAATCACGATAAGGTATGTGGGTTTTGTTTCCATCGGCCAATGCACTGATTACATTACCGAGGGCTGAGAGAGATTTGTTTATGTTCTTGGCTTCGTCCAAAACGGTACCTTAAATTGAAGAACGACGTTAGAACAGAGGATAATGTAAATTTTTATAGTCTTTACCTTCGGCACCTGTTTTCGACACTTTTTCAGAACCAGCAAGATCCACCAGATATAGTTTACCTGATAATTTCTTCTGATTTTCTAGGTTTTCTTGTTTCACATTTATGAGAAACACCGAATGCGATCTTGAAGAGTGTTCATTCATATCTAGAAAAAAAGATGTTAATAATAATCCTACATATTGATTAAAATAAAACGAATAAAGCGAATTTTTATGTGTTCTGCCTTTTTATATGTATTGAATGAATACTCACTGGTTACTGCTATATGCCTATTAGATTTTCCGTCCGAAATAGCTTCAAACACTTCTTCAGGACTGGATACGAAGCGTTCTGTCGCTCCTTTCACATAAGGAACTCTGTTTTTATCTTCATGTACGCTTAAGTTTACCTTAGAAACTGTAACGAATTTGAAAAATTGTAAACATTCGTTATTAGCTCAGAAATGTTCTACTTACCATCTAGTAAATCCCTAATTTTATCCATGTATATTTCAAAGTAGGATACTTTAATGTGGAACTCTAAATTTTCTTCCATTGCATAGATGTGATTGAATATATCATTTACAATTCTTGGAATTATACCTTGTTTTTGGGGATCACCTGAAAAAAATTCTCATTAGAATGAACTCATGGAAAATTATCCCAAAAAAGCACCGCGCCATTTATAAGCTCTCAATTTCAAGTAATTTATTAGTTATTAAATGTCACATATATTTTGTGAATTTTTTTCTGAAAAAACTAAAAGGACAAATCAGTTTGTCACAACGGATTCGTGATCTAGGACCATTAATTAGTGAGTACAATATTTTTTTCTCGAAAATATAGGCGCTATACGTGTGCTCCGTGTTCTTAACAATTAACTCACCTAGAACACCTTCCATCGTGTGTGTTTTACCCGAAGAAGTTTGTCCATAAGCAAAGATGGTGCCGTTGTAGCCTGCAAGCACGTCTGACACGATGCTTTTAGCTGCTTCATTGTATACCTTCTCTTGTGTAGCATTTGGTTTGAATACTTTGTCGAAGAGATATACCTTACCCTGAAAAACAGAAAACATTGATGAGACATCTACTTGAAAAAGTAATAACAGCAATTTTTATTACGTGGGACTGGTGAATTTGACGTATGACACTGAAAAGTGTGAAAATTGTCAGCTCAGATTAGTAATCATTTTTTTTTTCAAGTTGGTAGCAGGAAATTTGAAGAGAAAAACTTTTCGTTTCAGAACAATTTTACAAACCTAATGAAAAACCAGAAGCTTTTGCGCTTCAGATTCAGATTAATCAAAAACTGAACTGCTTCTGGAAAAGGTAAGGTAAAGGGTTTTCCAATAAGAGGTTTTTTTGAAAGCCCGCTATTTCGGTAGATGTCACGTTTGAAACTGTCATTTTTGGACATTTGACAAGTAAAAACTATTCCATTAATGAAAATGAACGATAAACGCTTCAAGAACGCATTAAAATTATTCAAATTCGCTATAAAAATGGTGAGAATTTGGCAGAGACAGTTCGTAAAACTCGAACATTTTTGGGTCGTCGTGAAGCACCTTGTCGGACCGCAATAAAGAGATTGGTGGAAAAATTCGAGAGCTGTTGGGACAAGTTAGTGATGTGAAGAAAAAACCCGTGCACGTCGCTCAATAACAGCCGAGAATATTGGTGCTGTAGCCGAAAGTGTTGAAGAAAACCCAGGTTTGTCCATTCTTCGTCGTTCTTTGGAATAAGGCATTCCACAAACGTCATTACACCGTATTTTGCATAAAGATTTGGGTCTTAGGCTTATGAAGTTCAGTTAACACATGAACTCAAGCCGGCGATCATCAACAACGTCGTGTCTTTGCTGATTGGGTCGTTGAAATGCACGAAAATGATTTGGACCGTGTTATCTCTCGAAGAGGTGATCACAATTGACCACCGAGATCTTGTGATTTAACACCTTGCGACTTCTTCCTTCGGGACCACGTGAAAGAGAAGGTCTACGCCAATAGCCCAGCGTCGATTCAAGACTTCAAGATGGATTTCGTGAGGCTATCGAGGACATTTGCACGAAATAAACATCTGGTCATTCATATTGAAAAATGGCATTTTTTTGAATATCAAAATAACACCTCTTATTGGAAAACCCTTCAGAAAAGTTGTAGAAATAATTTTGTTATGCCATATGCCATCGAATTCAAACGAAGATGGCATTCTCAGATTTTAAAACCTCCTTCATAACTCAAATAAACAATACACATATTACAATTTCACACCCTGTTGGGTTCCTATAATTTAAGACTGAATCGTGCTCCACAAAATATGTTTTTTTCTTAAAAAAAATTTATATGATCGCGATGACGTGGATATCTATCTACCTTTCAAATAACGCAGTTATTATTTCTGACTGTTCCTCAAGGCCGATCTCATTACCTACTTCTGGAAAGGTTCACTTTATTATGATATTTTTATTATTGGGATGATGTGTATTCAAAACTATGCCATTGTTTTGGATTGGACTGCTTCGTTGGTTTTTTGCGATAGATATCAATTTTAATGTGATAATTGATACCAACTGAAATAAGAACTAACTTGATACCTGTCTGGGAGATTGAGCTGTCGCACTCAAGGTTCAAGCAGTTTCATAGTCATTTTTTGTTTGTAATTCAACCTTTTTTAACATCTTCAGCATCTGAAGAAGTCGAACAATGGGTATTTATAATACAAGTCCAGTTTCAGAATGAACGAGTGTTAGAATGTTGAGTATTATTGGTACATTATATACTCTAATTCACTGAACTTTCATTGAAATTAACGAAATTATCCAATAAATATCGGTTAGTGATTTCTGCATTGAACAATGTTAGTTGAAGACAGTTTTTTATATCACTAAACGTACAGATATGATGGAGAAAACTGTGACAGAAAAGTTTCGAGTATCAACATAAAATAATGAAATATAACCTCAAAATACGTACGAGACTGAGACATTCTGCAAGATTTTCCTTTACAAAAAGTGAAATAATTGAATAGTGAAGAATATACAGGGTCTCTATAAATGATTATAACATCGCAGTTGGCGTTGGACTATTATAATTATTCATATTCTGATGTAAACTTCAATTTAAACAAAGGATACTGTCAGTTTAGGCTGGTAATTCCGAAAGAAATTGAATAATCTGACTGGAATTATGAATTTGTGGACTTTGCATAAGAAACGATAAGTTAAAAAAATTTCCAAGCAACCTACGATGTTACAATCATTTATAAAGACCCCGTAAGTATAAAATTATTAGTTTATGAGCTGAAGAGCCAGTGTACGAAAGCTCCTTACTCGCAAGTCAAGTGTTTTTTTCGATATTTTAACAAATTTTCTACACGAAGCAAGCACCATATACGTTAAAACACCGAACAAGAGCTCCCTCTAAAATAAGAACTTGACTAAACTCTTTTGACTCATATTAATGTTTCCTGCTTGCAATAAATTCATCTTACATCGCTATAGCATCCGAGAAATTCCCAGAAGTGCATTTTAGGGCTGTTCGGTAATGCACGAAACATGTCGACCATTTTATTTTCGTCCAACAGCAATTCAAGGCTTCCGGAAGTCATGTTTGTCGTATCAGAACGATTTTCACAGCTTTTATTAAGCATTAAATAGTTTCTACTTTATGTTTATTGTCATACATAGGTGTTACCCATTCATATTAAAAAAATCAGTAAGAAAACTTTGCAATAGTTTAATCATTGTTTAAGGAGAATGGTTTTATTAAGAGTTTGTTCGAAACTGATGGTGACTCAGTTGGCAATCCTGCAAGATATGTCACGTTGGAATGATACCGAAGTATCTTTCTGTCTGCCTCCTCCCTTTTCGTGAATTCGTTTTAGTAGATGTTTTACCCTATGCCACAGAAGGATTAAGGATTGTGGCCTCAGAGTAAAAAGTACACCTAGAGTTGCCTTCACGCATTTTTTATGCAGCCTAGTAGAATCTGTTTAAACGCGCGAACAAACTTCCGGCGTTGCGAAAGCGTGTCTTATGTATATTTCGTATTGGGATAATTGATTTACCGCTTCCTACTCTGATATTAACGGCTTGTGTCTGTTACAGATAATTCCGTAAGTTTGGCAACATTGTCTGTAGTGTTTAGTTTCTTGACGCGATGTGTTCACATTTTTATTTCGATTTTACGTTCATAAACTGAATTATTTCGATGATTTGATGGCAGTTTCTTGTTGCTTAATGCTATTCCGTTTATTTTAGCTAAGGCAAAATTAGGAAAATGTTGTATTATATTCAGGAATTGCAGAAATGCAAATCTAACCAATTGTTTACTTCACTCCAGTGTGGCAGTGAAATGCTTTCCATCTCACTCTAATGCTTGGTTGATTAAAATGCAGTACTATCCACACATAGGGACATCTCTATGTTTATTTCTTACTCTGAAGTTGTGGCCCTAAAAAGCTGCAAACCACTTCGTTATCCTTTATTCCTGAGTGTCCTGGAATCCAAATCAAGAGTACCCTGCTGCGTTTTGCTAATTTATTCATTTTATAGAGGCAATTAAGAAAATATTTCGTAAGAAAACCCCCTGATTTACATTTTCCAATGAAATCGTTTGGGTTTGAAATGTCACCTGAACTTTTCCTTTATGTAATAATTCCTCAAGGTAAAAAGTAAACCAAGAGATGCCTCCACACATTTGTTGACGCAGCCAAGTAGAATCTGTTTATGATCGCGAACAACATTCCAGCGTTGCCAACTTGTGCCGTATCTATATTCCGTTTTGGGATAATGGTCTAAGGTCTACGGCTCCCCTACTACTGGTACTAACAACTAGAATCTGCCATAGACAATTCTGTCAGTTTGGCAACTCGTCTGTTACTGTCTAGTTATTCGATGCGTCGTGTTTACGTTTTCGTTTCGATTTGACGTTCATAAAGTGAATTATTTTACTGATTTGGTGGCAGTCTATTGTTGCTTAAGAGTATTCCGGTAACTATAGCTATGACAAAACTACGAAAACGTTGTAGTATATTCGAAATTGTGGAAATGAAAATCTAACCTAATGTTTACTTCTCCCCAGTTCGGCAGTAAAGTGCTTTCCATCTCATTATAGAGCTTGTTGATTACAATTCTAGCTTTCTATTTGCCTGAATAATTTCCGAAATCACTTTAGTTGGAAGTGAAGTGATTTTGACAAATAGAACATGACTTTCTCGGATGTCAATCAACGAAACGAAAAATTTTGAAATCAGAGTACCAAATCAAAATATCGACGATTTTTCGGAAGCAAATTCTAAAAGTATTGAGTTATTCATACTAGCAATGAAACTGAGCATGATATTCACTTTCTGTTATGTTTAGAAGTGAATTGTAAACTTTATGATGGACTGAAGCTCAGACTGAAGTGATTGTGGAAATTATAATGATTTTGTCAGAGGGCAACATCAATGGAAGTGATTCGCATCAGTTCAATATCACAACATTGTCAAATTCAAATAGGACGCGCATCAACTGATTTAGCATCAGTTAGCCCCATTTCGCACCAAGCCAGTCCAGTCCAGTCGAGTCAAGTCACTTCAGGATTGGAACTATAACTTCGTTTAAAATCGTTTAAAACAAATGGAATGTGAAATCTAGGGCCTAGTATGAAACTAGATTTCACATTCCATTTGTTTTAAACGATTTTAAACGAAGTTAATAGTTCCAATCCTGAAGTGACTTGACTCGACTGGACTGGACTGGCTTGGTGCGAAATGGGGCTTAGGAAGTGATGTAGCGTCAAATAGTAAGGGCCAATGCAGTACTACTCACGCGTAAGGGTCCCCCTACGTTGACTTCTTACTCTGAAAATAATTCTTTTGAATGACGTTCAGAGATTCAATGAATGCGATTGAAAAACCCATTCACAAGAACGAATCCGATAATACCCAACATTCGCCTAATCGATACCATCAAACACCATTCAGCTTGTGAAAAAATCAACAGGAGCCAGGTCGAAGTGTGTCAACGACCATTAATACAGGCGATTCGCAGCACTCGAAAGGGCATCAGATTAAAACGGAAGCGTCAATATATCGATGCCGAAAACGCGATAAGACGGCTAAAGGAGAGAGAATGAGAATAATCCCCAGGCCTAGGACGATGCAGAGGCGTAGGAGGCATTTTGTGCGGGCCGATCGATCGATATGAGGCCGGCACCTAGACGTCTTGATGCCGTGTAATCCGTAGCTCACCGGAGTTCCGTTCAAAGGACTGACGTGGAATCAATACAGTAGAGACTCGATAATCCGATCAATTAATGCAAGGGATAATCCGGATTAATGAGGAATCCGAAATACCGCGTCTTACAATTTAGTAAAGATGCAATTTAAAAAAGCGGTTGAAATAAATATAGGCTTTATTATCGAAACCATAAAACAAATATATTATTTGGAATAAAAGATATTTACGCTTTCTACTGTAAGGGAAAAAGAATGCTGAAAAATAGCTTTCTCCTGTACATCTTTCAGAAGCTGAATATCAGTAATTGCCATGAGTTATGGAATAAACAGACTGCATCGAATTGATCTATGCTCTAAATGCATTTGCCAACATTATCCCCGTCTTCGAGGATCGAAAAATATGTGCTAAAAGGCCTTTTCGGTATTTCAGTTTTGTTAATTTAATATCATTATGATCCATATGCTGTATCGAAGCTGTATGGTTTGGAGGTAGAAACATTCCATTCCATTTCACTAATTAATTATTCTTGTCTGACTTTTTTTTGTCTTATACCAATGTGCACTATTATATACCAAAGAACGCCCGATCGTCGTCATAGAAATTGAGTTACGACAAGTTGAACCGTAAACCACGTATGCAACGATCGGAAATTCGGATTATTGAGTCTTGCAATCCGGATTATAAGGGATATAATACAATATTGACGTCAATCCGGACTAGTAAATATCCGATTATGTCGTCTCCGGATTATCGAGTCTCTACTGTAGCTCGAAAATTAGGATTCCTGGTTTTACTGTTCATTTGCATCTGTTTTTTTTGTTATTTTGAGCGTTCATCTACTTGAATACTACAGGGGGTGGACTTGATTAATGGATTTCTCGAAAATCACTGATGCTGCATAAAAAGAACCATTTTGACCGAGGAAAAATCTTTATACAGATTTGGAAATCCACATCGAAAACATACGATATACAATGCATCAGACAGAGAATTATTCTTTCCCTCCAGTTGCACAGATGAATAGTCGAGATAATCAAGTGCTGTAACTGAATGAATTCCGTTGTCTTATTGCAATAATCTAGTATTGTCTCTCTCTTATCGCAGTATGGTAGAGAACCTGCAGTACACGTATATAATTATTCAATTTGTCAGGCTGTCCGTAATACTCGATTCAAGTATTTACTGTTGCCTACCACCCTGAATGAATTACGCTCCTCTCAACGATAAGAGAGAGACAAGATTAGAATATTGCAATAAGACAACGGAATTCAGTGTGTTACAGCACGTGATTGTCTCGACTATTCATCTGTGCAACTGGACGGAAAAATTCTCTGTCTGATGCATTGTATATCGTATGTTTCAGATGTGAATTTCCAAACCTGCATATGTTTCTCCCTAGTATTTTTCTGTTTTCATCTTTTTTTGAGCGCTCGTTTTACTTAAACGAGTTCTATATCATTCTGCCCAAATGTCTGTAATTTTCGAATATTGAGCCGAAAATGGCCTCAAACGATAGGGTTCGGCTCCCTGATAAAGAATCCGTGGTCAAACTCAGTTATGTCCTTGGGGCCGTCCTTCCGGCCGTTAGCACGATAACTTTCGAAGGAATTGT
The DNA here is from genome assembly GCA_013421045.1 of Propylea japonica. NCBI lineage: Eukaryota > Metazoa > Arthropoda > Insecta > Coleoptera > Coccinellidae > Propylea > Propylea japonica. The sequence continues at coordinate 33,188,795 of CM024245.1, read as the reverse complement.
CCTAGAGACTTGAGATTTTCAGGGTGAATTCGGCTCCCAAATGCCTCGGGTAAGTTCGTTAACCAGCCAAATTATACAGGGTGTTCCATAAAATATGGAACATTCAAAATTTTTGTTCCTCGATATCTCAGACAAAACGAAACCAGTCGAAATGAAATGTTGCAGCCACATGCAAGATGCTCATAGTAAGCATCATGCAGAATTTTGGGGCCATAGTGTACACAGAACCATAGAAAATTCAATTGGAATATTGAAAATAAGAAACTTCATATTTCCATAAAAAGATATCCGATTCAAGGGATTTTTTTTTGTGTATGAAGATTGATATATTGAATGTTCATGCGAAATTTTGTGGCCATAGTGTTAACAGAAATATAGAAAATTTATTTGGAATATTGAAAAGAACAATCTTTATATTTCCATAACAAGATATCCGATTCGAGTGAAATTTATTTTGTGAAAGAAGACTGATATACTGAATGTTTATGTGAAATTTCAAAAGGATCGTATCATCAGAACTATAGAATTATTTATTTTTTAATTAATTATCTTCTACATATTTCATTTTCTGAATAATTTCCAGAATATAATTCCGATTGTGCTGAGATTCTGCATTTATATATTCGATATCAATCTCAAGCCCCATATAAAATTTTGAGGTAATAGTCTTATCGCTCCACCAATGAACGAGAGCTCAAAAGCTTTTCATAGTTATTTTTATGGAAACTTTTTGTAACGATTGAGGTAAATCCGGCTTGGTCAAAATAATATTTTTTTTCAGAAGTGTGTAAACAACAGCATAATAATATATGCTCAAGAGACGAAACGCTAACAAAGCATAGAAAAAACTTCGCCATATAGATGATCATCGAATAGCACAAAGACAACGGTGTCCCGCTATCTTTCGACCAAAACGAGTCACCCAGTCTGTTCACCTGCAATATTCTAACCTCTAATAAACGAATCAGTATTCTCGAAGCGGGCCGACTACACTAAACACTAGAATTCCATTCGCGTTTTTACGCGATCAAATCGCCGTGACGATATTCGCAACGCACTACTTCAAATGTCGGAGAAAAAAGCGCTAGCTGTATGTAACCTACATGATTAATGGCGAACATTTCGTAGAGAATATGCTCGTTAATGGTCTCTTCCTGGTAATAGTGACCCAAGATCCGGACTGAGGAATTTGTACCCTTGTCTACAGATATCCATTTAGAAGATTATTATTGATAAATCGACGTTAAAACGAGAAAATTTTTCAATGTGGGCTACCGTTTTAATGCTCAAAAGTTGGCGCAGAACACAGAACTACCTATCAAAAAATAATGCTCATAGACCTATTAGGCCCGTTTACACGAACAGTTTTCCTGGCAGTTTTGGAGCGTTCGCTCCATTTCTTGACTACAATCTTGTGCGTGTGAATGCTAGACCATCGTGAGTCCAAAAGTGTCGATTTGATGCGACGTGCCAGATGTGCTGGTTTGTGATATCAACGTCGTATTCACACGCTCACTCCGATCTACCGAGATATGTAGCAGAAGATGCTTATCGTTCTCTCGAATTTTCGCAGTTGGAAATGTTTATTTATGTTTATAAACTTGAAGTCGGCTCATTTTCACTACATACATAATGAGGAATAGGGATAATTCAGAATAATTTATGAACATGTACAAAAGCTTTCCGTGTTTATGGAAAATAAAAAGTTATGTCATCCATTCTTAAGTAATTTCTGTAGTCTTCTGGATAATTTTCTCGGAGTTCCCTAGAGGCATATGACCAAAATGCTCTCTATTCAACCTCCACTGCTTAACCCAAATTTTCCGAGGAGTTTTCTTCTCATGTTCATTGATGACATACAGGCCTATACAAACAACAATAGCCTTCCTTTTCTCGAATTAATGTTCACCACACTGTCCACTTACGGGTATTCGAATCAACTGACTGGTATTTATAAGAGAGCACGGAACGTGGAGTTTCCGCCACAGCGGAAATTCCACGCTCCACTCCAAAACTGTTGTATTTTGCATTCACACGGAGAGTTTTGGAGCGTACAGTAAAATCCGCCGCATCGATGCGTGATCCAAAAGTGTTGCTCCATTTGACGACCACGCATCAATCCTCACGCTCCTGGAACGCCGTTCTGGAGTGCCGCATCGTAGCGACGCTACAGGAGCGTCGGTTCGGAGTGTACGTGTAAACGGGGCTATTCATTTACGTTTAAATCATAATAACTCTATGGTCTATTGAAAAGAAAAATCCTCATATTTCCACAACAGATTATCCGATTCGAGTGAAATTAATTTTGAGGGTGAAAATTCCTATGCTGATAAAGAATCCAAGGCCAAAAGTAATTCAGTTCGACCGGGTGTGAACACGATAACTCTCGAACAAATGGAGTTAGTTATTTGAAACTTCGAGAGCAGTTTGGGGTTCGAAATGCCATGGTTAAGTCTGTTAATAGGCCAAATCGGTCCAGTATTTTCTAAGTCATTGACATTTGAAAGTTTTCACTATTTTCTCAATATTTCCGAAACCATAGGTAATTCAAAATCAATTTGAATTTTGGTATTTATTATTGTTATTAACAACTAGAGGACCCAACAGACGTTGTTTTGCATACACAAAAATGCATTCAATTCGATCCAGCCGTTTAGTTGCCGAATAGATGAAGGACCTAGAACGACTGCAGCGCGATCTGTTGATCTGATTTGTGATCATAAACATACGGCCATCAGGCAATCCAAAATACATTCATACTTCATAGGTTTAAAATTTGTAAAATATGGCAAAAGTAAAAATTGTTGTATAATATGTTCATACGTTATTTCTGATTGAAATTTTAAATTTTCGATTCACTCGATGTAACTCCACTTTTTGTCCAAATGTCAAAATCATTATAACCTATAAATATGTATTCTATGACTGCTTGATAGGTCGTAAGAAAAAAAGGAAAGCCTTTTATTTTATTCTGAACAATTTTTTTGGAAATATTTTGTTGTATAAACCTTGCCCTAGCAATTATGAACACAACAAAAAAAGAATTATCCAATTTGGTGCAGCCATTTGAAAGATATTGCATTTTGACGGTAACCACAGATCCTGTTTTATTAATATAAGAGCAATATTTCTGTTAATAATCTCATTCTCTATGGGCGATGATCAAAGTACAGTAATCCATCATACCATTAACAAGCTTACCAACATCTCATTACTACCGGTCGAGTAAGAACTGAAACAATCTCAGAGCAGAGTCCCGTTCTCGTATCAAAAATCGGTATCGAGAAGATGTGAAATTGAAAACGGCGTAAAAAACATCATAGTAGTTTACGCCTCATCGGTCAGCTGGATGCATAAGTTTTTATCGTATCGGCTGAGCTTAAGATGACGATAATATTGCGGTACATGGAGATGTGCCCTCTCAACCACGTAGTAAAAGTTGGTTTTTAAATGTAAGAACCGGCGTTAGGACTGTGTGCTCTTTTGAGCGATAGAGACAATATTGGAAAACCTTCATTCATTATCATAGTTATCAGACTTGAGAAAATCTATCTATATTAATAAAACAGGATCTATGGTTACCGTCAAAATGCAATATCTTTCAAACGGCTGCACCAAATTGGATAATTCTTTTTTTGTTGTGTTCATAATTGCTAGGACAAGCTTTTTCTTACGACCAATCAAGCAGTCATAGAATACATATTTATAGGTTATAATAGAGCACTAGAAAGATAGGTATGCCAGACAGGCTGACTGGGTCCAACCATAGACTCGAAAATTACAGATGGTAATGTCACTTTCTTAGTTAATGTGCTCTATTGTTAGTTGCGTGCTTTTTTTGAAGAATAGTTAATAGAAAGTATTGATTTTTTTATTCAAAACAATAAAGTTGGAGACTAGACAGGTAAGCATAAGCAATTATTCGATTACAGATATCATTTCATTCGAATTGTTCTGTAATTTTCGAGTCTGTGGTTGGACCCAGCATGGCTGTCTGGTATACTCCCCTTTTTAGAGACTTAGTTAAATAATTTCAACAGTTTGACAAAAAGTGATGTTACATCGAGTGAATACAAAATTTAAAATTTCAATCAGAAATAACGTATGAACTAACATATTATACAACATTTTTTTACTTATGCCATATTTTAGAAATTTTAAACCTATGATGTATGAATGTATTTTGGATTGCCTGATGCCCGTATGTTTATGATCACAAATCAGATCAACAGATGGCGCTGTAGTCGTTATCTAGGTTATTCATCTATTCTGCAACTAAACGGCTGGATCGAATTGAATGAATGTTTGTGTATGCAGAACAACGTCTGTTGGGTCCGCTAGTTGAGAATGAATTCAATAAGTCCTCATAATATTATTATTAAAAATTTTCCCCATCAAATTAATTTAATCTACCTTGAAGATTTCAGTTTTTCCAGTCATTTCCCCTCTAGAAATTATTTTTGGTGTTTTAAATGGTCAAACCAACCACTTCTTGAGTTTATTTTTATGTTTTTTTATACCCAGAAGAACAGGTGTGTCTGGATTATTTATACTTGTTAATATATATAATAATTATCAGAACAGGGGTCGTTGAGGTTAGGTAAAGGTTGACAGTCCATGAATCGGCCCACCTCTTCAGAAATTACAGACATTTCGACAAAACGATATAATACTCGTTCTAGTAGAACGAGCGTTCAAAACCCAAGTTCTTAGGAATCCAAAGTTATCTTGATCTCAACTTCCCAGAAAGCATGTTCATAACATTCTTATCTAATGGGCAGAAAGTGTGACCATACTCATCATAAAATTTCATTCCCATCGTCTCATCGCAATAAAGATGTGTTAAAGTTGACCGCCACAAATATTTAATAACTTTTATAAAAGGGCAAATAACGGAAAGTTATATGACGAATCGTAAACTGCGAGAAGCTATTTTCGTAGTGTACAGCGTCACTCTGTTAAATTTAATCATTACGTTATTAGAATTAGATCAGCTTCATCATTTTCAAATTGGAATTCACGCTGATGTACATTAGTTCGAATCTTTCACCTAGCGTAACTTATCCTGTAATTTATTTACACAAATATACACAGTTCAACTAGATCTTCAGTTCATTTTGCGCCAAAACGCCAGACAAGAATGATTTTATCGATAGGAAAAGCTGCTTTTTCAATCAAATACGAAAGTCCAAATCGTACAGGTTTTTCTATGAAATATGGCCATTCAAAATTATTGTTCCTCAATATCTCAGACGAATCGAAACCATAGACATAGAGAATGGACTGAGCAATAATTAATCAGAGAAAGAGAGGATGCGATATCGCGGCCATTACCTGTATCTTTTTTGTGGATCTGTGGTGACACAGAAAAGAAAAACTATTGGCCACGAATTGGTCTGATTTCTTTTCCATTTTTCAGTCATATTTTCTATAAAGCTGAATAGGGAATGCTCAGTCCATTTCTCTATGTCTATGATTGACACCAGTCGAAATGAAATTAGCCACATGAGATGCTCACAATAAGCCTCATCATCAAAATTTTGTGCCCACAGTATTAACATAACCATAGAAAATTCAATCAGAATATTGAGATGAAGAACTCCATATTTCCACAACAAGATATCCGATTCAAGTGAAATTAAGAGTTAATAGCATTATTGTTCCACCAATGACCGAACGCTCAAAAGCACCTGCTCATTGCGTTTCCTAATTTTTTATCTCATGAGCCAACCCTGCCGTACATATCAACAAAAAGAAAAATAAACCATTAAAAAACCTACTCAACAGCTCTATGATCACGTGTCAGCAAGCTCTCATTCCCCCTCCACACTCTCCTCATTTTCTCGACGGGAGAAAGCGCGGCGTCACGACGCGCACCGCGACGGCGGATCCGACGCTTTCTTTGATCAATAAAATCTCGAAGTCCTTGACCGTCCGCAATTCATTCTCTGTTTTGTGTTCCGATTTCGGTTCAGCGCGACACAGACGCGGATAAAAAACAAAGGGAACGAACCGAAATAGATTTGGGATTTTCTATGATCGCCGCGAATTTGGGACCATAGACTGTAATTCCGCGGGGTGCGTTCCGAGATGCAGCCCCATGTGATTCATAAACGCCTTTTAGCCAAATGTGGTTTATAAATTCTATGGTTCTTCGCTTCGTTCTTGTGTGTCGTATCTGTATTATTCTGTGGTTTAGCTAGGAATCTCTCTAATAATGTTTTGTACCCCTTCATCAAGTAAAACTGATTTAAATCTAATGTTAAATCAAGGATTGTTCCTTCTTGATCGTTTTACGGCCTTAGCAACTATGAAATTGATTTCGCCTGAATGTGTGAACCAGAAATGCACGACGAAGAGACGAATTATACCCAAATGGGGTCACAACATTACTACTATTTCTTATACGGGCTCGTAAACAATAGTTATTATAGACGTATGGCATCAAATCACTGTTACCGAATTGCTGTACTTCTGAATTCCTGTGTTTTGTTGATATTCGAGCTAAAAAAAAAAAGCATGAATCACAGGTCAGTTGTCGACTGTAAATACGATAACTCCTGAAAGGAACATAAACTTTCGATGCAGGCACTGACAACAGATTCAAGACTCATAGCTTTTTCCATTGGTAAAACTGGTGCATAATTCGTGACAGTTGCCTTTGGATTATTCTTTGCCGCTACAGAATAAGGAAACCAAACTATTCTACACCACAGAACGTAAAACAATCACCCTGTTTCGCAGGTTAGTCCATAGAAATATACTATATTATTGTATATTTCTATGGGTTAGGCTGTCGAATTCTGTGGCTGGAATCATAAATGTTTTGAGTTTGCATAAGAAGCGGCAAAATGAAAATAATCCGAAGCCAACTGCGCTGTTACAATCATTTATAGAGACCCTGTATTATAACGGGTGCTTTTCCAACCTCATATTGAAGAAACGCCTTTCATATTCTTTATATCTCAACTTTGATCCCCCAATGATATGAAAAGATCAGATCCCAGTGAAAAATCATAAAGATACCATCATAGATTATAGAGTATAGAAAGATAGGAAACGGCCCTACATTCGTAGAACTAAAAAACGACTACATTTTTTAGTTCACATTTGACCCAGAGATGGCACTGAAGATCAATTTTTATATAAAATCTGTAATTTGGATTAGAAATCATATAAAGAAAACTGTAATAAGAATTGATGCGAAATTCGTATTCCCTTCAGGATGTTTCATTTTTATATTTTCAATCCATAATTTTCAATAAAATTCATTATTTCATGTGTAATATTTTTATTATGCATTTATAGAAAATATTACAGAAATATTAGGATATTATTGTAAGATTTATACATGGATTGAATATGAATATACTTAGTGCGTCTGTGGAATTCCAGTTTCTGGCTCAGTTCAAATGCAGCTTCGTTGTCCACCATCACTGTTTGAATTGACGGAAAACTTTTCCTGAATAGTCACTTTAACCATTTCATTTTCCGTGCAGCTTCACTATCAGCCACTATTTCTGCCTCTATCGTGGAAATAGCAACAGATGCTTGACGTTGATCAAGCCAAGATATCGCTTTACCTGCATACATCCATAAAACACCAGTTGATCATCCAGTTTCACTATCCCGTTCGTAATCTGCATTACTGAAGGGTACAAACTAATCTTTTTTCCACTTTTTTCGAGACGACACTAACGGCAAAAGCCGTTCGAAGTGAAATAATATTTGTGCAAACGAATTGATTGGCACTTTTTTATATCAATGACATTTCCCATGTATATTGATTTCGAAACTTATAATCATAGAACCAGAATTTTAACCCTTCTATAGTGACATTAGTTCACATTTGACCCAGAGATGGCGCTCATACACTGTAGTCGGGTCGTTTCCGATCTTTATACTATATAATCTTTGGATACCATTAACTTTTCAATAAAAACTAAGTATCTGACACAACTTTGTGGGACAGGTCAGAGTGAAAGTGTAAACAAAAAGCGCTCAAATACAAATAGAGATGAACCGAGAAAACCTCAACACCTACAAGAGCACGTATTCTACATCATGCAAAAGAACCAGAGGTGGGTGTCAATCCCACACAAATCTATTCATTCACCGACAGCTCATTAAAGCATGAACTAATTGGCGTTAGTCCATGTATCCTGAATACAACAAAACTGAAGCAAGCTATCACCACTCCTTTTCCTGGTTTGAAAGGAACTTCGTGTGACAGTTTACAATTTTCTCGGCTCTACCACTACCAATTTTCGAAAAAAACGGGAAACATTCTGAATAAGTGACAAATTCAACGATGAATAGCTGAGACCATTCCACCTGGCTGATTAACGAACTCAGCCGAGAGGCTTCATCCCAAAATTTTAAAACTAAAAACATTTCGCACAAAATTCTTGCGTCGTATTGACTTTGTTCCACTGATACGCTGATGTCTTTCACGAATTTCTATGCTCATTTGGCAACCTAAACGCAACAAGATAAATGATGGATCGAGCTCAACAAGCGATGATTATTCATCATTATCATTATTAAGTATTATTACATTTCAGGGAACGTAAGCACGAGTATCGGTTACATAGCACTGCGCCTACAGAAAGAAGGTAGACCAACAATATTCGTCTAATAATTGCATTTGCAGCTGATTCTATCGAGTCCATACTGATTTCATGGCAGATGAGCACAGAGAAAAAATTACGAAACGAAACTTTCTTTTTGTTCCTTACAGACTGGAAGAGTTTCACTGTACGCTGTACGCACTCCAATGTATCAAAAATAAATACCTGAGGAATAGGAGCAGAAGTAAATTTATCTTTAATAGGAGATATGATCGAAGTTGATATTCATATTTGTTTGAACCTCTCAGACAGAAGTCGAGATTCATAGAATTGCAATTTGATCATCTAGGATCTATGTACAGATTATCATAGAAAATCTATTATTAATCTGGTTTTTTTCTATGTGTAATTCATAGAGATTAAAATTGCAGAACACAGAAGGAAATTTAGGCTGTTTTTAAAGTTCTATGAATAATGAAGTTTTCTATTATTCAATTTTCAAGGTTACATCATCAATGATCAACAATTCGAATGAAAATGCACGAAAATCCATCTATTTTATATTGGGGAAATAACAATAAATGACTTGTATATATTCCGAGTATATTTGGACGTGAATAGAATAAACGAATCCAATTATACATATTATTTGTGTTGGTTGTCAGGATATTAATTTATTTCTACGAATTACCTCGAAAATATGAATCCGAAAAAAACGCCGATGGATCAAACTCGAAATATCATATTATTGAAATCAATTTTTGTTATAACCCTTAATGTGGATGTTTCGATTACTATAAGGTAGGTAGTATTGAATTCAATTCAATAAATTAGAAATCAGGACGCCCGAAGATATTTGATAAATAAATCTACTTCAGTCAACACTGTGAGTCACCACAATGATATAATGGAATTAATTAAATACAATAAGCCGCGTAAATTACAACAATGAATGTCGTTGTTTCACTATCTAAAAGAAATTGATTAGAACAGACTAATCAAATTTGCATTTTTCTCGTTGCATCAAGATTGTAATTTTCAAAAAGATCCGAAAAGAAATTAGAAAAACAGTTCCATTGGCTACATTTATAACTGTATTCAACTAAGATGTTCTTAATTAATCACTGAAACGAACAGGCTAGGTCATTGAAGCATTCAGTTGTATATTTTTAATTTGCCATGCTCAAATTTTTATCATTGAATATAATCTTGTTTTCATAGTTTGTTAAGAACTAGGGCACTGTTTGGCATGTTCATCAGCATAATTTGTCTATTATTTTTCTGTTCAATAAAAAAATGCCGATAAGATAAAAAATTAACCACTCGTGAGTCTGTTCAATTGAATATAGGGTAGATGAAAAGGAAAATCGATTTTGAGTTGTGCATTACGAGAGTACAGCATGATAAAGTTGGTTGTCAAAATATACTTTTAAAATTGAGCACCGAACGTTCCTTTAAAATATCATTATAATAATCACTGAAAAAATACATTACGTCAATAAAATTAACCTCATTTAATATGATTATTATTTATTTTGTCATCACAGTATGGGTAGTGTCAAAATTGGAGATGTCCACGATACAACAAAAACGACGTACACACTGCAATTCAAGCGGATTATATTGAAAAGAACTTACCGCAATGGATATACAGTTGTCTTCACACCGCCTGATGGAAACTTTACAATGAATTTTGACCCAGCCTTTTCTTCTGAATCATTTAGGGGTCGAAATCTACACACAACCTTAATACTATCCTCAGCGGCTATTTCACGTTCCCCTGACATATTAAAGCACTTTCAACTCACAGCTCAATAAACAATAAACGATACGTAAATAAAATACTATAAATTACACATTTGTATTAAAAATATTACATCAATAGACGTTCCCTGCACTGGCAGACAACCATCTTGACAATTCTATTCATTTTCATTCTATCAGATTTTCGATGTATTTCTGCAAAAAAAATGCATGCGCAGTATGCTTCTTCTTCTTTTATCATCCCATTTTAAGTCTTAATCGGCCTTTCATATCTTTTATATCGTAATCGCCACAATAAATGGCTGAAATTAAGGATATTCATTATTTTTAGAGCCTCCAAGGAACATTTAAATCATTTTTCGTCCTACGGAAAACAAAAATTCCAATCGATTATATTTCTATGGTCTTCTTTGATATTTCAAATATCTCTCTTTTGAATATTTCATTTAATTCAACAAAAATTCTGTACCTACATATCAATGTTGCTATTCATTATAAGACATCAGGCAATTGATAAAGTAGTAGCTAGTGGCATTATTCAATATTAATATCAATTTATTATATTTCTGTGAACATGGTCAGTTGTCACATGTCTGAACGACAGCTTGAATGTCAAAATTCAAAGACAATCAACTGCCAAAATTTTAAAATTGTTTGTTCAATTGAAATCAGTTTCGATACAAGTAATATAACTTAAAAGCAGTGTGCACCAGTTTCATCGAATAATTTCAATACAATAATAAAAGGATTCAAAGGAGATCTAGAATGTCTGCTAGAAAAGAAACCTTTAAGCAGAATAAGCAGAAAGATAGAGATACTATAAAGTCCTTAATTCAGAATGTAAGAAACCACTTGCCAAATCAAATAATCAGTGAGGAACATTTACAAAATCCGACACCAGAATTCGTGAAGTCATTTTATATTCGGTTTTACTCTGAATATGAACAAGTTACTAGTGAGGTCAGAAAAAATATTATGGGTGAAAACTATACTTCAGATCAAAATATTTATGATGATGAAATATCTTTGACTAGAAATTTGAATAGAGTATGCCAGTCGTTAGGAATTTCTTTCAATCTAAATGATTTATGTGAGCCTCAGCCTAAAAGAACATTTACCTATTTCTGTATTTTGATGAATGTGTTAATACTTCTGAAGTCTAACACTAAATACATTAATGAAATAGAAGAATGTGTTGAAATGAAAAATCGCCAAAATCAATTGAAGGAAAATAAAGCTAGTGTACTTGAAGAGCTAGGAAATTTAAATGAACTGCATGTGCAATTGGAGCATACTCTAATGGACTCTGATCGAGAAATTCAAAATTTAGCAGAGGAACACAAGAATATAATGATGCAAAAAGCTGAGAAAGATTTCGAGCATGAGCAAGATATTAAAATTATAAATAAGTTGAAAGAAGTTATATTAGCAGCTGATGAACATTTAAACAAATTAAGAGAGGAATCTTCTTCAGTTCTTGAACAGATTGTTAGTGAACATGAAGTTGAGAAACTAAAAGAAAAAATAGATGATATCAAAAAGCAATTTTCAGATTTGAACGTTGATTTCAATAATCTAGTTGCAAGTTTGAATGTACAAGAAGAAAAAACAAACTTTCATTATAAATGCCTTGCATCTGTAGAAAATCCATTATTCTCTTCTGAAAATTTAGATTGCCTGAAACATCAAAATGAAAAACTAACAACATTGAATAACCAAGTAGATAAAATTGATGAAATAATAAAATCTAAAAGAAATGAATTGATTAATCTCAAAGAAGACTATTCAAATTTAGGTAATAATCTCAAAAAATTGGAAAAAGAATTCAACGAATGCAATATCGATTGTGAGAGAGAAAGTGTTAAATTGAGGGATGACTTTAATATGTTAGTTTCAAGAATTAAAAAGGATGAAGAAATTTTCAGAACCTATGAAAGTGAAAATCAAAATTTTGAAGGTGTTATTTCATCACTAAGGATTGAGATAGCTACTGTAAATAATCACTTTTCTAATTTATACAAGAAACACATAGAAAAAGAAGAGAAACTATTAAACACATTTCATGAGGCATTATTAAATATTAAAAATAGTCAATCAAAATTGTCATAACTAAGATTAAATAAATATTACCAATTGTCCAGGCATTCAAAGATGTTTACTAATGTATTTTTTATTCACTAAATATTTTGTTATGTACATGTTATTAATATTCATTATAGTCATTTGAGTTTGTATAATAAAATATAAAACATAAATATTTGTAACAATTCAATAAGAGTCAATCTGCTAGGATGTCTTTTGACCGGTCTCTGTTATTTATTTAAAAGTGCCTTCAAAGTCCTGTGTAATGATTATCATTGCTCCTTCTATTATTTCTACTTGCTGTTTCAGTTTCCTTCTGATCCCTGAAGAAAAATATGATTAAATAACATAATGAAAGCAGAGAATAATGTTAACTGATTAAATTAACCAATATTAAACTCATACTTCGGAGCTAATTTGCTTTGATTGATTTAATTGATTAATATTATTCTCTGCTTTCATTATTTTGAATTCATGACGATGGTACGCGTTAAACCACTGTTTATAAATAAATAACATCATTTATCGATAGAGATAGTAATTTTTCAACAAAATATCTAGGAAATAAATCAAAATGGTTAGGTCAGAATGTTGAACAGCAGAAAATAGATAATTGTTGTGAACTCATTTGTTTACAAACTGATATAGTTTTTACTACATAAAAATTAGGGTACAGCTCGGCTTCATACGATATTTGAGCTTGAACACACAAGAATAAATATTCCAATTCTAATCTAAATGGTACTTTGAGTTTTGAAGATCCTGTATCATGAAAAAATTAAATGTGTAAGAAATTTTCACTCACTTGAAAAAGGAAAGATGTTGCTCTAGTAACTGTCGATTTGGACAATGGGATAACTCAGGCCAGTGAGCTAATACTCTTCTGAGGTAGGTCTGAAGCCGTTTTCTTCTACTTTCAACTAAAGAAGCATCCTGAAATATCATTTATACGTACAATAAAAATTTATGTAGACCCGACGAAGATCCGAAAATATAGGATCGAAACGTTGGCAATTTATCAAAGATTGTTTCAATCTGTCCTTCTATTAGAGAGGAAAATCTAATACCTAAAATTCATAAGATTACCTTTTTCCCAATACTTTTCTTCGGTGGAAAATCAAATGATGCAATCGCAGGATCTACTTTTTTCAAATCTGTGTGCAAAGCGTGAAATTGAGCATATCTTCTATAAATATTCCATTCATCATTGCCAGCTCTAAGAAATATTTGGTAAACATGATGAGAATCAGATGCAGCTCCTAACAAAAATAAAATAGAAATCAAACATCAAAGATTCACATGACTCGGTTAAGATATTTTCTCAAGTATATGGAAATTCACATCCGGAACATACAATATTTGTTGCATCAAAGAGAGAACTCTGCTGACCAGTATAATAGCGCAATATTCATAAAATGGACCTAATTGATATACCTGTCAAAAAAGCTGATGGTATCCACACGTGAACATTCGACATGCTCTCCTCCAAATTAATGTCTTCGGGGGATATTGGCCCTCTGAATATTTCCAACTCCGTTTTCAGACGATCCACCAATTGATCCTTTTCGCAAATCAACTGTTGTAAATGAACATTGAAGTCCATGAGCTCAGCATGCATCTCAGCGACCTGATAAAAAACGATTTGACGTTAAAATGTATTTGAATATTCTTCACAAAAGATAAGTTGAATGACTACAGGGCTATGTCATTCAGCATTTTCGTAGATTTCACATACCTGCACCAATTTTTTCTCGAAAACTTCTGCTTCCGTCTTATAATTCGGCAATTCTTCCAAATTGTCCACATCCGGATCTTTACCCAGCATTTTCAACACACTCAAATATTTATTCACCTGTTCTTTCAAAGTTTCATTTTCCTTATTGAGAGATTCAAGTTTTTCCCGATACTTCTTTCGTTCTTCTTCATTTTTAGATTCGACAGCAGTTAAAACAGCACTTATATCACTTGGGGCTTCCAGCAAATCGTCCGACAAGTCAGATGATCTGTCCTCACTCCCGATTTCAACAGAAATAGGTGTTAATTCACCAATCTCTGCTTGACTGACTGGAGTTAGAGTTTCTGGTACCTCTGTTGAGTATTTTGTGAAAGTCCCACTGTTTTCCACTGACAATTTTCTTTTTATTTCGGCAGTTGACGGTTTATCTAGCTTTTTTTCTTCCATACTGTTAACGGTATTTGGCAAGCTTTTATTGGAATGTTTAGTTGAGTTAGAAAAGTATTGAGTATCATTCAATGAATTTGATTCGGAAGAAATACTTCCTGAACTGGAAGGTATGCTAGATGACACCAAACTATCCTCCTCAAATGATATAAATTGTCTGGCAACTTTCTTTTTCCTTTTTTCCCTTGTATTTTCGGTTGCTCTAAAAAGTTCGAATATTTTCTGTAATCTTCTCAATTAAAAATGAATAAGAATCACTTGACAGTATGTTAATCAGTTTAATTACCTTGTACTGGCGCTTCAATAATTGGTTCAGACTTCGAGAGACCACTGAGAAGTCTTAGCTGACTGTTCAAATCATTTAACTCGGTTTTATCTATACTTATGGCGAATAATATGGCAGCTAATCCTAAAAAATGATCTAGATAGAAAAATAATAAATTAAGTTAAAAGCACTAACCAGCAGCCATATTAGGCAACATAGAACTTTTTTCATGGTCTCTCAACAATGCCCAATTTTCATAATAAATGGTTAACAATTTATTATCGCTCAGAAGTGTATGGATGGATCTAAAAAATTACACATTATTAAAAACAAGAATTCAGGACAAAATGAACAACGCTTTTACCTCTCCAAAGATCTCTCATTCAATGAAGCACGAATCCACGCTCTTGCTTTCCCTATATCTGTGTAAATATTCTTCAATACTGCATACCGTTCTGTTCATGACGTGTCAAGTGATTTTTAATAAAGGGCCAAAATGCTTCAAAACAAAATATTCTCAATGCTTTGCTAAATAGTTAAAAATTATTGATGTGTCTTGAATTTGACTTGGTAAATATTAAGTTATTAGTGACCAGCAGATATCGACCTGATTTGGTGTCATTGTATTCATTGAGTCTTCCTGAACAACATTAGTGAAACCAACAGGTGGCGGTCTGTCTTAGTTAGAAGATATGGCCCCCAAAGTTCCAAAAATGTCCTTATTTCACGTCACTTTTTTCACTATAAAAAACACAAAACACTGCCCCGATTTGGTCTATAAATCACCCTCGAACATTCACATAACGATTCGAATAGTTTCATTTCAGGTAAATTCAATAATTAACACAAAAAACATCGAAATTCTAGACGTACAACGTAACCACACTTTCTACGGAAAGCGCGCCGTTCTTCACAGTTCTTCAAGGTAAGTTTGGCACCGCCGCATATCAGTTCTTTCGGGAGTGACATGAACAGCTGTTTTAAGGTTTGTTCCAACAGCTGACTTTTGTACGGTAATTTGACGGTCACGAAACTGTTAGTAATCGATCTTATGCGCACGTCTAAACTTTGACCGTACAAGAACCGTCCAAACCGTACCTGCTCCAGACCAGGTATCGAAATGACGATCACAAAACCGTTCCCCTCACGGTCCCGAAGCAGGATGGAACAAAAACGAAACCGTTCTCAAACGATACATTTTCAGTTGGAACACATTTTTATCTATTGCGCAGAATCCTGACGATCATTGTACGGTCAATTCTTGAGTTGGAACAAACCTTTAGAATCAGCTGATCGGAAACTGTTTCGGTTTGAATCTAGAATAGGTTCATATTTGTGCGTACATTACCATTATTCATAATTAATATCTGATTGAATTTACTTCAACTATAAGGAATGATATAATACCTCAGATCAATAAAATACTATTTTGTTTATCTGAGTATAATATCAATAGCTATTATGTGTCTGACTGCATATTTTTAGGAGTTTCTAATTGTATAGACATATTCGTATAACACCTTTCAAGATTATTTAGGGGTTTTATGAATAATAATTGTAGGCTATGAATTATTTATCGAAGTCTGAATGATTTATGTTGATATTGCAGTTGTCAATCTGTTAAAATGTAAATTTCGATTTTAATCTTAACACACTTAAATATTATATAACTAACTACCTAAATTGAATTTAATATCTCAGAAAACTGGAAGCTTCAGGCAAGTGAAAGTTTTGGGTTATGTTCTTTCATTTATCACCAAATAGTGAAATGGCAGAAAAATAGTAGAAATAAAAATAGAAATAAAAAAAGTAGAGCAATCAATGAAAAACCAAAATTGGGTGTGACCACTTAAACCGCTGACCATCGACTGATTGATAGAATAGAAATAGAAGGTTAAGGGTTGCCGATGGCGCGCTTTTCCAAGAATTATATTAACCTATATTAAAATTAAAATCCTTTATAAAGTATGCAGATAGCGACATACCCAGATCGCAATTGCCATGTACGAAATGAAGATCAACCAAATATGTATAAGTAATCATAAAATCAAATATCGATATCTCAATGAATACAATGACACCAAAATCTGGTCAATATCTGCTGGTCACTAATAACTTAATATTTACCTTTGACTTACATAAGTTGTCATTTCCTATAAGCAAACTATTGGCTACTATTCCTGAAACTTGTTTCAAAGTGGAGGTTTGTAAAGTTTCTAATGGTTTGCTCCTTAAACCATGAGATAAGACACGCTCTAAAGTTAAACAAAGAGCTATCACACAACTATCAAATTCGGTTGCAAGCTCTGTTTTTCCACCAAACCTTTTCTGGCAGTTCTGTACACATTCCAAGAGCTGTCTGAGCAATATATCAGACTCTTCAGACCTGTTAATATTCTGATTTGTCAATGATCCAGGAATAACAGCGGACATCAGCTTCAATGACTGAAAAAATCAGTCAATTATAATTTGATTATATGCATTATGGAAATTTCTCTATTAGTACCATAATTTGTCAAGGTAAAACAAAGTAGTGCATCACCACAACTGTGTTATCGTTTCACATTTTTCATGTGTCATGAAGGGAGTTCGCTATCAGAAGAATGGAAGTATAATTATCATTGTTATTCGAGGCAATGAGTCAATTAATATTCTTATCGAAGGAAATTAGATATTCTCATAAACAATTTGATACACTTCGTAGGAATTGACAAAGAACACAAATAAATATTAATTGACAATGATGAAACAAAACAAAATTTGACATTCCATCTTATTGCATAGATTGTTTTTCCATTATCTTCTTCTTGTTTGGAATTATTTTAATAATTATTAGTTAAAAATAACGATTTTACTCAATATGATTCAAACTCAGATCAATAAAAATATCTTTATTTATCTGAGGATTCAAATCAACAGAATTCGTCATTTCAGGATTCACCTGAGCGATGATTTCGATTTTCGAATTATATTGAAGAAATACGAGGGTCATTCAATAAGTAAACGTCTTATTTATGCGATACTCTCAACTATTCGAAGATTTGGATGACCAAGATTTATAGGAGTCAAGAATAAAATATCTACAAAGTAGCAACAAACATTTATTCATGTTTTTGAAAATAAATAAATAATCATTTACAAACATTGAAACATTGGTTTGATAACCAGGAACATTGTGAGCATTCAACTGCTGTAAGTTTCTTCTTAACATCAAATTAATTCATATTAACAACTAATCACTTGATATCAGAAATAAATAAATAAATTAACAGAATACATAAACTCTACTCGGACATTTCAAAAATTTAAGTCCAATACGTTTCCTGTCTAACTCAACGTCAATAACCTCGACTTCTACCCTATCCCCAATTTTCAGTCGGGCCCCTTTTAGCTTACTGACATGAATTAAACCGTTCCATTTAACTCCAATATCTACGAAACAACCAAACTGTGTAACGTTTGTTACTTTACCACTCAATACAGTTCCTGTTTTCAAATCTTCAATGTTGGTGAGACCTTTCTTGAACAACGGGGTGATCTTCAATTCGTCTCTCAGATCGTGGTTTAACGGCTTCCCCAAAGCCTCCAAAATCAACGTCAAGGATTGTTCATCTGTCTTGAGCTTATCCGATAGTTCAGTTAAACTTAACGAGATATTTTTCACTGATTCTATAAAGTTTCTGCTTCCTATATCTTTTTCTTTCAGTTTGAGTTCTTTTAATAGTTTTTGGGTGACATCGTAAGATTCTGGATGTATTATTGTGCGATCTAATTTTGTTGTGTTTGAAATGTTGTAAAAATTGTTTTCTTCTTCTGTGTTTATAGGGCCTACCCTCAAGAAACCAGCGCACTGTTGAAATATTTTTTCACCTATTCCTTTTACTTTTAGCAGTTCTTTACGGTATGTGAATTTGCCTTTTTCGTCACGATACTGGATGATTTGTAATGCCCTCTTTTCACTTAGGCCGGCTATTTCTCTGAAAGAAGTCGAGAATAATAGTTACAGCAATTAATTGAGGTTAGGTTAACGTTCAAATCAGTCCAACCAACTGTCATTTGATCATATGATATGGTCAAGCTCTGTGGTGTACAGATTCGAAAAATGGTGAAAAGTGAAAATAGATTCGTTCTCAAAATACCTATAGGGTATTAAAGTTTATATTTTCATATTCTTTTAAAATTTCGTTCAAGCGCACTATTACTTTATTTTCAACTTACTTGAGTAGACATTGAGAGGCTGTATTCAAATCGACACCAACAAAACTAACGCACTCCGAAACAACTTCGTGTAGTGCTTCATTAAGGTGTTTTTTCCTGAGATCGTGTTGGTACATTCCAACCCCTAAATGTTGAGGTTCCACCTTTACAAGTTCAGCCAGTGGTTCTTGGATCCTTCGGGCAAGAGAAACTAAGAATAGATAGAGAAAAAGAATACATAAACTTAAATCAAGGAAGAACCAAAATATTTATAATTATAGGATGAATGTTTGTTGAGTCCACTAACGAATAAAACGAAAATTAATCGAATCATACTTGCGCTGATGATATTTGGATCTAAATCAGGAAATTCCTTCTGAGCTTCTGGACTGCAAGAATATATGGAGGCCCCATCTTCGCTGACGATGGTATAGGTCACTTTAAGAGGTGAGAAGACATTAGAAGTTATGAGATCTGACAACCATGTCTCTGTTTCTCTACACGCTGTTCCGTTTCCTAATGCAATAAGTTCACACCTGCTCATAAAAGAGACTCATTAGGAAATGCTCTAAATTCCACATGGATAATAAATTTACAGTTTTTTCCGTCAGCTATTTATCTAACTTCAAAAATATCATTTATCCAAATCGGTTGATCAATCTTACCTAAAATCAATAAGGATATCCTTCAAAACATTCACAGCTTCTCCAGATTTCTTAGAAAACGGATAAATGGTAGCTTTCGTCTGTAATTTGCCAGTTTCAGAAATCAATGCTAATTTGCAACCGTTGGAAAAACCTGGGTCAATACCTAGTATCAATTTTCCCTTAATCGGATTGGCAAGTAATAATTGTTTCAAATTTTCACTAAATGTTTCCATTGCAGCTTTTTCTGCCATTTGCTTCAATGTAGATCGCGTTTCTCTTACGAGAAGTGGACGAACTAAAAAAAATGTATATCAATCATCTCGTCATATTACATTTTACTTAAACGATATCACTCTCATTTAAAATTGTATGGGAAAAAACAAATCAAACTTACTTAATCTGTTGTAGCAATCTTCGACAGATTCTTTCAATATTTGAGTCCTTCCTGTATTACCTGATGTCATTGAAAACTTTTGTGTACAAAAATTATTAAATTTGTGTTGAACTAAATCTGGTATGTTTAATTTCACTGATATAACCTTTTGGTTTTCTGCTCGGTTTATTGCTAGAACCTAAAAACTTGTCTTGAATCTTTAAGAATAAAAATGAAATAATTACATACCTGATGTGGTTTAATATCAGTTGATTTTGCCCTAAAATCAAAGTATAACTTGTATTTTGACTCATCTACAGTTTTATTCTTTTGGCTAGTTGTTTTCTCCTCTTTTTTGGTGGCACATTTCTTTGTTTCGATGGTAAAATAATATTTCATTCTCCTATAATCATACAATGTTATATTCTGAATTGAATATATTTTAAGAGTCTCACAAATCTCTAACATGTCCTAAAACTTCTGTATCATTAGCTATAATAGATGATATAATATGAATAACGCCCTTCTCCACATCTTTCAGTGATTTCAATCCCTCTTTGTTGGAATTCACATATTTATGAAGATCTTCATTTGATAAATTGTGAAGAATATTGTTAGCTGGTTTGTCCAGCCCTATTGTTTTTGCCCTTTCAGCTAGACTCCTCTTACTTTCTGGTTTGAATGGCGCATACTTAAAATAATTATTTCAAATATTGTCTATTTGAAATAGATTGAACAAATACTTACCACATGCTCGAGTTCTTCCATTGTCCTCACGGAAGCCAATGATTTTCTTACATTCTGATTTAGTTGACCTGCTTTCTCAATCGTCTTAGCTACACTTTTTAATTTCGACTTAAGAAGATTAATCTCTTCATAATGTTCCTTAACCACTCGAAGTTCCTCTGGTGACATATTGTTAATCATGTTTTTACGATATCTAGCAATAAATGGAATTGTATTGCCTTCATCTAAGAGTTTGATTACTGATTTTGCTATAGTTGGCCCTATGCATGTTTCCTGAGACAAAAGCTCGAAATCCTGCCATTGTGGGTGTATTTCCGCCGCATCAGTGTTAAGTGCAGTTTTAGCTTTTTTGGTAATTTTGTCATCTGTAGTAACTTTTCGTTTCTAAGAATTGAAGAATTTTAGATACAGTGTTAATGAGAAGAAATATGAACTTACACTCATTATGAAGTTGATCGAGATTCTTATTATCAGGAATAAAATTAGTTAGGCTTGTTAAGCTAGTTTTATTTCCGTTGCTGTCGTGCTTTTTGCTTTTTAAAGAAGAAACTTTCGATTTATGAAAATCTGAACTCAAAAAATTTGAATTTTCACTTGTAAATATAGGAGCATAGAACGAATACAAACACAGATAACTTTTAACCTTAAATTTTCTCTGCAAATTATGTAAATTGAATTAGATTACTTATTTGTCAATAAAATTCTGCGAAATTGCATGGCAAATTCTGAGTACACTATTCAAATTGATATATTCAGGTCAATATAATTAGATAATTATTTTAAAATTCCTTTCTGAACGCAAAAATTGCTATCATTTGTCATTTATGTGTCAGATGTCAAAATGTCAAATGTGAAGCTCTTGGTTTTGCAATTTTTTTGAATTCAAATTTTTGCTTCAACTTTTCTGATTATTTCTTAAATACCTCACGTACCAATTCATTACCAAATGCACGATGTCTGAGAGTTCGCAGAGTAGATTCGAAAAATCTTTGGGTTTATTAACAACTAAGTTTGTTAACCTTCTGCAAAAATCTGCTGGAGGAGTTCTAGATCTCAAAGTGGTCAGAAAAAGGTAAATTGCGCCATTAAATTCAATCTTTAATTATTATTTTTAGGCTGCTGATATGCTAGCAGTTAGGCAAAAGCGCAGAATATATGATATCACTAATGTACTCGAAGGAATTGGATTAATAGAAAAGAAGAACAAAAATAGTATACAATGGAAGTAAGTGATTATTTTCAAAATATATAATAATCATCATCAATTCATATAACTGCATTTACAGACCATTCACATACAAGGACTCTTTACCGAATTGTAACACACAAGAATTCGCTCTTAAAGTGAAACATTTAAAGAAAGAACTGTCTAAATTGGATGAATATGAACTAGAACTGGATAGACATAAAACATGGGTTGAACAAAGTATAAAAAATATTACCGAAGATATAGAAGCAAAAAAACTGCTGTATCTCACTCACAATGACTTCAAAGAATGCTTTTGTGATGAGAAAACAGTCGTCATCGTTAACTGTCCTGTGGGAGCTACTAGTGTTAAATTTCAAGTAAAACAATTTTCATTTAATGTTAAACACCGCTTTCATCATATTTTTGCAGAATACAAATGAACATTACAGTCTCAAATTAAAATCATTTTCTAACTCGATGACAGCAAATTTGTTAACTGGGGAAAATGAACCAACTATGCAAATTAGGAAGAAGGTAATTTTCTCACAATTAATAGTTATTTATTCAACATGTGGATACAATTTATAGGAAACTCACGTGAAGAGGGAACTAGATGAATATGAATGTCCCCCCAAGAGAAGAAAGTTTGACTCAGATGATGATCCAGATTTAGCTGCTGCTGAAATAATATTTAGGAATAATAATAATAAGAGGACGAATCATATAGTCAAAATATCAGATGGTATGTGTTCTGGTCATTAAAAAGGGTATTAGTCCATGGGCCAGCGCCTGTTTTTCATAATGATTATTAACAATCTGAATATTTGTGAGTAGCTTCATTTCGACGAAACGACCAACTTTTTCCTCTACGAAAATTCTCGATAGTGAGGGCTAATACAGTATGGAGGCGTCAAAAGTGTTAAATGGGTGAATGTTCAAATTTTATTACTAATGGCTACTTTATAAATCAAAGTGCTCTAAAAGTCTAAAAAAATTATTACTAACCAGCTGATTTTTTCATTGTTGCTCAGCAAATATTTCCTTTATGAACTGGTCACATCGTCCTACAAATTGAGTGGGACGTTTTTCCAGTCCTATGCTCGAAAATTTTCAATTGTTAGTAATCATTTTTAATTGTGGGTTTTGTGGTACAATTCTGAAGTAGGACTGGAAAAACGTACCACTCAATTTGTAGGACAATGAGACTAGTTCATAAGGAAATATTTGCTAAGCAACAATGAAAAAATCAGCTGGTTAGTAATAATTTTTTTAGACCTAGTTGTTGATATATGTTGGAAGTGGCAGACACTTTGATAGATTCATCATTTTTGTTGGACAATTATTGTTTTCAATTTGTAATAAATTTGTTTCAAGATTTAATTTATAAAATAGCCGTTAGTAATAAAATTTGAACATTCACCCATTTAATACTTTCAACGCCTCCATACTGTATTAGCCCTCACTATCGAGAATTTTCTTAGAGGAAAAAGTTGGGCGTCTCGTCAAAATGAACTACTCACAAATATTGAGATTGTTAGTGATCAGGCGCTGGCTCATGGACTATATTATATTACTTTTAATTATTGTTGTATTAACCCTTTTTTCATTCAAGAAACCTTCAAGTAACTCTGTTTTTTCTAATAACATCAATATATCATGGTAATTTATCGATTCCATCATCACTAATTTTTCTCAATAACTTATACAGGGTGTTATTTGAGTAGTTCATTATTGTCAGGCAGTAGAACGCGTCGAAAAAGATTGAAAGCAGAGAAAAGTGTATACTGGGCACTACACATTTCTACCTGTGATTCAAAAGCGAAAAAAACTCGTCTTCCCAATTTATTTTTCAGAATTTTAGATATTCAAAAACTCTCT
Organism: Propylea japonica; assembly: GCA_013421045.1. Classification (NCBI taxonomy): domain Eukaryota; kingdom Metazoa; phylum Arthropoda; class Insecta; order Coleoptera; family Coccinellidae; genus Propylea; species Propylea japonica. The sequence goes on along the minus strand of CM024245.1, from coordinate 33,164,901 downwards.
ACAATCCTGTTTTATTGGGTAATCATTTTCTGTAGATTAAAACCAAGTTATTTTACCCTAAAATTTGAATTGAATTCGGGAATAAGAATAAAAAAATATGGTAACAATATAATACGATAACTTTATACAAAAATGAACTACAAGAAAAAAATATGGAAATTATTTTTCAAATGGTTCTTTCGGCCGCAAGTTGTTCAGCTTTTTTCACTACCTCCTCAATACCGCCTACCATATAGAAAGCCATCTCGGGAATGTGATCCAACTCACCGCTGAGAATTTTCTGGAACCCTTTCACAGTGTCTTCGAGGGGTACCAGCTTCCCCGGGTGTCCCGTAAATACCTCAGCTACCTGAAACGGTTGGGATAGGAACCTTTGAATTTTTCTTGCTCTAGCAACTGTCAATTTGTCTTCCTCTGATAACTCATCCATGCCCAATATGGCAATGATGTCTTGTAGGGACTTGTAATTTTGCAAGGTTTTCTGGATGTTTCTGGCTACTTGGTAATGTTCTTCACCCACGACTGTGGGATCCATGATTCGTGACGTTGAATCTAATGGGTCGACAGCTGGGTAAATACCAAGTTCAGCTGAAAATTGAATCGAAGAAATACAACAGAATGTCAAAAAATTGTGGACGATTTAAGTTTAAGTCTTTCTTTCAAAAAAGAAGGCTCAACGAACTCCTTTGTAATGAATATTATGCCAATGCAATGAATTTGCACAAACCAGACTTACTCTACTATGATAAATATCACCAAAGTATGAAGTGAGTAAAACTTTAGCCCCTCCTTGTCCATTAGTTTAGTTTAAAAAGGGGTTACAGTTCACTGCGACCTCAAGGTCTATTTGCCCCCTTACAGAGCTGTTCGGACCATAACCTCACAGCTCGCCTTCCAGTTCCAGAGGTCTGATAAAATCCAATATCTGTGAAGTCTGCTTCAATGAGGCTAGTTCCTCATTCTTGCAAGTTTCTCGCCCAAGGCATTCTCTCCTTAGGCTCGCAATGCCAAAGCAGTGCGGAGGTGTAACTGTTTCTTACTAAGATCTTTTGGATCTTGCTTTCTTGAAGTTCCTAAGGAATTTAGTGGAATGATCCATCCCTGGGAGATTCCGCCAGAGTTTTTTCCTCTCGGCTTTCTGCTTCTCCAGAAACCCCTTGTTATAGGTACATGTACCTATCCTACAGAAGGGTTCTGGGCCAATGACTGAGATTCGTGCGCCCTCTTTGGCAAGTGTATTGGCCTCTTCGTTTCCCTTTGAGTCCCGAATGGTCGGCACCCCAGATTAAAAAGACCTTATTTTTCTTGCCTACCTCATTGAGTTTGTTCTACCACTCCCAGATCATTTTTGCTCAATGCTTTAATAGCAGCTTGACTATCTCAGTGTATGGCTATCTCGCACTTCTGATAGTTTATTTCTAGATTTATTACTAGACATCTTTCAATAGCTAAGATTTCCTCTTGAAAGACGCTCATACAGGAGCTTAGCGTCAGTGCACACTTGGTACTTGGCCCGTATATTCCAGCGCCAGCTCCTGTAGAGGTTTTGGAACTATCTGTATACCATTTTACGGTATTTTCTTTGAGGTTATAGTCGGTGTATAGTCCTTGTCCATACAACATTCGTTAGTTGTCGTTTTTATTCGCGCGCTACCGGAATATGTCGTAGATTTATTGGACATGGTTACCTTCACTTCATACTCTCTTTGAATGGACTATAGATGGCGCGACCTTGAGGCAAGCCGACATAAGAGCGAAGTCTCCTAAAAAAATTATCAAATTTTCGTAGGAGGTCACATTTCTGGGCAAAATGTAATTCTAGTATGGACAAGCACTGAAGACCTCATTGATCTCTGTCCATAAAGATAGTCGTCATGTCAAGCGACCATAATCTACTCTTGGGGGCCCTTCAACCAAGATTATTTTTGACAAGGTACCCCCCTAAGCTACCCTTCTATTCATGTTCACTTGATTGGACGAAAAAGGTTGGGAAACTTGAAAGTTGAGAATAAAACACACATACCTATTGCTCGGGATAGAACTGTAGTGGCATCTAAATGAGCAAACGTAGTTGCTGGTGCAGGATCCGTCAAATCGTCCGCGGGTACATAAACAGCTTGAACAGATGTGATCGATCCCTTCTTCGTTGACGTTATCCTTTCTTGCATAGACCCCATATCCGTAGCTAGGGTAGGTTGGTAACCTACAGCGGATGGGATCCTTCCAAGTAGAGCTGACACCTCAGAACCAGCTTGGGTAAACCTGAAGATGTTGTCTATGAAAAGAAGAACGTCTTGGCCCTCTTGATCCCTGAAGTACTCGGCAATGGTGAGACCGGTTAGAGCCACTCTTGCTCTCGCTCCAGGAGGTTCGTTCATTTGGCCGTAAACCAAGGCTACTTTCGAAGTTCCCTCCTTTAGGTTTATCACTCCAGACTCGATCATCTCCATGTATAAATCGTTGCCTTCCCTTGTTCTCTCTCCGACGCCGGCGAACACTGAATATCCACCGTGGGCTTTAGCTATGTTGTTTATGAGCTCCATGATGAGAACTGTCTTTCCTACTCCTGCTCCACCAAATAGACCTATCGGTAAAAAATATCTAGTTAACCGCCCAGTTATATATTTTCAGAATATAATAATAATACCCTTTATTTCATTTAATTAACTGTTATAAATTTAGATCACAAGAATAAGTACAAATAGGAAAAGAGGCGAGGTTCAGAGTAGAGAATTGATCTCCTTCTGTTCTTCCACCTAACCTAATATTTGCATATTGTTTCATTATAATGTTGTGGTGCCACAGTTCCAATTTGAGCACCGGCAAATCAATATTTCCGAGAAATCGATAAAGAAATTCCATAAATCGTTCATAATTCATTTGCCATTTGTTTTGATATGAGCCAGATCTTTGTTTTTTTAGTGATATGTAAGTATTTTTCGTTGATTTCCACTCTTATAAATACTTGGCACTGTTACTATCTTAGCTAACTTAACCTAAGCTAATAGGTTAGCTTCAATTAGGTTAGCTAATATAAGAACAGCAACAATTCTTATGAATACTTGGCACTGTTTCTATCTTAGCTAACCTAACCTTACCTAACTCAGCTAATCTATTAGCTTAGGTTAGGTTAGCTAAGGCAGGAACAGTGCCAAGAATTTATAAGAATTGTTGCTGTCCCTATCTTAGCTAACCTAACCTTACCTACTCAAGCTAACCTATTAGCTTAGGTTAGGTTCGCTAAGATAGGAACAGTGCCAAGTATTTATAAGAGTGGGAATCATCCAAAACACCTACTTTTCACAAAAAAAGATCTGGCTCTAATTGAGAGAGAGGCTTTTAAATAATTAACGATTTGTAGATTGTCTTTTTCGATTTTCCCGGGAAATGTTGATTTGACTTTGCTCAAATTGAAACTGTGGTATAATAACGAAACAATATGCCAAATATTTTGAAAATCGGTAATTGGCGGTAACATAGATATTTACAGACCTATCTTTCCTCCTTTGGCATAGGGGGCCAACAGGTCAACCACTTTGATTCCAGTTACTAATATTTCTTGCTTCACGCTCATATCGATGAATTCAGGAGCATCAGCATGGATGGAAGCCAGGTTTTTAGCCCCAATTGGGCCCCTTTCGTCTATGGGTTCGCCTATAACGTTGATTATTCTCCCCAGGGTTTCTCTTCCTACAGGTATTCGTATGGGGTGTCCAGTGTCCTTGACCTGTTGTCCCCTGACAAGTCCTTCAGTTCCATCCATAGCGATGGTACGAACGGTGTTCTCGCCCAAGTGCTGGGCTACTTCAAGAACTAGGCGTGGTTTTCTGTCCTTGACTTCGAGGGCGTTTAGAATGGGGGGTAGTGTCTCGCTGAATTGGACGTCTACAACTGCTCCGATTACAGCGACTATATGTCCTGAGGTCCCAGAGGACACTGAGGTTGTAGATGGTTCTTCTGGTTTTTTCTCTTTGTCTTTGGGTGGGCATTGTGAAGTCATCCATCTAGTAAAGCAGCTAGAGGGTCTGAAGAATGTTCTTCCATTTGAAAGAGTTTTTAGCGTTGATGCTAACATGTTGTTTACTTATTTCAATCAAAAATTGATGGCAGTTGTGACAAGTTATGTCAAATGATATTTTGTGATGACATATTTTTGTTCAGATGCGAAGGGTGTTTGATTAAGAGGGTCCAAGATTTCAGTGTTCAATAAAAAATGAATTTCTGCAGCAAAGTATTGAAATATTTATTGATTTAAAAGATATACATTCGGGTATTATGTATGATAACGGAATACGTATCTTGTAAACGGTCGTCACGGCTTTACTGGGGTATACTGACCCTTCTGACGAAATTTTAAATAACGATATTGAATTGTGGTGATATTTGATTTCGGCTTTCAATGCTTCGATGTTTGCAGGCTTATTGATATAAACCTGTGACTTCAGATAATTCCAGTGGAATTATTCCACAGCCAGAAGTCTAAAGGCGTTAAATCATAAGAACGTGAAGGCCAATTCTGGTAACCAAATAGGGAAATGATACAACCAAGAGCGAACTAGTGCGAGATCGTCAATATTTCATGGGCGGTTTGACATGTGGCATCGTCCTGTTAAAGCCACATGTCAAGATCAATAGCTTCCAAATAAGTGCCGTATATTCTCGACAAGTGATCATTTTTGCAGGTTAAAGAGGGACTCGCGCAATGAAGTTCGTATACGCTTTGAAAGATCACTTGTCCAGAATACAGGACTAAGTGTCAGTTGCAGGAACGTCCATTAAAATTTGAAGGTCCATTAAACCCTTAATCCCCCATTAGTTCCTTGTAATAATGGAGGTTTAAGAGTTTAATGGACCTTTAAATTTTAATGGACGTTCCTGCAACTGAGCGAAAGGCACAAAAAACTTTGTTATCATACCACGATAAAATACGACATTCACTGTCACCGCATTTTAACATTTCCGTTTTTACTACCGCGATATTTTGTTCTGAAAGACCTATACGAGCTCGTATCGTGGATTTCATATATTACAGTGGAACTTCCCTATAACGAATTTCGTACAAGACATTGCACCTTGAATCCAAATTCCATGTTAAAAACACCCTCTACAACAAAGCAAATTTTCTCTATAACGAATTATTCGAAGAACATCACTCTTTGATTGGGTATTGGTAAGAAGGTATGAGGGTGGGTTTTTTCCGAAATTTTTCCGGACTTACGTAATAAATACCGACCTCAAACTAAATCATTACGGCGGGCAGGGAGATCTTTCTGAAACAGTTTTAAATACACCCCTGGCTGTTTGGTTTCACTCTAACCATTACGGTAGTGTGAAAAGTTGTGCGGAAATGTCTGATAGCAAGTGCTTAAGTTTGAATGATAAACTTAAATTCATCAGTGAAGTCGACCGCGACATTGCCGACTATTGAAACAAATTTTCTGTATAACGAGTTTTTTTGCGGAACTTCGCCATTTTGATAATAATTTCTGGCCTCATGATGGAAATTTTTTGTTTATTATTTTACACCATTCTACTATCTTATTTTCAGGAGTTGACCCCCTTTTGAGATTGAGCCCTGTACCATTAAACGAAGACTACAATTTTGGCTTAGACTCAACTGAAGGCGTTCTGGACCTTTTTGATATGAAAGAACAACCTAACGTGAAGATAACTACTCTTGTGACCTCTGACATGTGATCTAGTTAAATGTATTATAATAAAGTATATATTTTTTCTTTAAAAAACAAAGTTTGAATAGGTATATCAAAAACTCATTTTGATTTTGTAATACCTCTTTAGTAAGTTGTTAATTTGTTATTGTTTTTTCTATGAAAAATTGATATATGAAATAATAAATTTTGTATTTTTCAAATGTCTGTATGTATTTCCATTTCAGGAGAAGAAAAAACCTTGTTTTATTTCATATCACCACAAATGGAAATAAACATAGGTATAACAGCTAAGTTTTATTGGGATTTTACTGAAAAGATTTGACAAACAGCCAAGAGTTTTTAAAATTTGTGAATTAAAAAATTTGGTCATTGACCTGTCAACATTTTTACACATGCGCATCCACGTGGATTTTTCGTTTAATGAATTAACGAAAAAAAGCAATTATTTAAATAAGAACTCAAACCACCAAAATTCCTGGGTGAATCTTTTGTATGCTCAGGCCATAAAAAGTATGAGAGCATGGAATAGTGGTGCTGACGTTTCTTTAGCTTCTTGACTTGACAGACTTGATAAATAATGACATTTGACTGATTTGTCGTTGAAATTTTTTATTGCAAATGGTAGTGTGTCATGTTGTATTTTATCCAAAGTAACTGATTATTGTTTTGAGGAATATAAAGTTGCTATTTGAAACACATCGACAACTATAAATAACGATGAGCAATAAAGAGAAATTACCCAAATTAGTGGACGTCTATCGTCCATCTCCAAAAAACCCACTATGCAAGAGGCAGTTACCCCTTGTTGTGGATGAAAACTTAACGGTAATATATTAAAATCAAATAGAAATACTGATAAATTTCTTATCTAGAACCGTCATTTTGTTATTTCTCATTAAGTTTCTAAGAATCAATCCAAAATCCATTTACCCAAAATATTTGACCTATTAATAATTGAAACGACTTTTTCAATTAATTTCTTTCAGCTGGTGATGGATTTAAAAGGCTCTGGAATTGTGTGTGATAATCCACTCGTTAGGGGAAGAGAACTCGAAGATTTCACCAAAAAATGGAGCAAGCTAACTGAGCAAGAATTAAGGTCATCTATTCAAATATCAAAGAATCAGTTGTTGGCAGTTTTGAATCAAAATGTTCCTTGTGTTGGATGTAGAAGAAGGTGAATATCAATTGAGGAATAATTACTACTAATATCAATACTTTCTTTCTTTGAGAAATTACTTACAAATGTATTTTTCTAATGTTTATGTTCCTTACCTCACAAATCGTTCCTCAAACGCAAAGGTTTACTGACCTTTCATGCATTATAATTATTATTTTCGTTTCTTATGTTCATATCATATATATTAAGTGTTTGGACCTTATGTAGCTAAGTTTTATGTGTTTTTAATACTTATTTTCAGCGTTGAAAGGCTGTACTACCAGTTATTCAAATTTGGACACCCAACTCTAGAGCCCCTGATGGTAACAAAAGATGGTATTATAACAATTCAAGAGGACAAATGTTTCAAACCACAAATTTTGTGTTCCATATTTCATGATCATGCGTGAGTGTTATGAATAGATATGTAGAATGGGTCTGGACTAAGAACTGTTATTTTTAGGTTAAGATTAGCAAAATTGATTGAAAACCAGCCAAAGAGGAACAAGAAAAGTTTAAGATGTCGCCTGCATTCTCTAGATTCTCAAAGGAGCCGTCCTCTAACTCCAGTGTGGCGTGATGTTTGGGACTGCATGAAGCCCGACTGTAAAAAGGAAGTGTGCATTATTGAAGCTCCGACACTTCACGCTACACTGGAGACATACCTTAGAAAACATAGATTTTGCGGTGAATGCAGGACAAAGGTTCTGAAAGGTGAGTTTCTCAATATATTACCAGGAATCTATTAATCAAAGAAGTGTTGGGATTTACACTGCGCAAAAAAATTAACGCATATTATGGAAATCTCAAATTTATTCTACAACTGAAAGTGTTCTCAATGCTAATTATTTTTATCAGAATTATGCATGCATATGTTATCCACTTTCAACGTTTTTCTTCAATATAAATATTTTCCTAGCAGGAATAAAAAAAGATGAGATCAGATTTTGAATGTATTGTCTCCATTCTGAAATCAGTTGTTCTCAATCAATTCTAGTGATTGATTTTCTACACTTGATCGCTCTGCAACGCGAAACACTCAATTTGACCCAAGAGGAATGTGTCCAAGCGGTAGTTTTGCGAGAAGAAGGGTGTACATACACAAGAATTGCAGAAAGGTTTGGAGTTTCCCATACAAGTGTATCCAGAATGTTGCTGCGATTCAGGGAGACAGGTATGAATGTCCGAAGACCAGGACAGGGTAGACCACGGGTAACAACTGCCATTCAAGAACGTTACTTGAGAGTTCCTTTGTTGAGTCAACGGTTTGCAACCGCACGCCTCCTTCAAAATCAGCTTGAGCAAACTCATGGGGTGCGAATTAACACTCAGACAATAAGAAATCGCCTCAGAGAATATGATTTAAGGCCTCGTGTTGCGGCAAGAGGCCCAGCTCTTACCTCAGCCCACCGAAGAGCGCGTTTGGATTTTGCGAGAGAGCATATCCATTGGAAAGACGCTGATTGGGAAAGAGTTCTCTTCACAGATGAGTCTAGATTCTGCCTCTACCATTGTGATCGACGTTCCCTTGTATGCAGACGTCTAAATTTAGATTCTGTAGGAATAGGAGAACCTTTCAAAACACCTGGTTCATAAAAACTAAAGGACTGGATGGCGAGTTGTAGATAATACCCCAAATGAGCTGAAATAAAGGGGCGCACAAAAAATCTGATTCTTTCAAATCTAGAAACTTAAACAATGAGAATGATTTTTACTGAACAATATCACTGAAGATAATATTTTTTTTTTTTTATTGAGGGAATATCTGAGTAATTTTTTTTTCAGCATATTCTTTGTTGGTGGAGGAACCTGAACCTTGCAAAGAAAAAGGCTACGTTTCCTCGCTTTACGCAGGTATCAAGAGGTGTTTACCTGACAAGCACATACATTTGCAAACAAAGACTGACTACATAACAAAACTGATCAGCAGAGCTGAACCGGAGCTACTCGGGAGGTGAGTTTTCAATATTATTCTTTAGTTCTTCGGTTTTGGTATAAAGCAACGAATTTAAATGAACAAAAAATTTTACTTCCATAGGGGCTTCTGAAAATCAAGTTTGGTATATTCACAAAAATTTAAGAAAAGCCCTGGGCAGAATCTTTTGAGCGCTCGTTTTTTTGGTGGAGCAATAAGACTATTACCACAAAATTTTGTGTGGGATTTGAGATTGATACCTAACATATAAATGCAGAACCTCAACATAAGCGGAATTATATTCTGGAAATTATTAAAAAAATTAAATATGTAAGAATTAAATAATCACAAAAATTAAATTCTATGGTTCTGATGATGCGATACCCTTGAAATTTTGCATGAACATTCAGTGTAGTAGTTTTCATTCTTAAAATAACTTTCACTCGAATAGGATTTTTTTTAATGGAAATATAAAGATTTTTCTTTTGAATATTCCAATTGAGTTTTCTATGGTTCTGTTAAAACAATGGCCACGAAATTTTGGATGAACATTCAGAACATCGATCTCCATTCACAAAAAAAATTTCTCTCGAATCGTATATCTTTTTATGGAAGTATGAAGGTTCTTCTTTTCAATATTCCAATTGAATTTTCTATGGTTCTGTTTACACTATGGCCACAAAATTTTGCATGAGGATTGTTATGAGCATCTTGCATTTGGCCGTACCATTTTATTTCGATTGGTTTCTTTTTTTCTAAGATATTAAGGAACAAAAATTTTAAATGGCCATATTTTATGGAACACCCTGTACGATTTGGCTTACGAACTTAACTGAGCCGGACCCGGACTCATCCGGAAAATTTCAAGTCCCTAGGACAATCCCTTCGAAAGTTGTTCTAACGGACGGCTGGACGGCCCCACGGACAGAATTGAATTTGAACACGAATTCGTCATCAGGGAGTCTAACCCTATCGTTGAGACCATTTCGGCTCAAAATTCGAAAATTACAGACATTTGGGCAAAACGATATAGCATTGTATAGGTGTATATTTAACCATATTCTTACTACTTTAACAAAAAAAAAACTATATTTCAACGAACTGGAAATGTCCATTTGGCGGCAAAGCCTTCGAGAATTACTTGGAGTGCGCCGGAGTGTGCTAATTAGAACATTATTTCTCGTTATATAGTTATGATAGACAGATGCTCAGTCGCAGGAACATCCATTAAAATTTAAAGGTCCATTAAACCCTTAATCCTCCATTAGTTCCTTGTAATAATGGAGGATTAATGCCCGATTGCACCGTTCGTCTAAGCAACGTTTAAGCCCTGAAATGACGTTTCATCAATGGAATAAACGTCACTTGAGGGCTTAAACGTTGCTTAGACGAACGGTGCAATCGGGCATAAGAGTTTAATGGACCTTTAAATTTTAATGGACGTTCCTGCAACTGACAGTATGAGAAAGAGCTGCATATTTTTCTTCAGGAAGCAAAGGGTCTTAAAACACTTCTATTTCTTGAACCTTTAGGCGAATTTTGGCGATGTAACTTCAGCTTACCATAGTTACATACTTGACAGTTAATGCACATATATAGTGTTTCCCAATAAGGTTGTAGAACTTTGTAAGGTTTTGGCGGCCATATTTGTTTATCAATTTTGACGTTCGAAGTGTCATTTTATTCAGAAAGGTTCAAAGTTTTACCATGAAAAGTTTCACGCTCACACAACGTTTGGAAATCGTCCAAATTTATTACGCAAATTCGCGTTCGCCGGTGGCCACGCGAAGAGAGGCTCATTTCTGGCTGAACGGCTTCGTTAACAAGCAGAATTGCCGATATTGGAGCGATTCTAATCCACAAGTGGTGCAAGAAAGACCTTTGCATCCACAAAAGATCACAGTTTGGTGTGGATTGTGGAGTGGTGGCATCATCGGGCCGTATTTTTTCCGAAATTACGCCGGACAAGCCGTTACTGTGAACGGCCAGCGCTATAGCGATTTGCTGCGTGAATTTTCTTTCCGAAATTTGATGAAATTGGTGACGACGATCTTTATTTCCAACAGGACGGCGCCCCCCCACACATTTCGAACGACAACATGACTTTATTGCGCGATAAGTTCGGCGACTCATTAATTTCGAGAAACGGCCCCATCGCCTGGCCGCCAAGATCGTGTGATTTAACGCCCTTGGACTTTTTTATGGGGATATGTGAAATCACAAGTGTACAGCAACTTTCCAGCGACAATTCAAGACCTGAGGAGAACATTACGAGGTGTATCGAGGCCATACCACAGGAAATGCTAGGCCAAGTCATGGAAAATGGGGTCAAACGAATTAAGGTCTGCAAACGAGCTCGTGGAGGCCATTTGAACGATATCTTGTTTAAATCATAAACTTATACACCATATCTTTCGAATAAATGTTTGAGAACCAAAATCGGTTAATTTGTTGTTGTTTTATTCAATTTCAAAGTTCTATCAAGCTTATTGGGAGACACTATATCTATAGTCCATTCACGAAAAGTTGAGCCGTCGGTTGGCCATGGAAATTTGGCATATTCCACTGTGTATATTGTAATTTTAGGTTATGTTGTTTATTTTCTTGTCGGATTGATACGCAATGTTGTCAATATTGCATAGAGTTCTCTGATAACTCTCAAGCTCGTCGGACGAGGCCGGGTACATTCGGCAACGTTGACTTTATTTTACGTTATGACAGCAAATACTGCCAACTTTAGATAAATAAAGAAACGCCTACTATGCGCTCAACCTTACGTGAACGGACTATATGTGTATTTACTGTCAACTATGTAACTATGATAAGCTGTAGTTACATCGCCAATTGTTACCAAGATGATTCAATAAAGGTTTCACAAATAGAAGTGTTTTAAGACCCTTTCCTTCCTGAACATCATCAACACTTCAACATGGAATTCTATGAAATTATGTATATTTTTCGTTGCTTTGAATAAAGAATACCAGGAAGGAGCATAAGAGCGTATGAAGAGAAAGGTATAGCACAGGTACATAACAGTACCCTTGACAGTGCATAACAAAAGCGATGAGTCATAAAGGTTCAGGAAATTGCCGTTTCTGTCAGAACTTTATACAAAGTAAAATAGCTTAATGATCCTTCCTACTATTCTTTATTCAAAACTTCTTTGAATGGACGAGTAATTTAGGAAGATTCGCATAACTTAACATATTCGTTTTCTAAGGACCATTAGTGGTGACGTCACACGTCATAAACAGGGTTCCAAACAAACCTCACTTAAACTGGAATTTGAACTAACTATTGTTCTATGTACGATTTCGTCGTGTATAAGACGTTTATAATATAAAGAAGCTTATTTCGTGAATCATCATATCTTTCAGAAGAATATTGCAATTAAAAGAATATAATCAAGCCAAGTTTGGGTTATGTAATTATGTTTATATTTTAACGTTGAGATTGTAGTTTCAATGAACTGATGATTCATAAAATAGGCCTGACTAAGCCTTTTTCATCCTAAAAACGTTTTAAACAAGACTAAATCGTAAATAGAACAATCGGTACTTCAAATGCCAATGTTTGTTTGGAACCCAGTGACAGCTGGTGACGTCACTCTAATCCGACGTATTATAGAACCCGAATTGAACCGATGGTTTTTCAAAGAACGTTTGCTTCAGGTATCATAAAACGTTTTTGGGTCTAGGTTGACCAACCGTCGATTTCAACCGGTTCATTTTGGTTGGCAACACTGCCAGGTTGTTTATTCTATACTGCGTTAGGGGCCGTCCTTTATTGGAGTAGGGGAAGCCCGCATTTTGTTGAGGGCCGTCCCAAAATCTTACGTGGATGCGCATTAGCAGGTGTCAAAATAAAGGTATTTGAGTTGGGCAGTCTTCAGTTAAACTGTGTACCTGTACTTTCGGTCAATTCTCAGCATTACCTGTAAACGAATTCCTAAATCGTGAGGTTACTTTTCTTCATTTCATTTCGGGTTGTCAAGTAAGTAAACACGTTAACAGTTGGTAATTTGGAATCAGTTCTATTTATTTCATTTAGACTCAGTTTTATTTATTTCATTTAGACTTGTCGAGTAAGTAAACACGTAAATAGTTTGTAATTAGTTTTATTTGCGTTAGGTTAACCTAATTGTAATGAATCAAAGTAAAAAAGTGATTATTCAACAAAATTTAAATTTTCTTGTATTAATACTGCGAAATCTGTACACATGCTACAATATAGTCAAAGATATAGTTATCATCCATTGTATCATGATATTGGAAAAATCTGTTTCTACTCCATGACAAGATGACAAAAAAGTGATACCACTTCTAATTTATTTCAAACAAATGGATGAATTCTACTGAAACTAACAATAATGTTATTTACTTTGTTTTGTAAAGGGAGGTTAGCTGTTGTAACCGACGGTTTAACGACCGCTCAAACAAGAGGCTGAATTTTACTGAAACTTATGAAACTAACAATGATATTAGAGAGTTATGGAAACCCTAATAAAGGCACAACTTTATTAAAGGATCCTGTAATAAAAAATCACTCAACGTCAGTTCGGAACTGTCAAAAAAGCGGAACTTTAATTCAAATATGACCGTCCTTTATTTGAGTTAAGTAGGGGAAGTCCGTATTCTATTAAAGGCCCTACCAATACCTTTCGTGAATGCGCATTAGCAAATGTCAAAATAAAGGGAACTCTATTTAACTCTTCATAAAACGCTGTACTTTCGTTCAATTCTCAGCATAATTCGTAAATCGTAACGTAACCTTATATTTCATTTCGAGTTGTCAAATAAGTAGCCAGGTAAACTGTTTGTAATTTGTCAATAGTTTTTTTTATTAGGTTAAACCGCTACTTTTTTCATGGTTGACTGAAATGATGGTTCAGTTCAATTGACCGGTACACGTTTATGACAGTCCAACGATCTGTCACGATCAGCTGTTCAATATGGCTGCTGGGAGCAAAAGGTAAACGAAAGAATTTCATTCATGAGTTTGGTAGTGATTTATTGTTCCATTCTGTATATGTATTTTCACTATTTTCGATTTATGTATGGCATTGTTTTGTTGTTGAACCGACTACACGTAATTCTGTCTACTACACGGAACTATGTAACTATGGTAAGCAGTAGTTACATAGTTCTGTCTACTATACGTAACTATGTAACTAAAGCTTACCATAGTTACATAGTTGACAGTTAATACACGTATGTTCTGTCAAATCATCACGTGATAGTTACATAGTTATAGTCCGTGCACGAAAGGTTGAGCACATAGTAGGCGTTTCTTTATTTATCTGAAGTTGGCAGTATTTACTGTCATAAAGTAAAATAAAGTCAACGTTGCCGAATGTACTCGGCCTCGTTGGACGAGCTTGGGAGTTATCAGACAACTCTATGCAATATTGACAACATTGCGTATCAATCTGACAAGAAAATAAAGAACATAGCCTAACATTTTAATATACACAGTGGAATATGCCAAATTTCCATGGCCAACCGACGGCTCAACCTTTCGTGAACGGAGTATACGTGAGTTGACAGAAATGTATTAACTGTCAAGTATGTAATAAAGGTAAGCTGTAGTTACATCGCCAAAATTCGCCTTTTACTTTTGTAAAGTGAGGTTATCTGTTAGTTGTTCAGAGATGCAACCGGCGCTTGACCGATCAACCATTGTTCTTTTTACGTTCAATTCAACTGATGGTTCAAGTGGTCGTTTAATGTTTAAACTACAGTATTTGGTAGTTTACAACCCAATATTTAACAAATTCTTTTTCCAGCCGGAGGGAACGGCACGCGAAAACGCTAGAAATAGCGCAAGAAGAGGTTCTCACCTGCTTGGGCATCTGCATGTACGAAAGGCTTCACCGCATCTACATGAGGATCAGAGAGGAAGAATGTACCTGTCAGGTTTTCGCGGCCGTGGCTGTCGACACGTTGAGCCGCAGCTTCGAGACAGCCGTCGAACTCAAGCAGGGCGTCTCGCAGCTGGAACTGTTGTACGAAGAACTGGAAAAGGAGGAGCAGCTCAAGCAGATCCGTAAGGAGCAGAAGAAGATCAAGCGCAAACGTAAAAAGGGCAAGTGCACCGATGTAGACTCTAAGGAGACATGTAACGACTGCGACGAAGAGGAGGATGATAAGGATGTGGAAAAACTGTGCGATTGCTCAGAGAACGAGTCGATTAAATGTGAATGTGATCAGGTGAGCGACTATCTGACTAATTTGGTTATTGGTAGCGTCCATGATGTAAACAGTGAAATGATGATAGCGGAAATTTGGACAAGTTTCCTTTATTTGTTCTCTATCCTATTGATACATCGCCAACGTTTCGAACCCTTTGTGGTTCTTTCTCAAGGCTCGTATTTTTTCGGAAAGAAATTTCGTCAAAATCGAAAAATCTTGGTCGGGTAGATTTTGATCTATTGTCAAGATAATTAAATTTTCTCTCGATGTTTTGAAATCTGATTTCAAAAATAAAGGAAACTTGTCCAAATTCCCGCTATCATCATTTCACTATCCGACTAATCTTTTTAATGCAAACATCAAATAAAGGGTTTTCTAATAAGAGGTGTTATTTTGAATAGCCGCTATTTCGGTAGGTGTCACGTTTG
This sequence comes from Propylea japonica, assembly GCA_013421045.1. Taxonomy (NCBI): domain Eukaryota; kingdom Metazoa; phylum Arthropoda; class Insecta; order Coleoptera; family Coccinellidae; genus Propylea; species Propylea japonica. The sequence continues at coordinate 33,149,536 of CM024245.1, read as the reverse complement.
AAGCTGTCATTTTTTGACATTTGACAAGTAGAAACTACGCCATCAATAAAAATGGAACGATACACCCTTCAAAAACGCTTTGACATTATTAAAATCCACTATAAAAATGGTGAAAATTTGGCATAGACGGTTCGTAAAACTCGAACATTTTTGGGTCGTCGTGAAGCACCTTGTCGGACCGCAATAAAGAAATTGGTAAAAAAAATTCGAGCTGTTGGGACAAGTTAGTGATGTGGAGAATGAAACCCGTGCACGTCGCTCAAGAACAGCCGAGAATATTGCTGCTGTAGCCGAAAGTGTTGAAGAAAACCCAGGTTTGTCCATTCCTCGTCGTTCTTTGGAATTAAGCATTCCACAAACTTCATTACACCGTATTTTGCATAAAGGTTTGGGTCTTAAGGCTTAAAAGTTAAGTTAACACAAGAACTCAAGCCGGCCGATCATCAACAACGTCGTGTCTTTGCTGATTGGGTCGTTGAAATGCATGAAAATGTTTCCAGACCGTGTTATCTCTCGAAGAGGTGATCACAATTGGCCACCAAGATCATGTGATTTAACACCTTGCGACTTCTCCTGTGGGGCCACGTGAAAGGAAGGTCTACGCCAATAGCCCAGTGTCGATTCAAGACCTCGAAAATGGATTTGTGAGGCTATCGAGGACATAGGGCAGCCACTTTGCGATTTGGTTATGGAAAATTTCATTCAAAGGATTTGGTCCTGTAAGCGTGGTCGTGGTGGTAATTTGCCTGACGTTACTTTCCACTATTAACGGCATAGCTTCTTCTTTATATTGAAATAAACCTCCGATCATTTATATTGAAAAATGGCGTTTTTCGTTGACTATCAAAATAACACCTCTTATTAGAAAACCGTTTACTAGTCTTAATTTTCTTTAAATTTAGTGTCTCATTGATAATTTTTCTTTGCAGTCTGAAAACAACCGACAAGATGATAATTATGATTGTTCAAATCTTTGTAATAAGATGAACAATTTACAATGCAGTACCGATAATGTGAATGACTGTAAATGTGGTTCCTTATCAGGCGGAAAATCAGATAGTCAAGTTCCCTTTCATTGTGATCACTGTAACGTACCGAATGGAGGTAAGTTTCATTTATACATATATTTACACATGATTGCAACTATCCTGACAACTTCTAAGGCATTGTCCTACTAGGTATTCTGATTACAATGATACTGTTTATCAAACCTGATAAAAGCTATTCCAAATTCAATAAGGATTTCGAAACAACATCAAGATGCATGACATCGACAACATCGCCAACACAGCATGTGCTATATTTAGGCGTTTAAATATCTCCAAATTCGTAATTCTTACATGTAGTCCGTTCACGAAAGTTTGAGCCGTCGGTTGGCCATGGAAATTTGGCATATTCCACTGTGTATATTAAAATGTAAGGTTATGTTGTTTATTTTCCTGTCAGATTGATACGCAATGTTGTCAATATTGCATAGAGTTCACTGATAACTCGGAAGATCGTCGGACGAGGCCGGGTACATTCGGCAACGTTGACTGTATTTTACGCTATGACAGCAAATACTACCAACTTCAGATGAATAAACAAGCACCTACTGTGCGCTCAAACTTTCGTGAACGGACTATATACTCCGTTCACATATTATTGAGCACAAAGTAGCATTTGTTTATTTATCTGAACTTGGCAGTATTTGCTGTCATAACGTAAAATAAAGTCAACGTTGCCAAATGTACCCGGCATCGTTGCGTATCAAGAAAATAAACAACATAACCTAAAATTTTAACATAAGAATTTGATTTGGTAATTGGGCATCTAGTTTAGAGTGTGAAGATCTTAGTAAAAATTGTTTAAACATATACGTTTCGGCGCATCCGTCTTCTTCAATATGAAGTAAAACATCTTGAAGTACAAAATATAAAATATCTAAATCAATATCTAAAATATTTATGTGAAACCGTGAGAAACACATATCGGCATTTTCTATTTGAATAACAAACCTTAGGTTCACTTGCATCGTTGTACATTACAACAAAATGTTCTTTTAATGTTCCGAAGTTAACCAATTCAAATTTTCAGGCAGTTGTGATGATTTCAACAAGAAGGAAAGCGGCTCTTCCAGTGATCATTCCCACGACTGCGGCTATTCGTCAGAAAACAACAACGGCTGCTGCGAAACTGGTTCTCTTGTTTCCAGTATATCCAGCTCACCCGAAGGCTCAGAAGTAGCGTGTTCAGACTCTTGCTGCCATCACGAAACCAATTATGTGTCACATTTTAGGTCCATATTCGGGGGGCCCTGTTTGATGGAACTCTTAGATGTAAGTACGCTTTCAATGCTTTCCGCTATTCTCCCACATTATTGATCTCAGGATACACAAAAAAATATACAGGGTGTCCCGGAAAATGTGGGAAATATCTCGGATTCAGATAGAACATAAAAAATGAAGATGACAAGTTCCCATAATTTTTTTCCTAGCGGCCCTCCCTACGAAGATACGACCTCCTAAATGACGCCACTGAAAATCCATTTTAGTGGAATAAGTTTCAAACTACTCGATATAATTTGATGAAAATTTGATATGAAGTATTAAGGACCTCTCAAATCAACGCTCTCAAATTTCAATTAGCTTGTTCAGTTTACCAGGGGCGGACTGGGTTGTACATTTTAATGCTTACATTTTCAACACCCTGTATGATAAGGTGCTAAAAAAAACAAATTTGGATACCTTGAACATTAAGCTAAAGAAAAGGTACTCTTGTTCAGTGTCGATAAAATGAACCGTTTTCGAAAAAAAATAATGAAAGAAGTAATTGAAATTTATTCCACTAAAATGGATTTCCAGTGGCGTCATTTAGGGGGTCGTAGGGAGGGCTGCTTGGAAAAAATTTATGGGAACTTGTCATCTTATTTTTTATGTTCTATCTGAATCCGAGAGATTTCCCACATTTTCCGGGAAACCCTGTTTATCATATCAACTAATTCACTATTTGAAGTGGCGTTGTAAAACTTATTCGCGTGATCAGTGGATTTTTCTTGTAGAACGGTTTTTGTATAACATGTTTTTCAATTTTCAGGATAATAGCGATGAAGAAGACGACTTTTTAATACCCACAGAGGATTTGAACGAGTTCCATAGAAACAGAAAAATAATAGAGGAGAAACGTTTAGAGTTGCGAAAAAAGTTAGAAGATGAATTCGCGTATTTTTGTGTTTATGGTCCAAAACCAAGACCCAGTATATATTAGTTCAATCCTTCAATGCTTCAAATTGAATAATTTTCTATTTCCAATAATTTTTATTTCATTACAGGCCAATTTTTTTTACATCAACAGAGTAGTTTTCATTTCCTGAATTAAAACAAATCAATGTTATTGCACAACGTAATTTTTTTCGAGCATGAAATTTTTTTGAATCGGAACAATTTGATCAGTCAAGAGATGAATGTATACCTTTTATTTTACTAACATATTTGTTGCATTCCATGGGTTAAATGTTGAAAATAGAGTTGTTTTTTATAGAGCTGATGCACTATATGGCATCGTTCTTCATTCTATGTAAGAAATAAAGTAAATAAAATATTTATCAGGAGTATTTATTTTTAATCTTATCTTATTTCCGTTCACGAAAGGTTGAGCCGTCAGTTGGCCATGGAAATTTGGCATATTCCACTGTATATATTAAATATTTAGGTTATGTTGTTTATTTTCTTGTCAGATTGATACGGAATGTTGTCAATATTGCATAAAGTTCTCTGATAACTCGAAAACTCGTCGGACGAGGCCGGGTACATTCGGCAACGTTGACTTTATTTTACGTTATGACAGCAAATACTACCAACTTCAGATAAATAAACAAACGCCTACTATGCGCTTAAACTTTCGTGAACGGACTATAGTTATTAGTGATATTCCTCAATTTCAACTTAATTTGGAATTTCTCTTTTCATCTATGCTTAAACTGAATTTATCTGAAAAGTATGGCGGACTTTATTGGGTTTGGTATTATTTTATGGGTTTTCAAGGTAGCTGAATCAGAAAAAAATACTTTCGAATCGATATCTGCAAGCGTTTAGAATTTCACCGTTCAAATGGAATTTTTCCCGAAACTCGATATTTCAAACTATCATAATTTCCGTTTGAACAGCCGGAATGAAAAATGAATTGCATATTCTTTTTCAGTCGGTAGTCCCCTCCAATATAAGCACATAAAATGCTTATCTAAAATTTTGAAATTTTGGACGAAAAATGCCTAAGGGGTTGACCCCCCCTAAAATGCTATATTTCAGCATTTTGCGAAAAATCTGTGAGATCTACTGGAACGGTTATTACTGATAATTGTTAAGCTCGGTCTAATGAATCGATTGACGTTGAAAATTCATCGATCCGAAGCGAACTGCATTACGCAGACGCTCTCGAACGCAACTCGAAAATGAAAAATGCAAAATCTATAAACTGAACTTATTCGAAAAGTATGGCGGACTTTATTGAATTTGGTATGTTTTTATAGGTTTTCGAGGTAGCTGAATCAGAAAAAAATACTTTCGAATCGATATCTGCAAGCGTTTAGAATTTCACCGTTCAAATGGAATTTTTCCCGAAACTCGATATTTCAAACTATCATAATTTCCGTTTGAACAGCCGAAATGAAAAATGATTTGCAAATTCTTTTTCAGTCTGTAGTCCCCTTCAATATAAGCACATAAAATGAACATCTAAAATTTTGAAATTTTGGACGAAAAATGCCTAAGGGGTTGAACCCCCCTAAAATGCTATATTTCAGCATCTTGCAAAAAATCTGTAAGATCTGCTGGAACGGTTATTACTTATAATTGTTAAGCTCGGTCTAATGAATCGATTGACGTTGAAAATTCATCGATCCGAAGCGAACTGCATTACGCAGACGCTCTCGAACGCAACTCGAAAATGAAAAATGCAAAATCTATAAACTGAATTTATTTAAAAAAGTATGGCGGACTTTATCGAATTTGTTATGTTTTCATAGGTTTTCGAGGTAACTGAATCAGAAAAAAATATTTTCGAATCGATATCTGCAAGCGTTTAGAATTTCACCGTTCAAATGGCATTTTTCCCGAAACTCGATATTTCAAACTATCATAATTTCTGTTTGAACAGCCGAAATGAAAAATGATTTGCAAATTCTTTTTCAGTCTGTAGTACCCTTCAATATAAGCACATAAAATGAACATCTAAAATTTTGAAATTTTGGACGAAAAATGCCTAAGGGGTTGACCCCCCCTAAAATGCTATATTGCAGCATTTTGCAAAAAATCTGTAAGATCTGCTGGAACGGTTATTATTTATAATTGTTAAGCTCGGTCTAATGAATCGATTGAAGTTAAAAATTCATCAATCCGAAGCGAACTGCATTACGCAGACGCTCTCGAACGCAACTCGAAAATGAAAAATGCAAAATCTATAAACTGTACTTATTTGAAAAGTATGGCGTACTTTATTGAAAATGGTATATTTTTATAGGTTTTCAAGGTAGCTGAATCAGAAAAAAATAGTTTCGAATCGATATCTGCAAGCGTTTAGAATTTCACCGTTCAAATGGCATTTTTCCGAAACTCGATACAGTGCAACCTTATATAACGAACCTCAATATAACGACTTCCTCGATTTAACGAATTTTTCATAATCCCCTTGAATCGTCCATAAGAGTCAATGTAAAACATACCTCTACATTACGAAAACTTTTTACGAACAACCTCCTTATAACGAATTTTCAACTACCAAAAAGAGTGTGAATACCTCTACTTAACGAATTTCGTCAACTCAAAACCTCTATATAACGTTTTCACCTATAACCAGGTATGTATGTGATTCAGCCGGTCAGCAGGTTTCGACGCGTATTACGTAAAATACGAAGTTAGTTGATGAAAAGTAATCAGTGTTGCTCCTCACTTTTTTGCAATGGCTTAGAAACATAAAAGGCAGAAAAGCGAAGCATCATTAATTATGTTGACAAAAATCCTTCTATAAAAAAATTAGACATAGCTAATAAGTTCGGGATTCCCGCAAGTTCATTGGCTACAATTTTAAAATCTAAAGATAAGTTTTCCGACGAAATTGGTATGCCTTCAAACATCAGAAGATTGAAACCGTGGGAAACAAACTACAATTTATGATTTTTTTTCCAATCAAGATGAATAAAATCAGATTTAGGCTTTTATACCAATTTGTTGATTTTTCACCTCTTTATATTTTGTTCTGCGAATTTTTGAAAAGAAAAAACCTACCTACTCACTTTATTGTTTTGAAAAAAAAATTTAAAATAAATGACTAATTTGATAAAATGAGTTTTCATTTATATGAACAAAATTAGTTCGCTATAACAAGATGAGTACGTAATGTCGAGGTGAATAAAACCTCGGTATAACAAATTTTGGACCAACCTCACCTCAATATAACAAACCTCAGTTTTACGATTTACTTGATATAACGAATATTTACTGGTTCCCTTCCGATTTGTTATATCGAGGTTCCACTGTATTTCAAACTATCATAATTTCCGTTTGAACAGCCGGAATGAAAAAGGAATTGCATATTCTTTTTCAGTCTGTAGTCAATATAAGCACATAAAAGCATCCTCTAAAATTTTGAAATTTTTGACGAAAAATGCCTAAGGGGTTGACCCCCCCCAAAACGCTATATTTCAGCATTTTTCAAAAATTCTATAGGACCTACAGAAACGGTTTTTACTACTGATAATTTTTAAGCCTGAGCCTGGAGTGAAAACAATTTAATTTTTCGCTAAAAATAGCTCTTTGATCTTCCAAAAAAGCAGCTTTCCTAACTTTATTCTTTCTGTTTTACTTCAATAGGCAATTAAAGGCACATTACGAGCAATAACTTGAATAATTTATTGGAATAATCAACTTAGGTCAATAAAAGAAGAATCGTTCAAGTTCAGTTTTTTCAAAACTTATATAACAGTTTTCTCTTCTTCTCAAAACGAATGACATTCAATAAAATATTCGAATATCAACTAATTTCTGTAATCAAATAAAATCCACAGAACACATAAATTATTGTATAAAGATTATATGTGTGTACAAATTTTATTAAAACTCATGCAGTAGCTACTCTAGTTCAAATTGATAAGATCTGAATACGATGTCGACTTATAACGAAGATCAAGTAAAAGTTTATAGAACATTACTTGGATACCTCCAAATTGTATCTGTATTTCCCAAAAATGGGGGTTCTTTCAATTTGAATTTATATTTAAAATTTCTCAGTTTATTTTCAATTCTAGGCGCCCCCACTATCATTGGAGTTTTTGGTCATCTATATCGTTCTCATCTGAGTGAGTTCAATCAATTGGTTTACGAATATTATGTGTTATAATAATTGGCTTCTCTGAAATACACTGATCAACAATTGCTAGGGATCACTTATCACTCTCATTTGTATTTTTTTCAAGTTATCTCGTGAATATCTGTACATTATATATGTTCTCTAAGGAAAAAGTAAGATGTTTTGAGTTGATTATATCAAAGTCTTCCTCACTTCATCGGCTCTTGTTCACAAAATCTATTATTATCTGTAGGCTGTTACAGGTGGAGTGAAAAGCAATGTGGTATTTGTTATTAAATCTGTTTTTATCTCTCGTTCAAACACATAAGGTGACAATAATTGAAGAAATGAGAACAATATCAGCTTATCAGTCATGCCGAGAAGACGTTTGGCTCCTGTGCAACTGGACCAAATCATACGGTGGATACAGGAAGGTTTGTCCCACAGAACATACAATTTGTCCTAGCGAGAAGTGTCCCGGCGGTTGAATGTTTCGCAGTACATTCGGCAGAGCAGTACAACAGCTGCCCCAAGATCGTCTTTTGATCCTCAATGCTAGGAGAAATCCCACTTACCCGGCGTCGCAGCTCAATAGATCACTGATAATTGCAAAAGGAGTTCTAATTTCGAACCAGACTTTAAGACGACGACTACACGTTCGTGGTTTGAGAGCACGTAGGAGGGTACAACATCCCCGTTTGAATAGGGAACACCGGGTTCATCGACGGCAATGGGCTGAAGAGCACCGCAATTGGACACTTGAAGATTGGAGCCGATGTTTATTTACGGATGAGTCTAGATTTCGTTTGGTCAACTCCGATGGACGTATTCTTGCTTGGAGGGAAAGAGGTCGAAGGTATGCAGAACAGTTTATGGTACCCACAACAGCTTTTGGCGGAGGTTCTATATGTGTATGGGGAGGCATTTGTTTGAACCAACGCACAGAGTTGGTTGTTCTGCAGAACACCACCATGACCAGCCAGAGATATCACGATATGATTATTGAACCCATAATTGTTCCGTTTGCGGCTGCTGTGGGCGAGAATTTCATTTTAATTGACGATAATGCCCGTACACACCGTAGTCATCTGGTTAATGAAGCGCTAGAAACTCATGCTATTGATAGGATGGATTGGCCAGCTCGCTCTCCAGACATGAATTGCATCGAACATGTCTGGTCTGAGATGTCTAGACAATTGTCAACCTTAGAACAACCGATCAATAACCTGGAGGACCTTTCTAACGCTTTACGGGATATTTGGATGAATTTGCCCCAAAATTTTATAAGTCGTTTGCCTCGTAGGATAGAATGCTTGAGACGAGCTCGTGGGGGACCAACTAGGTACTAGCTTAACCGAAACTTCAGCCTTCTTGTGGTTTCATCATAAAATTTTTATGTTATTCAAACGCAAAATTTTGAGTGTTCCTAATAAAGCCTTTTTTTCTCTGTAACTTTCCATTTTTCATTCTTTTCTCAAGTGAACCATATTATCAACTGAAAATACTCTGATATCTGACTAAATTTATAATCTTGGAGCGAATTTTTCAGAAATAAATTTAGAACAAGTAAGTGATCAAGATATTTTGTAACTCTTTTCTTGCAGATAAAGACTTTGAAGGCATGATGTATAGTGCATATTATCTATGTTTCATGCTACTTATTCATGTAATAATAATTGTAACATATAATCGAGGAAATCGATTCTGGATACCACTCTTGGAAATGTTAAGTCATGTTGATCTCGAATTGCAACAAGAATATGAAAAAGAAGTACAGAAAATAAATAAACTCACGAATCTGCTAATATGTCTTACCTTCATTATGTTTTTGGGTGCATCAACAGAAAGTTATAGAAGAAAAGATTTGTACTGTGATGATCAGAAGATAAGTGATCAACATTACGTTTGTGGTTTGATAACAGTTATGTGGTTTTCATTTGAAATAAATGAAAAATTGACGCCATTGATAGCTCTGAGTAACTTCCTGAGTTGTATGTCTTTGGTACCAATTATAGTGACTGGAATGGTTTTAAGTTATGGATGTAAACTTATTGAAGTGAGGGTGATACATATAATTACATTATTGAAGCGACTAGATTTCCAGAATGAGTTATCCCAGACGACGATGTCTCAATTGTGCCATTGTGTGGAAAGTTATACTGAAACAACTCGGTAAGTAAGATTCTTAGAATGCCTCTATCATTCAGAGCTATTATCCATACTGATGAGCCTCGATAGGACAAAATAGCTCTGATTGATATTACCACTTTGCAGCCCCGTAGTATGAGTTCAATATTGGTTAATTTTAATCGATTATTATAATTCTCTGCTTTCATGTTTAATAATAATAATTTTTATAGAAACATTCGAACCTCAAGGCTTTTCGACTTCTTCGCATAATATTATTTAACGAGTATACAATGGCGGTTATTAGTTACGTTGTTTCTTTATTGGAATTTAATTTTTTCAAGGATTGTACACAAGATGAATCAAGCAATTGGTGTTATGTTGGCACCCGTGCAGAATGTTTCCTACAGCGTAATGGTTGCAATGTGTGGATTTTTGATAATTAAGGTTGGTAAAATCGAACATAATACTTTCTTTTTCGAGCGCTCATCGTTCTATTTAAACGAATGAAAATTCCTTCAGTCCAAATGTCTGTAATTTTCGAATTTCGAACCGAAAATGGTCTCAAACGGTAAGGTTGAACCTTTGTGCTGATATTTGCATTCATAAATAGTCCGTTCACGAAAGTTTGAGCGCATATAGCAGGCGTTTGTTTATTCATCTGAAGTAGGCAGTATTTACTGTCATAACGTACTATATTTAGTATCAAACTCAAAAACTCATACTGAAGTTTGAGGTTATAGCCATATTGCTCCACCAATGAACGAGCGTTGATTGCTTCTCTAAAAAATTTCTGATTTACATTTTACAGTTTCACAGTCTTACCTACATTTCTCAATTATTGATGTGGATATTCGCTCAGTGGATTGGATGTTACTGTGGACAAAAACTTGAGAATGCAGTACGTATAAAAAAAGATGATATATGATTAGTAGCTTTGTTTATGTTTTTCTCCGCCAAACTTGCGTAGTACATTTTTTTTCAATACAGTCACTAAAAACTAGGCAATTTTTCATTTCGAATTTTTTTAAGAAGTTAGCCCTATTTTTATGAAACCTAGATCAGCTGGTATCAAAATTTTGATCACAGTTCAGACAAGCATTATTCAGGGCTGCACAGCAAAAAAAGATGGAAAAAGTTGATATTTGTGGCAACAGGAGTGAAAAAACTGTCACAGGTTGTGGAATTTTGCGTGTTTTTTCAAATGCCTATTATTTTAAAATCATGCAACTTAGATTTTTTTTTATATTTTTCTGATAACCAGCATTACTTACCTTTTCACTCGGTTCTTGGTTGACGTCGAGTTTCGGGACAGCCTGTATATGTTTCTTACATAATTAAATTTTCAGGGAGAATTACTCCGAAATGAAATGTACAGCATAGAATGGTATGATATGAGTCCATCCATGAGGAGTACAGTAAAGACGTTTCATGCTCAAATAAGTTTACCACTTCAACTGAAAATTCCACCGATAAAATTCATGAATATGACATTTTTTTCAGAGGTGATTCTAACATCCCCTTCATTAAATTTATCCCTGAAACAATATTTTTCAGGTTATCAGGGGTACTTACACATTCATGATGTTTTTGTTACAAGTATAAAAATATGATGCATACGATCGATAACAGCTTATCCACAAGAATTTTGCGTGCAATTATTCGGCAGAAAGAAGGATTTTGGAGAGTTACATCGGATAAAACTACAAAAAAAATGTAAAACGTAAACAAAAATAATCAATAAAGCATTTCACGTCGACAAATAGCAACTAACAATAGTTATTCAGTTAACTAGTTTATTAATGACAGCAGTTATTGATCAAGATATTTTAACGCGTGAGCGGACCGACTCGGATATCCTGTTAGTTAAAAAACGAATTTTCTGATAATGAATGATCTGAAAGGAAAAACATACAAGAAAGTTTTCAACTATTTATTCTTAAAATTGATAACTTATCACTATTTCTATACAATCTATGATAAACATGTCAAAGTTGAGACGGCTGAGATCATATTATGATCAGTTTATTATTATTTCTAATTTCATCTAAGTACACCTTGATGATTTGGTAAAATGAGAAAATTGAGGGTGAATGAACAATCTTGAGCTCAGATGATTTTCGAAAAATCGAATATTTGAATTAATCTCATTTCGATATTCGAACTGTGGGTGAATATTGAGATTTATAATCAATAAATATGTTTCTTCGTCTTTCAAACACGAAATTCATGAAACAATAATAATACAATTCATGAATTTGATTAATAAATCAGATACACATATTGATATGAATTTGCCATAGATATTCATTTCAATAATTTTCTATGGTTGAAGGTAATGAACGATTTCAACATAAATATTATTGGGAAACTTGAAGATTATGTTCTATAGCTAGCTGAAAAATTATTCTATTTCTAGTAAGATCGAAGGAAAAACAATTTTCGTAACATAATATAAATATCTCGAAAAATATTGATGGGTTTCACAAAGCTTAATTTGCCTATAAAAACGTTGATGTCGATGATTTCTGTGAAAAATTCACTTAGAAATAATAATGTTTCATCAATCATCATGATCAGAGTTTTGTGAAACCCAGCTAATGTGATTCAAACGAAAAAAGGTAATCCATCGGTTTAGGCATGTAAGATGGCTGCGGTCCGCCAAGTGACAGCAACGTTGTCAGGTAAGACGATTATTCTTGTATTTGAAGAATCGACTGAATTCCCTTTTGATTTGTTATATCGGGGTTCCACTATACAATTCAAATTAATTTTTACATTGTCAATTCTAGTAAAATAGTTTGCTTGAAACTCTTTGTCGAACAGAAATGTGATTATATATATATTTTGAATTGTTGAGTGAGTGTAGGTTTTTTTGCTTGGTTCTTTCCTTCTTAGCACTTCGAACTAAGCAACTCTAAAATAAATCAATTGAAATTATTTTGTTTCTTTCTCACCAGAATTAAATGTATAGTGCAAGCATTGTTTAAAACAATGGTGCAATTATTCAATATATTTCAAAATGTGACAAAATTATATTTCAATTTAAAACTATGTTATCAGGTTGTAAAAAGAGAATAAAATTCCAAACTCTCTGAAAATTGGAAATTCTGAGTAATAGCATAATTTATTAATTTTTTTATATAACTGGTCTTGTTTATTTCCTTCTTAAATCCTTCCTTCAGTAATAATTGCGCAGATCATCTGAATAGACAATATTTGTTAAAACTCATTTTCTAATTTATTTTCAAAGGAAATTCCCAAATCCTTGTTACAAGTCAACATTCGATTCCAAAGATATGGCTTTTGCACCATCTGGCAACCAAGAAGACGTTTGGCACTCTCCGCGCATGCGTCATTCCGTTGTCAACAAATCGCCGCCATATTACATGCCTAAACCGATGGTTTACCCGAAAAAAACAATATTAAAAATCACAACATCTAGAATCTTAGTTCAATTACAAAGCATCAACATTAATAGTCTGATATGAAATACAAGTTAAATCACAAGTCGAATCTTTCTGTCCCATCAGGGCTTCGCTCCTCATCTGTTTTTCTAACAGAAATCTATCAAAACTGTAAAGGTATATAACAAACATTTCCTTACAGAGACTAGTACTAGTTATATAGATACTGTAGCAAAAATTTAGCATCGCTTATAGAAAATTAGAAAATTATTAAGAACATTTTCACTGGCCACAAAGGAAGCAATATGAGAAAATCAACATTGATCGTTGATTTTACGAAATATTTTCCGAAAATGGAAGGTTCGTACTTCTTAAACGACCTGAGGATAACTAAATAACATCATAGAAAAAGTCCTGCGGTTTTTCTTTCTAAATGGCCTCGATATGAATATATAGGCCAGAATAATTCCTATTGATGGAAACATGTCATAAAAATGTGTCATCAGAGCCAATATTAATGAAAAATGAATTATGTTGAGTGTTTTTCGAGAGTGGAAGCGTTCGTCAAAGAAAATTCTCGCTCAAAACTTAACGAAAAATCGCTGGGACTTCTTATATGACCATAGAATATCGCAGACAGAAGCCAGTGAAGACACGATTCTATAATATACCTATACTAAGATTAAAGCTCAAATCAACTTGGGGGTTGCCTCATCTGTGGTTTTTCTTCTTCTTTCTTGATTAGATGATAAGGACGAATATTTTCTTCATTTTTCCCACTTGATAAACAAACATCGATGCAATATAATGGTTGTTTGTGCTGGCTCCATTGGGCCAAAGTAATGTTGAACCTTTTTGGCACTTTCAACTTAAATCTTAGAGAGTCTTTGCTTTGTCTAATAGGTCATTGATGAATTTCTGAAAGAAAAGGAATAATAAATTAGGTACTTGTCGTCTTTTCTGATCTTGTATGCTGATATTTAATGAATACTTATATAGTCCGTTCACGAAAGTTTGAGAGCATAGTAGGCGTTTGTTCATTATCTGAAGTTGGCAGTATTTCCTGTCAGAACGTAAAATAAAATCAACGTTGCCAAATGCACCCGGCCTCGTCCGACGAGCTAACAAGTTATCAGAGAACTCTATGCAATATTGACAACATTGAGTATCAACCTGGCAAGAAAATAAACAACATAACCTAAAATTTTAATATACACAGTGGAATATGCCGAAATTTCATGGCTAACCGACGGCTCAAACTTTCGTAAACGGACTATAGGTAGGATGATGTGTTTTATAATGATATGAGCCTGAGAACTTTAAATGATAGTACAAGACAAAAAGAATTAGTGTGAGGATAAAATAAATGAGGGAGTCAGTTAAAAAAATTACTCCTGGAAATGAAATTGACACCAAAGTATTTCCGCAATAAGCTGACAAAACGAAGGCCATTACGTAAAATTTTAAACGCAGTCGAGAAACAAAGACCAAAAACAAATAGAGAGTGGAAATTTAATGTTTTTAAAGAAATAATTTTCTGAAAGAGCCAAATGTGGAGAAATAGTAAATGAAAAAAGAACGAAATTTGATAAGGGGAAGATATAAAAATAACATGGAATTTTACTTACTTTGACATCATTTTGTGAGCCCTTAGCATTTATAAGGAGTGCCTGTAAATAAAATGAAAAATATTCATTGAAAATAATAATTTTGATATTAAAATGATAAAAATGTGACGATATACATTCATGAAACAAAGGCAGAAGACATTGATATTCGCTCTAAACCGTTTGTTACATTATTTCTCACAAACATGATTTATAATATCTCTTACTATTTTTGGAGCTACTCCTCATTTCTTTTATTAAATACCCAATAAATATTTAGGGAGATCTGATATTTCAAATAATATTCGCAGCTTCCAGCTTCCTACTGAAATTCAATTTTGAAAAATTATTTTTTTTCACACTTCGGTTTGCGCAAATTTTACATTAAAATGATTTTTTTTTACCTGTAAATGCCTCCTTCGGTGTTCATCGCTATCCATATCCAGAAGTTCATCTATATCCACTTCTACTTCATCGTTATTTAAATCGTCTATTTGCTTCTGAAAAAGAAATTCATTTTTAAAACTCAATACTGACAGTTTAATGTATAGGTACGTATTTTCAGTTTTTTATATATTTTTCATCAGCTGATTTATTTTAAATGGTTCATATTATTATATATATTATTTTGTATTTAATTTCTCTTCACTTTGAACTTCCTAACTTCATTCTCAAAATGAAACAGAGACATATTTTTGCACGATTCTGCTTTTGAAGGTATTGCAGAGTGATTGGTCACTCTGCAATACAAAATTTGCTGTATATTTTGAAAAATAAACATTTCAACTGCTAAACAAATGCGGAGTGAACAAAAATCCCATATTTAATTATATATCTCACGAAAAATACAGGAATCATCTGAAAATGTTCCATGGAGTATAGCAAAACCTCTAATTTTCTAGAGAATAAACTAAGAACACAACTTTGGTAAGGTAAATGTACCAATTATCGACACTATAGTGGAAACTTTGGAATGTACAATGTTTTTCGGATAGTCATCAAATATTTCTTCACACATAAAAGCCAGTTTTGAACTCATTGTACCTTTAGCTTTTCAAAACTAACACGAAATCGTGAACAAGAAGTTTCGATATTTAAAAAAAATACAAATCACGTTGGAAGTCAGATGTCCCAATTATCGACAGCTCTGGAATTGAAATTACCAATTATCGACATACATGAGGACCAATTATCGACACTGTGAAATCAACAAGAATCAAGAGTTGTATGGATAAGAGAAGAAAAAATATTTAATCGGATCGATAAATTCAATGAATGACATCGTGATATCTGATAAAATACCACATACAGGGTGTTCCAGAATAACGTTACCAAATGCCAAAGGGGACTTCTCAACTGATTTTAAGAAGAAAAGTTTTTACAAACATTGGTCCGAAACGGCTTCGTTACCGAGAGACCGGATATATATTATCAAAATTCAAGAGAAAAAAATTTCGTTTTATATTTAAAATTGACTATTGCGTTTTAAAATTTGGTGTTGTCCGAACTCATTCAAAGTGTTCTTTGAAAATTGAGAAGAGTTTAAAAATTTCAAGTCAGAGTCGTTGAATTTGGCAGTTTCTTAGTGGATTTTGACCTATTTTCTTGACGGAGTAGCTTTAGTCATGAAAGATCCACATTTCGCGACGTGAAACATCCATTTCACCATCAATAGTTCATATTTCTCTTTGGAAAAAACAGTCTCAGGACCTATCTGCCTTTCATAGTGGGGTTCTCGGAACATCGAATTGTTTGGAAGTTCTTAGAGCAGGCATTAAGTTTTTCACATTCGTAACATTTTATTATTCGAAATAGACTGAAAAATTAACGAAACCAATAATCGATAATGTAATGCACTCGTCATCGACATCTGCGAAAAAGTATGAAATAATATCATAAGAGTTGATCAACATTTGGTGTCGGTTTGTATGGACTTAAACTCTGATCATTCTCGGTCAAAATGTTGAAAAAAAATTGTTGACAGGGCTCACCAATTCCACAAAAAAATACATTGAAAAGTCATGTCGAGCTGTCCTATGACCGGCAAAAAATTAACCATTATTCGACATAGAATTGAACCTATTATCGACATTGAAATATTTCATTTTCTATTGGAAAATTTGAAGGAAATCATTATGTCGATAATTGGTACATAATTAATAATTATTGAATCGCATACAATAAAGTTACTTTTGTTCCGAAAAAAGAAGTATATAAGCTCCAGGAAGTATTTCAAATAACACCACACTTTACCCAATTACCGACACTCGTGTCGATGAATGGGGATGGTCGTGTTTTAGATGTACCTATTATCGACACCCTTTTTCTAATGAAAATATCACAAAAAAATTTATTTCATTGATGAAACTGAAATCATCAAACCATATGAAAGTGTTTTAATGTACAAAAAAAACTTATATCACTTGAATCTTGCTAGTTTGCTTGGATATGATGAGGAGGCTTTTCTTACTGAATTGGTAACAAATAGGCAAATGAGGGCACCTTTTGCACTGAGGATACTCAGAAAAAATCGGGATAATATTCAGATATGTTGAGAAAACTATAAGTTACATATTCGCGAAGAAAATAATTCTATGGCTGGTCCCGAAACCTTAATATATGGAAAAGAATGAAAAGTGTCGATAATTGGGGCACTGTCGATAATAATTGGTACATTTACCTTACACCGTTTTTAATCAATTGCCATTCAGAGAATGTTCAGCCGGATAGTAAATGTTGAACTTCTTGAATAAGGTGAAAGATGACTCAAAAGTCGTGTTCTGATTGAGTCATTGTGAGAGATCCAACCTGACCTCGAAAGAATACAATTGTTATTCACGAATAGGAAAGATTTGAATGAAGAAATTTCACATTATGAAGTGGAAAAAAATCCCATATAGGTATTTTATATTAGTGAATTGAATATTCATCAATTTTTCTGGGCTTTTCCTGGAATTACCTAAGTATAAATGACCTTAAAATGTAATATATGGAAGAGAAACTGTTTATCCACTGTTATTGTGAAATACCTATAGTATAAATTCATTATCAATTATGATGTGATAATTTATTTCAGTTTTTATGAACGTAAAATTTATTTCTGAATTAACCATTATTATTATTGACAGTTTCAAAGGAAAATCTGATATTTTTGAAAAAACAAAAAAATTCTGGGATCATTATTCCCATCTATTCTTATTCTGTAGTTGAAGCAGAAAAATAGAACATCTGCCCTCTGAAAGGTATTTCGAAAAATAGGTTTTGTACCTAAAAAATATAAAGGCTTTTGTAATAATGAATAACTTTTTCCAGCACCTTCACAGGAAGTTATACGAAAAGAATCATTCAGCTGTTTTTAATTCTATTGAATACAGAAAGCTTTCATGAAGCGAATGAAGAAACTGGAATGATGGAAAGATTTTTACCTCCTTAACCTCGTTCTATGAAAGGGTTTTCCAATAAGAGGTGTTATTTTGATATTCAAAGAAAAATTCCATTTTTCAGTATAAATGATCGGATGTTTATTTCATTATAAAGAAGAGGCTATGCCGTTAATAGTGGAAAATAACATCAGGCAAATGACCACCACGACCACGCTTACAGGACCATATCCTTTAATGAAATTTTCCATAACCAAATCGCAAAGTGGCTGCGCCATGTCCTCGATAGCCCACGAATTCCATCTTTGAGGTCTTGAAACGACTCCGGGCTATTGGCGTAGACCTTCTCTTTCACGTGGCCCCAAAAGAAGAAGTCGCAAGGTGTTAAATCACAAGATCTCGGTGTGTCCAATTGCGATTACCTCTTCTAGAGATAACACGGTCCGGAAACTTCTCCCGCAAAATAACAATGGTTTCGTTGCTTGTGTTGCACGTAGGGCCATCTT
Organism: Propylea japonica; assembly: GCA_013421045.1. Classification (NCBI taxonomy): domain Eukaryota; kingdom Metazoa; phylum Arthropoda; class Insecta; order Coleoptera; family Coccinellidae; genus Propylea; species Propylea japonica. The sequence goes on along the minus strand of CM024245.1, from coordinate 33,131,189 downwards.
GTTGAAAGAAAACGTTGTCCAGATCAGTACTATCCATTTTGTCCATAAAAAATCATTAAACATCTCTTGAAAGCGCAAACCATTCATTCACCTGGGTTTTCTTCAACACCTTCGACTACAGCAGCAATATTCTCGGCTGTTCATGAGCGACGAGCACGGGTGTTATTCTTCACATCATTAACTTGTTCCAACAGCTCGAATTTTTCCACCAATTTCTTTATTGCGGTCCGACAAGGTGCTTCACGACGACACAAAAAAGTTCGAGTTTTACGAACCGTCTCTGCCAAATTTTCACCATTTTTATAGTGAATTTCAATAATTTCAATGCGTTCTTGAAGGGTGATTCGTTCTATTTGTATTAATGGTGTAGTTTCTACTTGCCAAATGTCAAAAAATAACAGCTTCAAGCGTGACATCTACAGAAATAGCGGGCTATTCAAAATAACACCTCTTATTGGAAAACCCTTAATTATTTCGTTTCTCTTCTACTTCTAAATCTTCACAATATTGTATTTTGATTATGAAATGATCGAAGCTTTGTAATAACTACAAAACTTTTTTTGTGCAGAAGAAAAAAGAGCCTTTCTTTCCAATTTTTGATTACAATTAGAAAACAGAAGAAGATCTCAAAAAATGAATTCTATTTTTTAATTGAGTTTCTTAGAAGTAGAGAACGAGAATGTGGGTTCAGATTCTCTATCACCTCTCGTTACTTGTTAAAAATGTTGCGGTCCTAAAACAATGAAGTTTTCCACCCTGTGCAAATGAGTTGATCCTTGTGACAGTAATCTTTTACTGACGTAAGCTCTATGTCGTCTAAAACAATGCGTAAGTATGGAAATAACCCAAATAATGGAAATATAAATATTTCATCATCCAGAATTTCACGTCAACAACCATTGGTACCAAATGTATCATACATAATGTGATTCATTCACCTTCGATAAATTAGTCATGGTCAAGAAAGAATGTCTCATATTTACGGTACTTTTAATATGCTTAAATCTACATCCATCTACTTTGTCTTCAAAGGGCATTTACCCATGTTGAACATTGTTAAGAATAAGTGACTGGAACGAAACTAAAGTGTAAAGATTTGTTAATTGTGAGCTTCTTCTGCGTGTTTGAAAAGATTAAAAGAAAACTATACATAATATGATTCATTAAGTAGATGTTACTCACACAATTTTTTTGATCCCATAACCTTGAAAATAACAACCCCTTATGATTTTCTAAAGAATTGTTTTCGTGGGATAGATTTTCGAAAATGAAATTCTCTTATGGTTTCCCATTCAATTCTGGGGAAAAAAGTCTTTTGCAAAATTTCGATATAGTCGATACTTTAGTCGGAAAAAATAAAAACTTACAAGCAGTTATGATCATTGTTCATTGCATGCATTCATCGTATGTTCCTTATAATGAATATTTAAAAATATTGTTTATGCTCAAAATTGGTTTTGTCAATTATGCTTATTAATCGTAAGAAAGTTCTATTGTGAATTTAAAATATTACGGATATGATTTTCTTCGGAAATTAGTAATTAAACCTTCAGAAATATTTATAGAACATCTTTATCTACTGTCATAGACATACAATATTCATTCTTTGGAACACTTATACGATGAAATGGAATGAACAGTGATCATAACTGCTTGTAACTTTTTATTTTTTCGGAGAAAAGTATCGACTGTATCGAAATTTTTGCAAGAGACTTTTTTTCTCTAGAATTGAATGGGAAACAATAAGACAATTTTTTTTTCGAAAATCTTTCCCACGAAAACAATCTTTGAAGGAAAATCATAAGGGGTTGTTATCTTCAACCCTTAATCTAATAATAAAGTTATGGGGTCAAAAAAAAAATACATCTACTCAATGAATCATTTTATGTACAGCTATATGACTCAGTGTTTCTTAGGACTCCTAAAAAAATTGAAAACTGTCAACTCGTCATCGCCTTCCAAAGGCTGTATCTTGGAAGGGGGGTCGATTTCGAGAAAAAAATTATGAACTACCCCTACTTATTTTCATCGAGAAATTATATCCCTTAAATCCCCCGCATTCTGGCAGTCCCTACCTTAGCTAAGAACAACCCTTATTATTAAAAGTTCAGGTGGTGGTTCGATCGAAAGATTCCAAGAAAATGTTGGGTAAATTCTTTTAAATATCCCGAATAGGAACTTGGGAGTGGTTGGGTCATTAAAGTCAGTCTCTTGTTTTATTCCTGATATCCCTGGCGGAGCTTTTATGAGCTTTTATACTCATTCCCAGGGGCAATACTGATCGGGATCAATGACCCCTATAGCCACTAGTTGCTTTTGATATCCTATGTTTTTTACGGAAAATAATAAGGTTATCTGAAACGACCTCAAACTTCATAATGCTCATTAATATAATTGAGTTAAAAGCTTTGTTTTTCGTGAACGGTGAATATTTCCTTGTCTAAGAAACATATATACTGGATGTTAGTGAAAAAGTGCGACAAACTTAAGGAGGTACCTTATTCTGCATGAAAAGATGATGACATTTTGCCATAAAGAGTATGGTGTTTCTGAGTTGATGCGAAATATTTGAGGAGGTGATCATTTTGTAAGAAAAAGTTCCCATAAATGTAGGTCCGAAAAGTTATTCTTTTCAAGATACAGGGCGTTGAAGTTTTAATTAAAAACTGACTGAAAATTGGTACGCCACTGAGGTATTTCAAACTGACAATTATTTTTAAATACCTACGCGTTGAAAAGCTTAATTTTTTGCATGAACAAGTCGAAAAAATGGCAGAACACTTTTTGAGCGCGCGTTCTACTTAAACGAGTGCTATACCGTTTTGCCCAAATGTCTGTAATTTTAGAATTTTGAGCCGAAAATGGTTTCAAACGATAGGGTTCGACTACCTGATGAAGAATCCGTGGTCAAATCAAATTTGTCTGTGGGGCCGTCCGGATGTGAGCACAATAACTTTCGAAGGAATTGTCTAGAGATTTGAAATTTTCAGGTTGAGTTGAGTTTCTAAATGCCGCGGTTAAGTTTTTAATCAGCCAAATCGTACAGGGTGTTCCATAAAATATGGCCATTCAAAATTTTTGTTCCTCAATATCTATCTCAGATAAAACAAAACCCATCGACATGATATTTATATATATATATATTTCGATAAAAAAGTATCCTATTCGGATAAAATTTATTTTATACATAAAGATTGATACACTGAATATTCAGGCAGAATTTTGTAGCCATAGTGTCAACAAAATCATAGAAAATTCAATTAGAATATTGAAAAGGGGAATCTTCATATTTCAATAACAGGATATCCGGCTCAAGTGAATTTATGAATGGAGACTGTCATACTAAATCTTCATGCAAAATTTTGTGACAATAGTGTCAACAGAACCATAGAAAATTCAATTGGAATATTGAAAAGAAGAATACCTATATTTCCATAACAGGATAACCGAATCAAAACTGATATCTGAATGTTCATGCAAAATTTCAAGAGGATCGTATGATCAGAACCATAGAAATTAATTTTTGTAATTATTTTTTTTTATATATTTAATTTTTTTAATAATTTCCAGAATATAATTTCGATTATACTGAGATTCTGCATTTATATATTTGGTATAAAATCCCATATAAAATTTTGAGGTAATAGTCTTATTGCTCCACAAAAACACGAGCGCTCAAAAACTCCTGTTCAGGGCTTTTCTTAAGTTTTTAACACTAATTGAGCGAATAAATGAAAATGTTAATTTAAAATATCTCATCGGCGTACCACTTTTTTAGGTCAGTTTTCAAGTGAAAAATGAAATGAAAAATTTGGAAACAAGGTATTTCTGGACCTACATTTATGTTTCATGCAATGATCTGAGAAATGCCCCCCCTCAAATCTTTCGCATCAGTATTACAGAATGAACGGATCTGTCCCAAAATTAAGGAAAAAATGTATCAATCTCCCATATAGTTTCGATCCACTTAGATACGTGTTTTATCATCTCTTATCACCCTCTGCTCAATTAAAAACCCCCAATTTTTATAGATCTTATCGCAATGAAAATAAAAACGACAAGCAGGGACAGCAGATAATGTACAGAGTGGTCATCTATCGTGTTCGACTACCAGAACGCTCGGCCCTATTTAAAAAACTGTAATTATGGTGATTAGCAAGCATGGATAATCTGTGAGAAAAAAAGGTCAACAAACTCGGGCGAGCTCTGGAATTGTGGAGGAGGCAGATTTTGAGTGCTTCCTCTTACGGTTGCCTGCCTGTTTGGTCTTAAGTCAGCGTTTTTTTGCGCACTTCATTCACACTCTGGTGATGTCATATTTCGTTTGAAAATCCTCACCTCACACCTTGTTGTTATACGGGGCGTTTCTCATTTAATGTGACGAAATTTTTGTTTCTCAATATTTCAGACAGAAAGAAATTGATCGAAAAGAAATTTTGTGGCCTCTTGCAAGATACCTATAGTCCGTTCACGAAAGGTTGAGTGCATAGTAGGCGTTTCTTTATTTATCTGAAGTTGGCAGTATTTACTGTCATAAATTAAAATAAAATCAACGTTGCAGAATGTACTCGGCCTCGTCCGACGAGCTTGCGAGTTATCAGAGAACTCTATGCACTATTGACAACATTGCGTATCAATCTGACAAGAAAATGAGGAACATAACCTAAAATTTTAATATACACAGTGGAATATGCCAAATTTCCATGGCCAACCGACGGCTCAACCTTTCTTGAACGGAGTATACTCATAAGAAGCCTCATGCGAAATTTGATGACCATAGTATCAACAGAACCATAGAAAATTCAATCAGATTACAGGATTCTCAAATAAAAACCCTGATCAGAATGTTGAAAGAAAATTCTTTTGAGTGCAATGTAAGAATCTGACAATCTGTTACTTCTTATTCTGACGAATCCTCGAATCATAGACGAAACGTACATTAATACAAAAAATGAAGAAAATTTGAATTTGTTCATTTTATAATGACGAAACTATCACCAACGATTGATTACATTAACAAGAACCATAAAAATAACACAGATGAATCAATCGACATAGTTCTTTAGTGAATAATGTTCCTAGTAATCCATTACTCTGATTATCTCAGAAAAAAAGATTAGCACTCGAACACTGAATACTTCTCCATCCGGTTCTCATGCAACTTAATCGTCTTCGGTTTTATTTGATTAATCGCCTCTAAAGCAAACTGACAGGAAATCATCATTAATGAATCGCATATCATGAAATGAAAAACTCTATGGTTAATTAACCAAGACATCCAAGTCTCGAATGGAATCTACCCCAGAGTTTAATTTATATGGTTTTGTTAATGCGATCCTCTTGAAATTTTGCATGGACATAAGTCTTGATTCACAAAATAAATTTCACTTGAATCGGTTATTCTGTTATGGAAATATAAAGATTCTTCTTTTCGACATTCCAATAGAATTTTCTATGGTTCTGTTTACACTATGGCCACAAAATTCTGCATAAGGCTTGTTATGAGCATCTTGCATGTGGCTGCAAAATTTAATTTTGATTGGTTTCGTTTTGTCTGAGATACTGAGGAACAAAAATTTTGAATGGCCATATTTTATGGAACACCCTATACGATTTGGCTGGTTAACGAAAAAAAAGAAATTTCAAGTCTTCAGGACAATCCCTTCGAAAGTTATTGTGCTAACGGACGGCCCCACGGACAGAATTGAATTTGTTCACGAATTCATCATCAGGGAGTCTAATCCTATCGTTTGAGACCATTTTCGGCTCGAAAATTAGAAAATTACAGACATTTGAACAAAAAGATATAGCCCTCGTTTAAGAAGAACGAGCGCTCATTAAAAAGCGTTAAGTTTCTGTGATCTGCCTAATAGATTAAATAGAGTATCTCCGAGGGTAAAAAAGTAAGACATCTGCGTTTTCAGTCTGGCGCACAAACAACCAATCCAACAAGGATATATCCCATTTCCGTACAGTGTAAATATGTAAACATGAACGCATGTGATGACGACATATGTTTCCAAACTCATCACCTTGCTTTATCTCTGGTTATTTGAACTTGAAATAGGAGCACTCTATTTGTTAGAACAAGACGATATTGTGTTCGAGACATAAATAGGAATAACATGGACTTGGAGTTAGAAAGAGACGACAGATATCAGGATATCTTAAAAACTTTATAGGTTTTCACTCTCAGTCTCTGAAACATAAATAATCAAAAAATGTTTTATTAAGGTGAAGTGCTCCTGCGAGAATTTTTGCACTTATTTGTCAGGAGCAAATTGGTCTTGAAAAAAATTGTTGCCTAACAGTAAAACTGCAAAATGAAACAAATTAAAATTATATTGTAACGTTTGTCTGAAGAAGGTGTCTGATATAGACACCGAAGCGTTACAATCCTTTCAATTTGTTTCATTTTTCAGTTTTACTGTTAGGCAACAATTTTTTTCAAGACCAATTTGCTCCTGACAGATAAGTGCAAAGATTCTCGCAGGAGCACTTCACCTTAATCAAACATTTTTTGATTATTTATGTTTCAGAGACTGGGAGTGAAAACCTATATAGTTTTTAAGAAATGCAGAGTCCTCCCAGAATATATTTCAATCGATATCAGATATCAGGATAGTGTTCCAAAGATGGGGATAATTCATCTTTAATATATAAATCAGTTTGGTATGGATTGTCACAAGTTTTTTCATTAGGTATTGTTCTTAGAATCATGTTAATTTTAGAGAGAAATGCCACTGTTGGAATCTATGTAAGATGATAACCCAGTATTATGAATCTTTGCTAATCTAGGGTTCTGAAAAATGTTCATTTGAAGAATCTGGCCTGGTTTTAAACCCTACTGGCTACAAAAGCAACTTTATACGAATGTCAAAGGATTTTCAAGCGCAAAACATCAAATTTCAATGTAGTTTTTAGTACAGATAGAATTTTTTATTACTTATTATTATCTCCGATGAAAAAAAGAAAAAAGACTGTTTCAATGAAGAAGACCTTCCTGAAGTTTCATTTCTGTGCTCTCGTATCATACGTAGAAATATACAATAGTGTTATTGAATTTGATTGAATAATAGTATATTATGCAACGAGCGTATAATGATAGCTATTATACGCGAGGTGAGAGAATAACAGCCATCATACGCGAGTAGCATAATATACTTTATTCACGACTACTGAATATATTTCTTGAAGATTTTAACATTTGGCGACCGCGACAAGACCCTTCTATGACAAGCGTGGAAAAAGTCAAGTTGACACATGAGAAATTTTTGTATATTTTGTAATAAAAAAGGGTTAAATTGATATAATGAAAGTAGATTTGGCCCTCGATTGACAAGGTATACCTACCCATATTTGTTAGTTGGAGTACTTTAGAATACTGAAGAAATACCAATTAAAGAATATTATATAAAGATAAATCTGTGAAGCATCTGACAGGAATGAATAATCTCATTATTCCCTTGTGATTAATGGGTATTATTAGGGCCGAGCACAGAGAGGTAATATGGACGGATTTTTTACGATAGTCGTGGATGAAATTTCATTTAAATCCTTCATTTATTAAACAATTGTCCTATTCCTGATGTTGATTAGGTCTTCACGAAAAGATAAAAGCTCTAGCGCTATGATTACATTTTGAAAGTGCTTCAGGGGCTTTTCCAGAATATCTGATACACTCTACAGACTCTTGACATCTGGGAATCGAATCTCATAAATTTGAATTTCACCCCAAAAGTTGACTTGCACCACCTGTCACACATTTTTAGAATAAGATCCATGAAAATCTCTAGTACCAACGTTAAAACGAAGTGATAAAAACAATAGAACCGGATGTTGTTGGTGCAACTCTCGAATATCGAGAGCACATTCTGAATTAATGTATACCATAAATTAAAACGATTTCCATATAAAATTAGCATCGAATATTCAAGCCGCTGGGTTGTGTGTATGCGTAGAGTTCTTCGACCGTATGCCTGTCTGTCTATTCCCAGTAACTTCCTCTGATCTAGATTTTAGAATCGTGGGAGTAGAAAGGACTCCCTATATGTTGTACCTAGAGAACAACTTATGCATTTCACCTGTGGGAGATTCCCTGTTCCTTCGTTTTGAAATGTAGAGAAACATGTTTTACAAATATAAATCTTTGGGTAATCTGTCTAGAGATAGATCAGATAATAAATGAAGTTTGTCCATACAATTGACATAATATGCATTTCATAAAGGGTTTTCCAATAAGAGTTGTTATTTTATATTCAAAGAAAACTGCCATTTTTCAATATAAATGATGTTTATTTCATTATAAAGAAGAAGCTATGCCGTTAATAGTGGAAAATAACATCAGGCAAATGACCACCACGACCACGCTTACAGGACCACATCCTTTTAATGAAATTTTCCATAACCAAATCGCAAAGTGGTTGCCCTATGTCCTCGGTAGCCTCATGAATTCCATCTATGAGGTCTAGAATCGACGCTGAGCTATTGGCGTAGACCTCCTCTTTCACGTGACCCAAAGGAAGAAGTCGCTAGGTGTTAAATTACAAGATCTCGGTGGCCAATTGTGATCACCTCTTCGAGGGATAACACGGTCCGGAAACTTTTTCCGCAAAAGATCAATGGTTTCGTTGCTTGTGAGGAACGTACTATCCAATTTTGGCCATAAAAAAATCATTAATCAACTCTCGATAGCGCAATTCATTCACCGTAACTCCGCAACTCTAGCCTCATTTTCGGAAAAAAGTAAGGTCCAAGTGCTCCGTCGGACCATTAATCGCACCAATAGTAACACGTTCAGGATAGAGAGGCTTTTCAACATAAACCAGGTGCGACAATTTTGTTGGTTGACGAAGCCACCTAGGTGGAAATGGGCCTCATCACCCAAAATAATTTTTCGATGGAATTCCGGATCAGTTTCATGCATTTCAACGACCCAATCAGCAAATACACTACGTTGTTAATGATCGGCCGGCTTCAGTTCTTGTGTTAACTGAACTTTATAAGCTTTAAGACCCAAATCTCTATGCCAAATACGGTGTAATGACGATTGTGGAATGCCTAATTCCAAAGAACGACGAGTAATGGACAAACCTAGGTTTTCTTCAGAACTTTCGGCTACAGCAGCAATATTCTCGGCTGTTCTTGAGCGCATGCACGGGTTTTATTCTGCACATCACTAGCTCGAATTTTCCCACCAATTTCTTTATTGCGGTCCGACAAGGTGCTTTACGACTACTAAAAAATGTTCGAGTTTCACGAACCGTCTCTGCCAAATTTTCACCATTTTTATAGTGAATTTTAATAATTTCAATGCGTTCTCGAAGCGTGTATCGTTTAATTTTATTAATCGCGTAGTTTCTACTTGTCAAATGTCAAAAAATGACAGCTTCAAACGTAACATCTACCGAAATAGCGGGCTATTCAAAATAACACCTCTTATGGAAAACCCTTTAGAAGTTAGTGAGGTTAAGCAGTCTAACTTTGGAATTTTCTGAAGAAAACTAGAGAGAAGAATCAGTTTTTTTATGGCGAATTCGTGGTCTAGGACCAACAATCAATGAGTAAAATATTTTTTTCGATAAAATATAACCCACAATATGTGCGCTCCATTTTCTTTACATTTACCTCGTAATGGGTCGATTACATTAGGGGTTTTCAGAAACTTACTCGGGTTGAATTTTGACAGCAAATGAACTGTTTATCTGTCAATACTCATCCCGGGTTAATGATCGAGTAAGTTTCCGAAAACCCCTATTGAGATACTTTACAAGCTGCCTGCTACTGAGCGAATTTAGAAGCAAGTGAATTAGCTTGTGATGATTATACACAAAACTGTCTACTCGCTGAGTAGCCAACAATCTTGCGATCCACGTGAGGTTTATGTTTGTATCGTTGTCAAGGATCTAGACAAATGTCAAATACGTTCAAATTTAAGAACCAGGAACCACCGAGTAGATGAGATCTCACAGATTGTTTAGTAGCAACTGTGATTACACACGGCTTGTTTACATGCCAACAAGCCAAAACGCCAGCGGTTAAGCATGTAAAGAAGCCTAGCTTTCAACTTTAGTCGCACCTTTTTACAATCAGATTGTGAACACGATTACACTGAGCGAATGTACAATCGCTCAGTAGCAGCTTGTAAAGTATCTCAATGTAATCGACCTATTAATAATAACCATCTTCAAATCCATCCAATAACCTCTCCATCACGTCTGACACAGGGCATTAAAATCCAGCTAGCTCACCTGTCAGAAGCTCAGGTTAATCCAATAATTGCAGAACGTTCTCATGAGTCGATAAAATCGCAATCCAAATAATTCTCATATGACTAAGACCAGGTTTTATTCACGCCAAAGGAATTCTGAACACCAGCCAGACGGTTGGGAATTGCCACCTAACTTCTTGAGCAAAGTGCTCGAGTTACTTGCTACCTGTGTACCACCTCTTATATTGTTCTCAGGTCGATGAAATTGAACACCCACCGTGTAAGGTGATCGTAATAGGAGTATTTATGCATATAGGTAGTTTCCCACAGTATAAGGATGTCCAGCCAGTTATATTGCTCTGCTTCTCTGCAAGTTGATGCATATTCATGTTTGCAGGTACATATCTGATTAACTTTGCCTGTCGGATGAACTTCCTTGAATTTATTTCTTTAAATGATGCGTCTACAGGGTGAGACATTGTCGATGGTGCCTATACTTCATGGGACAGGAGTTTAAACGATAAATTTGCTTTTCGTTGACCTCTCAATAAAAGCTCGGTTCAATTTTCACGAAATTGATCGATAATGACCCATTTTAATGCGCGATTTCCACTATTTTAAGGTGAAGTTGTCATAAGCAACCGAACTTAGTATTCAGAACTAAGGACGAGTAATATTACAGACTCTACTGAAATATAGAAATTTATATTATGTCAAATGTAAAGGGTTTTCCAATAAGAGGCGTTATTTTGAATATCCCGCTATTTCGGTAGATGTCACGTTTGAAACTGTCATTTTTTGACATTTTACAAGCAAAAAACTACACCATTAATAAAAATGGAACGATACACGCTCAAGAACGCATTGTTATTAAAATTCACTATAAAAATTATGAAAATTTGGCAGAGACGGTTCATAAAACGTTCGGAAGCACCTTGTCGGACCGCAATAAAGAAATTGGTGGAAAAATTCGATCTGTTGGGACAAGTTAGTGATGTGAAGAATAAAACCCGTGCACGTCGCTCAAGAACAGTCGAGAATATTGCTGCTGTACCGAAAGTGTTGAAGAAATCCCAGGTTTGTCCATTCCTCGTCGTTCTTGGAATTAGGCATTCCTCAAACGTCATTACACCGTATTTTGCATAAAGATATGGGTCTTAAGGCTTATAAAGTTCAGTTAACACTAGAACTCAAGCCTTTTGGGGGAAAAGTTTCCGGACCGTGTTATCTCTCGAAGAGGTGATCACCGAGGTCTTGTGACTTCTTCCTTTAGGGCCATGTGAAAGAGAAGGTCTACGCCAATAGCCCAGCGTCGATTCAAGACCTCAAAGATGGAATTCGTGAGGCTACCGAGGAATAGGGCAGCCACTTTGCGATTTGGTTATAGGAATTTTCATTAAAAGAATATGGTCCTGTAAGCATGGTCCTCGTGGTCATTTGCCTGATGTTATTTTCCACTATTAACGGCATAGCTTCTTCTTTATAATGAAATAAACATCCGATCATTCATATCGACAAATGGCAAATTTCTTTGAGTATCAAAATAACACGTCTTATTGGAAAATCCTTCATCTCCTGCGCAAAATGAACTCTCATATTCTGGAGATTAATGATCTAGAACTATCGATCCACTCACGCGTTAAAAACATTAATTGCTGTCATTAATAAACTAGTTAATCAGTAGTAATCGTGGTTCAGAAATTTAATGCCGAATTAGAGGGGTGTGTGTATACCTCCACAGATTCCAATATGTACAATTTCTTGTTTTTTGGTGCCAGATAATAAAAATACTGATAGTAAACGTAGTAATAATTGTGCCAACAGAATTCACGATAGAAAAAGAGAAAAGCCAATTTTAGTGCTCGTCGGAACTGACAACCTTTAAAACTTTTATTTTTCATGTCCTAAAATGGCGGATAACATTATGGCCTTCAACAAATCACCATAATTAGTGGCAATTAATAGAACTTCAATGATTCCCCTCAAAACAGATGTTCAAGAAGCGTGCATATGTAAAACATTACAGGATATATTAATAACTTTAAAATACGATTACCGGATTTGTCTACTTCTGAGGATTACTAAAGGCATGGTTGAGTCTCAATTTAAACTGAAAAGCGCGAACGAATTTACTTGTGTTTCAATATTCCTAAAACGTCGATGTTGAATTTCCAGAAAAACTCATTTTAAAATAATGAACGCTTAGATATATACCTATATTTAACACTACTAATAATGCTGTCAAAGAGGCGGAATTCTTAGTGATGTTTCACTTCTTCGAGGAAGCAATAACAACAGAAAACAACATTTTTTATCTCGTTGTAAGAAACATCGAGCTCATCGCTGCTTCCAAAGTTGGAATCAATTAACTCACCCATAGAAATCAAACTAACCATCGAAGAAGCAGTAAAAGATTCTTCTTGAACCATAAAATTCGATTTGGTGACCAGATTTGAATAAACAACATGAGGAGAAATACCTGACAAGGTTAGCTTTTATACCCTACTGACTTTCTTATGTCATCCTAATAAACATTATTATGTTGTAAATCGAAACATTGACCTCAATAATGATTTCTACTATGCCAAGCGAGAAGCGGTTTCCTTTTATTATTATGTTCACGCTACTTTCTTGCATAGCTCGGCAGAATACCATTGGAAAGAGTACCAAAATGTTTACATCAAAATTTCAACAAAAGCCCAGTTTTTTATGGAAATATCAAATTTTTTTGTCGATATTAACGCATCTTTCACAAATTTTTGCCAATAACGAACAGCAGGAACCGATCCTACTCAAAAAGATTTCAAGTCTCTAAGACAATCCGTTCGAAAGTTGTCGTGTTTACGGACGGTCCCACAAAGAGTTGAATTTTACTACGGCTTCGTCATCAGTCAGTCGAACCTGATCGTTTGAGACCATTTTCAGCTCAAAATTCGAAAATAAGAGATATTTGAGCAAAACGATATAACACACTTTTAAGTAGAAGCTTGCACAATGTTTCAAATAAATCAGTTAACACATCATCAGTATTTTCGATTTTCAGACTAAACAAACCTGTGTGATATGTGAAAATGGCATTTGTAAAATATACCAACGAAGCCTTTTGTTATAATGGCAGTTCGAGAATTTCAAACGTCCGAATACCTTTCAGTCAAGATACTTATTTTCTTAATTTGAATTCCTTGAGAGATTGTCAAGGCGGATGTTTAAAAGGAAAATCCATTGGCAGTTTGCCTGGCTTATTTTCAGTAAATAACTGTCTATAATACAGGAATAGGTTCCTAATTCAACACTGCATTCTAAATAATAGTAGTTATTACAGCCAAGAAGTTGGGCGCTAAAACTGACTTGATGATGTGTTTACTTTTACAACTTATTTTTCAGATGTGTAATAACATATTTCGGTGAAAGTTTGTGTTTGTTGATGAACGAATTGCGTCTTATTTATGATGTTGCAGATTCTTATGATTTCTACTTTCAGAAGTTATTATCAATAATAGTTATTTATTCAACTAGGTAAATGGTATATATAACTTCAAGATCAATAAATCAATCTTTTGCCTCAAAATCTGATAAAATTGGGAAAGAGGAAATACAGTGGAACTTCCCTATAACGAAAGCGGTAAATCCGCAAAAAAATTCGTTATATAGAAATTTCGTTACACAGAATATTGTTTCTATAGTTCGCAATGTCGCTGTCGACTTCACTGATACATTTAAGTATATCATTCAAACTTAAGCCCTTCCTTTTAAACATTTTCGCACAACATTCACACTAGCCTAATGGTTAAATTGAAACCAAACGGCCAGGGATGTATTAAAAATTGTTTCAGAAGGATCTCTCTGCCCGCCGTAATGATTTAGGGTTGGGATTTATTACGTACTTCCGGAAAAATTTCGGGAAAAACCCACCCATATACCTTTTTACCAATACCCATTCAAAGAGTGATGTTCTTTGAATATTTCGTTATAGAGAGAATTTACTTCGATTTAGAGGGTGTTTTCAACATGAAATTTGTATTCGAGGTGCAATGTCTTGTACGAAATTCGTTATACAGAGAAATTCGTTATACAACGTTCGTTATAGAGAAGTTCCACTGTATATTCATTTTATTGACTGCTATCAGAGAAAGAGAAATTCGAAAGATCGAGATTTCATGAAACATGCATTGAAAAATATCTTCAAGACATCGTGATTCATTGAAAAATGTCGGAAGGAAAGGCAGGCACGATACCTCCATCTTTATTTTCTTAAAGGACCCTCTGGGAAATCCAAGTTCACTCTGAGGCAATTCCTCCGATGACTCTCCCATCAATTTTCAATTGACTCATCGATTTCATACATTTTAGACGGAACCAATCAGTATTCCCTCTATTCTGCGTGACAAAGTAACTGATCACCTTCAACTGCGAATGTTTATGGTTTTTCCTTGATATTATTCTTCACAGTATCGATCGGTAAAGAGGTCAAAGGATTATTGATGTCTTTTGTCCTTGAAGGATGATACGCAAATTTGAGGTTCTGAAATTATCACTTGGAGAACTAGACCTGGTGTGATGAACTTTTTTGGGTATAGAGCAGTTTTATTCGAATATCAAAGGGATTTTAAGGAACAAAGATGATATATAACTGTAATTTTAGGCGGAGAATTGATATTTATATTACTTAATACTTTCGCAAGATTTCGTAGACGTATAATTTCAAGAAAACATTAGTATGCCTGAGCTTTTAGGCAAAATTGAATTGATTACATTCTGTTTTTATCTCAGACAAAGGACTTGCCCTTTAACACTTCAAAATTACCCTGGGAATGCAAACCATGACTTACTGCACTTGAGTTAAACACCCTAGGCTAACCTTGTATGGAAACCTGATCGTACTGGAGTGATTCAACGAAATGGCAGATCAACTGGCAAAAGTGTTAGGTATAGCCCCTGCTTTGCAATTGTTCAACAGACACCATAAGAAAGTAGAAGGGTTTATTAAGACCATGCTGCCGAAATACTGCAAGGTCTACTAAGCATCTTCAAGTCAAAAATTGGAAACTGTTTGAAATGAACACATTGCAAACAAATAAAGTACATAATTTAGGTGATGTTTTTCGTAAATAAAAAGTCTCAAAACGGTACCTTGGGGAACCCAAATATGTTTGCGAATGGTTTAAATCCCCTTTGAAGAAAAATCAAGAAAAACCTTGGTACTCACCGATGTTTCGTACAGTTTTTTCAGTTCTTCATACAGCCACATTTCAACAGCTAGTCTCTTCCTAATAAGGCTCATTTGGTGGTGGCCGTATTTGGCAGTGAGGAACTTTTCTCTTCTCTCCTTAACCTCGCCCTTGTCTTTGAAATTCACGTGCAGACCTGTCTTGGCAGGAGATCTTTCTGACCTCACGTCAGCAAGGATTCCACCTCCGTTACCACCATTGGAGCCATTCGTGTAGCCCCCCGTTACTCCACAATCCATTTTGGACTTGCTTGGCCGAGTCTGAAAGAAAAAAAAACATTTGTTATTCAGATAACTCAAGATAATTATGCACTCAATAAGGGACCCTCACATGGACTTACAGACCAATCGAAAAATTCCTATTTTTGGGAGGAATTCTCCCAACTTGGCAACCCTGCACGACTCTGACGTAGGAAATCTTATACAATTTTATCCGTAATCCGTTTTTCAACAGCTCGATGAATCCTAAATCATTCCTCCACACATTTTTTGTTCGATATCACCCGGAAAATATTCACCTTGAAATAAGACTAGAATGTTTGTCGTCACGAATGTTGAATCAATAGGTCAGGTTAAGTATGGAATATTGCCAAATCGGACCCAGCGAAATGTTGACTTACTGCAGAAGGTGAATTCTATTTGCTCGGATCAGACCGGAAACATGTTTGGCTAGAATCGTTGAAAAATAGAGGAGATATGTCTTGATTTTCCTCGGTCCTTGAAAATACAGCGTTTTAGGATGAAATATACTTTCGTCTTGGATAAAATCAGTTTGATAGTTCCCGAAAACACCCGTTTGGTATAGATATAGTCCGTTCACGAAAGTTTGAGCGCATAGTAGGCGTTTGTTTATTTATCTGAAATTGGCAGTATTTGCTGTCATAACTTAAAATAAAGTCAACGTTGCCGAATGTACCCGGCCTCGTCCGACGAGCTTGCGAGTTATCAGAGAACTCTATGCAATATTGATAACATTGCGTATCAATCTGACAAGAAAATAAACAACATAACCTAAAATTTCAATATACACAGTGAAATATGCCAAATTTTCATGGCCAACCGACGGCTCAAACTTTCGTGAATGGATTATACGTGTTATTTTCCAAATATTTTCAGTACATAAGTGTGTTTTCTTTCTCTGTTCCTAAAGATAATTTTTCGAATTTTAATAGCTCAACACTTGCTTCGCAGTTTCGAAACTGATTGTATATTATGATGTTAATCGTAATATCTATAGGTAGGTATATCTTTTCACTGACTAGTTTATCAGGTGATTAGTAATATTTATTCGTAATTCTACGATAATCTATAGCGATCAAAAGATTTGTTAATACATAATTGTTTTAAAATCGCACATTTTCTATCAGCATTGACGTCTAACAATTTGGTTATCATTAAAATATGAATGACCTAGCAATTGAATGATGGAAAATGCAGTATTATCGAATGTGATTAAAAGGATTATAATATTATCTCAACCTCACAATTATTTTAACTTAATTTGATTAAATTTCCTATTATTCATTTAAATGCGGAGTAGGTATCGATGACCTCAGCTTAAAAACCTTTCAATTCAAAAGTATACAGGGTGTTCCGGAAAATGTGAGAAATCTCTCGGGTTCAGATAGAACATAAAAATGAAGATGACCAGTTCCCATAATTTTTTTCCTAGCGGCCCTCACTACGAATTACAACCTCCTAAATGACGCCACTGGAAATCCATTTTAGTGGAATAAGTTTCAAACTACTCGATATAATTTGATGATAATTGATATGATAAATAGTACTAAGGAATATGATTAATAGTACTAAGAACCTCTTAAATCACCCGACTCAAATTTCAATTAGCTTGTTCAGTTTACCAGGAGCGGACCGGTGTTAATTTTAATGCTTACATTTATAACACCCTGTATGATAAGGTGCTGAAAAAAACAAATTGGATACCTTGAACATTAAGCTAAAGAAAAGTAACTCTTGTAAAATGAACCGTTTTCGAAAAAAAAAATGAAAGAAGTAAGTAATTGAAATTTATTCCACTAAAATGAATTGCCAGTGGCGTCATTTAGGAGGTCGTATCTTCGTAGGGAGGGCCGCTAGGAAAAAAAAAATAATGAAAATTTGTCATCTTATTTTTGTATGTTCTATCTGAATCCGAGAGTTTTCCTACATTTTCCGAGACACCCAGTATATAAGAACATGAGTAATTTCAATATTCGATTTGTCTTGATTTTCAATGACGAATCCTGTTAATACATTTTTATATACATCTTTCCATCGAATTATTTCAATCGCAGATTTCAGTGCTCAAGTGCAGAATTTTATCATAAACGTCCCTAACTTTTGAAACTACATCAGTCTTCATAAACAGAGACCACATGAAAATTCAAACAATAAATCATAGTCTGATAACCGCGATCTCATCAATTATAAACTAGCAATTGCTCTCGAGCAAGTAGTTCGAATACACAAACCAATCGTATAATAGATAAATCCAGATTGATTTGAGATATGTTCTACTCACAAATCAAATGGTTTTGCCGACAAGTGGTTTACGAGTATTATGTGATTTCCATTGTAAATTATAGTTATCTTATTCAGAAGAATATTGATTTCGATTGTTGTTTCCGAAAAATTGTGAAACATTTTTATCAGTTTAGCGTAAAAAAGAATGTTCATGAGAACTGTTATTTGATGTCTCTTTCTTGTCAAAAGATAAGGATAATCTCTTAAATAAATACAGGAAGTTGTAGAGGTACTACAAAGATTGATATACAGAGTGAAACTCTTGAAGACAAAAACTCAGAAACAGAAAAATCGTAAAACAAATATACGTATCATGAAACTAAACAAATAATAGATTCCGACAAGTATACATATCCCTGCATATCTGTCTCCCAAAACTTCTGAAGGATCTGTTGTATATTCTATTAATTACATTTTTGGGGCTCGATTTTTGAGAGAATTCATTTGGTGAAAACCGCAACCTTCTAAGTCAAACCGTTTTCGAGCTATTAGAGAAAATTGGAAAATGGCGTCAAATAAAAAGTTCTCATAACTTCTTTATTACTGAAGTTATAAACATGAAACTAAAACATTACACAGGCTAATTTTTCAGTAGAATTCATTGAAATTATAAATTTTTTTTCATTACATTTTGTTCTATCTCATCGGGTTTCTGAGATCCCCTCACTAGACAACGAATTTACACACTCGATACAGGAGAATTATAGGACAAACGTGGGTCTAGCCTCCTAGAAGCCCTTTAAAGTTCATTGAAGCTCTGTAACTGGTAGGCGAGATGTAGCTCTGTTGCGAAAACAGCGTTGGAACGGCATAGTGGAATATGACCCCCTTAATGATCTACAATGGTTCAACTGAAGGCTCTGATGTTGCTCGGGCGTTTTTAGCAGTTCAATATTGAAAGATCATTATTTTTTTAATGAGTAGAGAGCAGAAAACTCCTAAAACGAATAGACCACAGAATCGTAGAAATGAAAGACAAACTGATTCCGACATGTTACATATCTCTATGCATATCTGTCTCTCGAAAGTTCTAAAGGGTCTGTATACAATATTATTCGATAACTTCGAAGTGAATGGCTGAATGGAGAACCTGCAAACATTCCAGACAAGTATGCAGCCTGCAGACTGATCGATATCCACTTTAACTCCGCACAGCCAACGGGGTACTTGGGGAAAACACACCTCTCCCTGTATTTCGTAATTATGAATCGGTTCTAAAGTTGAGAACTGATTCAATTTGGGGTTGCTAGGGGTGCGACACTTTCTGAGCTATATTGAGGTTTGTTGATGGATTAGACAGACCCTTTTTAGGTTTCGTGATTGAAGTCAACTCTGAGGGCGTATTTGCTTGTAACTATTTTTAATTGTTCTACAAGTTGTCTCAAAATGAAGTAGGTTGATTGTTACGAGTCTTTCATTCCACTGCGACCTTTTGGACTAATGTGTCTTCGTCAGAGCTGTCCTGCCCTACAGTTGGCCTTCTATTTCCAGATCTCTAATGAACACCAATACCTGAGACGGCTAGATTTGCGTTTCTGCTTCTGAACAGAGTTTTCTATCTTCTTCACAGAATCTACACTCGTCAGTTTCTGTCGAGCGAATTCTTATCAAATGTTTACTAAGGCTATTGAAAGATGTCTAGATATTAATCTGGAAAGAAACTATCATCAAGTGCGATATACCCACTATTCAAGCTGCTATTAAGGCACTGAGCTCCTGCGTGATCGACTCAGAGATGACCTGGGAGTGCCGAAACAAACTCAATGAGGTAGGCAAGAAAAATAAAGTATTTTAATCTAGGTTCCTGGCCATTCGGGAATCAAAGGATACGAAGAGGCCAATACTCTTGCCAAAGAGGGCGAACGAATGTCCCTCATTGGTCCAGAACTCTTATGTGGTATGGTAAATGTACCAATAAGAAGCATTTTCTGGAGAACGAGAAAGCCGAGAAGGAAAAACTCTGGCGAAATCTCCCAGGGATGGATCATTTCACTAAGTTCCTTAAGATCTTTGAAACAGTAATATCCAAAAGGTATCTGGATCTTCGTAAGAAACAATTACATCCCCTTACTGGTTTTCTTACAGGACCTGTCGCCTCAGGAAGCACCTGTTGAAGATTCCGGACACTGAAGAGTGTAGGTTCTGTGGGGAGGAAGGAGAAACCCCCATTCACCTAGTCACGGAATGCTTTGCCATTGCGAGCCTAAAAGGGAAAAGCCTTGGGCGAGAATGTTGTCAGAGTGAGGAACCAGCCTCGTTGAAGCCTTCACAGATATTGGATTTTATCAGATCTCTGGAACTGGAAGGCGAGCTGTGAGGGTGTGTTCAGAACAGCTCTGTGAGAGGGCATAATAGACCTCGAGATCGGAGTGAACTGTAACCCCTTTTTAAGCAATAACTATAAGGCGACAATAGAAAAAAGAATCCGTTTCTTCAAGATCTGGCATATTGCTTCAAAAATGGCGTTGATTCGGTATTTGTACGAATAATACCTGAAACATTATGCCAGATCTTGAAGTAAAACGTCTTAGAGTGCCTCTTTAATTAGGAGCTTTTCTACATACGGATAAGTCCCAATAGGGTGAAATACACTACTGGAAAAAATTGAAGGATCAAAAAAATTTCCAAATTTTTCGGCAATTTTCAACATGCCGTAACTTTGTGAGGAATGATTTTACAAGGAATTTAAAAAAGGAAATTGTAGCTCCAAGTGTCTAGTTTTTGGATTAGAAATTTTAAGTTTCAGTGGTTTTCAAGTAATGATAGAAAAATCAGCAACAAAAAAATTCTAAAAATTTTACCATTTTTTTTCTTGTCTACGAGCGTGGAAATTTTATTTTTGCATAATCGTTATAATGATGGGATACTTTGTTAATTCAGCTCTAATTTATTTTTTTATTGACCTCAATACGTCCTTTTCTCGCCGAGATATCGGTCTTCAAATGGAAAAGGATCCAGCTGAATTTACAAAGTATTCCATCATTATAACGATTATGCAATAATAAAATTTCCACGCTCGTAGACAAGAAAAAAAAGTGGTAAAATTTTGAGAATTTTTTGTTGCTGATTTTTCTATCATTACTCGAAAACCACTGAAACTTAAAATTTTTGAAGTTCTAATCCAGAAACTAGACACTTGGAGCTATAATTTCATTTTTTTTAATTCCTTGTACGACCATTCCTCTCAAAGTTACATCATGTTGAAAATTGCCGAAAAATTTGGAATTTTTTCTGATCCTTTAATTTTTTCCAGTAGTGTAGATGTTTATATTACCTACTTGCATATTCTGTGAACGTTGGGGAGGATATCTCCAAAGTACGAGTTCGATTTTGAACATATTTGAATCAATAAGAAAAACAAATTCTCCTATATTTTCATTTCACCCCCAATTAGAACAACTTCTTCTACCATAATATCATATCGTAAGAAATCGTTTTCTTTATTTACCTGCTCAGAGAACTGAGCCGAATGTGACCTGACAAGATCCAATTAATCGCAAAATTCAATCGAAATATACCACTAACACAGGGCTCCATTCTGTCTCGATTTTTTTTGCCATTCTACCCCATGTTTGACTTCGTCACGGAACGCGAAGTTTGCCGTGTTTATCCCCTTACGGGGAGGTGTTTGATCCAGCCCATCCAGGAAAAACTTTTCTCATAGTACGTTCGTGCAAGCTGTCGCCTGTTCTGCTATCAGCGTCGGAGTCGAACGATTTTAATATCCAGTCTGAAAACGATAGCTGTTTTTCAACTTTGGGGAAGTTTTGCATGTCGTTTATATTGCATTAAGGGTAGTTCTAGATTTCACACTATAACGATGGAAAGTGGATTTAAGATTGTTCGGGGTTATATTCCATGAAGACCTTTAAGTCTATTGTGCACCTTATCAGAGCTGCTTTCCCTACTGCTCTACAGCTAACCCTCCAGTTTTAGAGCCTTAAAGAGCTGCAGTATAAGAGAGGACTTTAAAAAGGCTAGATGTCACCTATAATAATCCAATCCCAGGCTCCTAATGGCTAGACATTCTGTAACTAAGTGAACAGGAGTTTCCCCTCGTCTTTTTCTGTTGAGCCAATTTTCATCATATGCTTCCTAATGCTTCAATATACTGTTAGAAAGCTATTGAGGAGGCCAAACTTTTCTGCTGTGATCTAAGTACTTCTTGGACCTTACAGTTTAGGAATGATCAGTCCCTGAAGATTTTTTTAAGGTGCTTCTTTGTCAGGCTCTTCTCTTTCCGAAAACACTCATATGTGCATTTGCCTACACTTCAGAAGGGTTCTGGGCCCGTAAGAGACATTTGTGCTCCCTTTCAGGCTAGTGAGTTAGCCTCTTCTTTTCTTCTGATTACTAAGAGACCAGGAAACCAGCCTGAAGACATTGATGTTCTTGCCTGTTTCATTGAGTTTCCTTCGGCACCCTAGCCAATGAGATAAAAGTTCAGTGCTTTAATAGCAGCTAGACTATAAGAATAGATCACTATGTCACACCTTTTGATAGTTTTTCCAGGTTTCTATCTATGCATCTTTTGATTGCCAGCATTTCATTTTATTTGCCTGAATACTGTCCGAAATCACTTCACTTGGAAGTGTATTGATTTAGAAAAAAAGGAGCTAATGTGTTAGCCTCTTCATTTCTTATTTCTGAGTGACCAGACTAAGAGACCTTGTGTTCTTGTCTACTTCACGATCGACAACCAAAAAGTTACATTTTTTGAGTATATTGTTACTGATTTTATGCGTCTGTTCCTAGGGAAGCAATATTTTAGTGCAAATATCCGCACTTTGAGCTGAGAATAGTCTTAACGACCCGGTTGAATTCACGGAATTCAGCTTTTCGAAATGAATGAGCTAAAAACTTGAAAATGGGAGAGAGGTCCAAGTCGTATTGGTAGTTCCAGAGTTAGTTTAGCTCAGTTTAAAAAGGGGTTACAGTCCACTGCAACCTCAAGGTCTATTGTGTTCCTTTACAGAGCAGTTCTGACCACACCCTTTACAGCTCGGCTCCAGTTCCAGAGATCTAAGCAAATCCAATATCTGTGAAGGCTTCAACGAGGCTAGTTCCTCACTCTTACAAGTTTCTAGCCCAAGGCAATCTTTCCTTAGGCTCACAATACCGAACATTCCGTGACTAGGTGAATGGGGGTTTCTTCCTCCTCCCCACAGAACCTACACTCGTCAGTGTCCGACAATCTCGTCCTAAGGCGACAGTGTCCTGTAAGAAAGCCAGTGAGGAGGTGAAATTGTTTATTACCAAGATCCAGATATCTTTTGGATCTAGCTGTTTCAAAGTTCCGAAGGAACTTAGTGGAATGATCCATCCCTGGGAGATTCCGCCAGTGTTTTACCTTCTCGGCTTTCTCCTTCTCCAGAAACTCCAGTTCCAGGGTTATGATTATTTGAGATCTTATTTTTTGAATATTTCGATGTGGTCAGAATTCAATATTTGGAATTTTGGAAAACCAATAACAATACAGAGTCTAGGCAGAATTTCGTGGAGATTTCTAGGCTGGAAAATATCTCTATAGGGTATAATTTGGGAGGCATAGTAGACCAATAGGTTGAGGTGCACCAGTACCTCTTTTATGGATCTTGAATTTTGTAAGGTTTTTGTTTTTGGGCTAAAATTAAAACTGCTTCTTTGCCCTCATCTTTAGAAACCTGTAAATAGAAAGTAGGGGCTCAAGAAAAGTTTTTAATGAAGGCCCCATATAATACACATACGAGTACCTACATAGACCTAAAAATATTCATTTCCTCTCGTCATAATTCATTTAACACGTCCTAGCCCTGATGATCTTGAAACATTTCTCCTCGGTTGTAACCTTGAGTGTATTTCCTGTGGTTGAGATATTTGTTTTGACCAATTACTGATAACAAGATAATGAAATCCATACGATCCATATACGCAACAACTAAATGATGTCAAGTTGTATTTTCAAATGTAATAAATCGCTAATTAATTGGATAATACCAGAATAATCTGTGAAGTTCACCAACTGTTATGGGGAGGAAGGAAACTTCTAATATACATCACGGAAAGTAGCTCTTCAAGTGAGCGAGTTTTGAATTGGATGAAAATTATTTAATTTGTTTTGAAGAGTGTTTCAGATTGCGCAGATTTTTTCTAGAATGAATAAAATATAGATGGCGTCCTGAATTCGTCTGGTTTTTTGACATTTAAGACGTGTGATGTAGGACATTCATGAAAATGGCTACGTACACGTACGCGTTCAAATCGTTGAATTATTTTATGAAAATCAGCGTTCTGTGGAAACTGTTTCTAGAAAATTATGTGAATTCAATGGTTTACATAATCTGAAAGCAGTTTGGTAGAGTTATTGGAAAATTTCAAAAAAATCGGTTCGGTGGAAGATCATAATAATGAAAAATACAGTCGTAGCTGTCGTTCACGAGAAGATATTTATTTGGTTCGCGGCAGTGTTGCTGAAGACCCTGAAATGTCCATTAGACGACGTTCACAATAATTTGGACTTGGTGTGTTCACACCATGGCGTATTTTACACGAGAATTTAGTTCTGAAGGCATATAATATTTAAACAACAGGAACCAAAGCCAAAGAAATTTCCTGGAAGAATAATCTCCAGCAACGGCGATGTCAAATGGCCACGAAGATCAAGTGATTTGACACCGTTAGACTATTTATTTGGGGTTATGTGGTAAGCCAGGGCTATAAGAATAATCCACAATCAATTCCTGAACTAAAGGATGAAATTATTCGTGTCATCAGTGGGATAGAGCTCCAATTATGTCAAAATGTCATTGAAAATTTTAACAGAAGAGTTGACGTCTGTAGAGCTGCAAGATTAGATCATTTTGCAGATATTATTTTTCGTATAGTCCGTTCACGAAAGGTTGAGCTGTCGGTTGGCCATGGAAATTTGGCATATTCCACTGTGTTTATTAAAATTTTAGGTTATGTTATTTATTTTCCTGTCAGATTGATACACAATGTTGTCAATATTGCATAGAGTTCTCTGATAACCAACAAGGCCGGGTGCATTCGGCAACGTTGACTTTATTTTACGTTATGACAGCAAATACTGCCAACTTCAGATGAATAAACAAATGCCTACTATGCTCCCAAACTTCCGTGAACGGACTCAACATAAATGTCGTATTTGACACTTAAATCACCAATGAAAAGTTTTTGAAAATGAATGCAAATTATGTTTATTTTTCTTCTTGAGAAAACCGTCCAAATTGAACACTCTTTCAATTCCGGAAACAAGAACGCTACACATTTTTCTCGTCTAGAAACGGATTGAGCGACATTCTTGCAATTAGAATGCAATTTCCGAAAACTGCTCCAATTCCAGCGATGAGGAAACGTTTCCAAAATGAGCCAGGCGATGAAACGAGTAATGTACGTGCAAATTTCTCCCATATCGTGAACCAATTATGCTGAATTCCTCAGTCGTTTTTCGTATAACTCGATAAAGAGAAAATTGGGTAAAAACGACTACAAATATGTTCGTATATAACGCTCTTGCATGATGTTACGTCACGGTCTAAAAAATCTGTGTTTCAACCTGAATATACCGAGATATTTTTCTGGTACTTGGGTTATTTTTTGCATTGATTTCATCATATTGGTTGATGGTCAGTTTCGCATGTTTTGATTGTGAACGAATCAAGTGAATGTTTTGACGCGGTTTTTCAATATTACCTTCACAAATTCGGTTGATTGAGATGACTTTGAATGTCCAACGATATTACTTTTTCAGCACATATTCTACCTAAGCTACTGCCATATCGTTTTGCCCAAATGTCTGTAATTTTCTGATTTTGAGCTGTAAATGGTCTCAAACGATAACGTTCGAGGCACTGATGACGAATCCTTGATCAAATTCAACTCTGTCAGTGAGGCCGCCTTAAACACAATAACTCCTGAAAAGATTATCCTATAGACTTGAAAATTTCAAAGAAGGTTCGGTTCCTAAATGCCGCGACTAAGATCCTAAGCTATCAAAATTGTACATGGTGTTCCATAAACTAGGGTCTCTCCAAATTTTTGTTTATATTTCATAGGTAGGTTCAGTTACGAAATGACGAGGTTAAGTTGCTCCACCAATGAACGAACGCTCAGAAGCTCCTGCTCAGGGTTTTTGTAATTTTTTTGTTCATATTGAAAAAACGATCAATTGAGTTTGAATATACTGAGAGCTATTAATTTCATTTTATCCATTCATGAATTCAACTTTCCTCTTCAAATCTTAAACCTACCTTGAAAATTTTAAGATTCTCTCGGAGGTTATCGTGTTTACAATCGTCTACAAGTCTAATACACTTGAAACAAAACTAAACTACTGAGAAACGAGACAGAAACACTGGCATACCAATTTGTGATGTGCTAGAATTCTTAAAATAGATACATTTTTCTCATAAAATTACACGTATAGATTTCCGAGGATAAACCTAACTTGTTTTCAACTTTCCAAGCGTGTCGTCAACGTTCATTCAATGAAATATGAGCCTCTATTCAAATGATGGGGAAAACAAACCTCTTGAATATTTATATAATCAGAACACGATATATGTTTCTTCGAGGTTTATTTCCATCACCAGGACATTGACATAATCTCTCCAGAGCATTTGGCAACATTTCGGATTTTTTTTAATGCGCTGTCGTAAGGAAGACCTCCTGGGAATTCCCTGTTGAATATTCATCAACTTTGGAAATGGCAGGCTCATTATGGATAGATTCGGTCGAGCACGAATGTAACTAGAGGTGGTTCTGGAATTTATGAGACGAAGAAACGATTTTTTATGAATAGTGAATCTTTGCGTGAAATTTGTAATGTTTTTCGGTCATATTATTTCGTTAGAATTTTTTTGTTTTAAGATTGCGAATTCCTATTACGTGTATTTCTTTTATTTTTATGAAATCAGTCAGTTGGCCATGGAAATTTGACGTATTTTTCTGTGATATACATAAATGAAGTAATACTTGTGCAGTGACAGTCAGTTCTTCATTTAGTTTGAGTAAAAAAAAGTTTCACACAATATTCATTTGCCTCATGTACTTTCACTATTAGAATTGAATATTGTTTAGTGGATTAATTCGATGTACACACTGTATATTCTTTTAATGTTTCAATCTACTGATTGTCGCTCCCCCGAAGATCATTAGTATTCATTCTCGCTTTCAATTCAGTGGTTGGAAACATAAGTTATTCGTTCCGAGAATTCTGTGAATCGATTCTTCTTAATTAGATGCCTGCTTTATTTACATTTATTCCACATGAAAATGAAAAAAAAACAATGAAAATACGTGACTTTGGGAGTTAAACCACCTTTTATTTCAGCATTAGAATCGCCTTTTTCAGGTATAATTTTGAGGAAGTTGTCCTAGGTGTGACAATAAATAGAGGATGCAAGTATCATTTGGCATTTTAGGTATGTAGCTGGAATGAGGTATAAAAAAATTCCACAGTGTAGTCATTTTAGCTAGTAGTTGAGTTAGAGATCTAGCATGAACTACTCAGCTCTACTAAAGAAGTTCCATGAATTATGAAAAATCAAGAATAATATAATTGAAATATTAGATTAATTATTTGAAAGGTACACACGTAGCCTTTAAAGCACTGCTTTACATTCTTGGTTATCTACTTGTATCATAATATACTATTTTGTTAACTGCTGAAGATTTTCAGAAAATGCGTTTGTTTTATTCCACTAAAAAAGGTTAGTTTAGCTTAGGCGCGTGCTTTGAAGACTTTTCATATACTCTTGTCATAATATACTATTAATATAAGCTACTGAAGATTTCTGGAAAATGTGTTTCATTTCATCAATTATTTAATATTTAATTAGGATTATGTAAATTCGAAATATTCCAATTAACTTCCTCACACTGGGGATATTTAAAACTCTTCGTTGGACAGCCTGTATATACTTATATTTCGACAGCGAAACGAAAATTGTGTGGTATTTAAATTGAAATGTGAATTCGATGTTGAATGACATACCGTCTAGCATTTGAGCATACTTGAATTGAGTCCAAAAATTTCTCAAATTACCGGTGACGTGTCTAGACTATTTAATTATTTTTATGTGTGATGTTTTTAAGAATAAACGTCCGGGTTCCAAGTTGGAAAATAGATGTTAGGAAGGTTTATTCGGTATGTTTACGAAAGAGTCATCAAAGGAAAACCTAGCTGTCTAGATGTCAAGTCTAAGAATACTTCGATATCCACGCTTTCGTGTTGAAAAAGAATAAAATTCTGTAATAAGTTCGAGTTGTCTATCACACCTACATCTTAACATTAGCAGTGAAAATAGTTATTTTCCTAACAAGTGCGGAAAGAGATATTTTACCGCACGAAACTGTCGGAAGTCTGGGTAAGCGTTTGAGTACGGAAAAGATATTTTTCGTACAAGTTAGAATCAATATTGTAAAATTTTTCACGAATAAGATTGTGCACTACAGTCAGTGTTTGATACACTTGTTCCTTTAAACACTAACTTGTAACTTTCAACACTAAGGGCTGTACTCGTCATATTTATACACTAACGTCAGGGTATTTTTGCTCTAGCCTATATGCTATATTACTAATCTAGTTTTTTCGGGTTTTTACTTGAAATATTATGTTTTGTTCCTCACACATGGACACATGGTTAGCTCAGGTCAGGTTTCCATTACAGATAATGAACCTGCCCCGATAATCGGAATTTTTCCAACTTCTGTAGGAAATTAAGTACATTTTTATCTCGACGAATGTCAATAAATAAACAATTAAATCCAAAACTTTTGTTTTATCTCTTCCAAGGAGTTAATAACCGTGAATTGTACGCCAAGATCACAAAAGCTTTTAGAACCTATTCCTAAAAAGTAAATTTCAATTCCAAACTTGATTCAAAATGAATGATATCTTTGATAACACCATTGAAGAGTCACGTAGAATAACAAAACAGCCTGTATACAAGAGCCACTAATTCTTTTTTTCTTCTAGGAAGGAAAAGAAACCAGCTGCAGAAATAATGATTTCAGGTCAAAATCTCGATTCAATAGACTATACATATCCTTTCCCCAACAGGTAAAATGTAGAATCACTACCGGCAAACCTGTGATGATCACCTTTTGTGTATAAGGGTATAGCTCGCGTTAAAATGAATATTCTACACATTTGGTGAAAAACTCTTAATACCAGCTGAAGAAAAATACTAGTAATTGTTCCATTTTTGTTAGCAATCGATCAATATTTCAAAATTTTGCCACGAAGCAACCATTTGAATTTTTTTCGTAGAGACGTATATTTTTAATTTTTTATTATTATATTTTGTATTTATTACCTCAAAAACAATGCATCTAAATTTTTTATTCGTTTTGCAATCGCAAGAGGTTGTTCAGGTTCAAAATAGTTGAAATCTTCAACTTTGCATATTCCATTGAAAAGTCAATTTGATCACCAATTAAGGTAAAAATATGATTCTTCATATCGAATTTATTTTGTTTTTCGTGGAATTTTTCATTTCAAATTCCAAAGACACTATTCAGCTACCAAATCCTCAATTCAAAGCTGTCAAATCTAAATTGCAAATGACCAATAATTCCACCAAACACAGTCCTACATAAAAATCCTCTCAAGTTGAACGCAAAATATCCTTCTTTCCGGAACAAAAACCTATTAAAATTTATTAACCTCCTACCTATGCATCTAGCAATTTTATCGGAAATCATAAAAATACATCGTACATGGCAACAATACCTAAATATTAAAGTAGAAATCCAAACGCAATACGCTGTTCGATCTGGAACAAAAGGCACTTTCACTGATAACACT
Source organism: Propylea japonica (assembly GCA_013421045.1). Taxonomy (NCBI): domain Eukaryota; kingdom Metazoa; phylum Arthropoda; class Insecta; order Coleoptera; family Coccinellidae; genus Propylea; species Propylea japonica. The sequence continues at coordinate 33,101,420 of CM024245.1, read as the reverse complement.
GCGTTCTGTCCTTATCTACGAGGTTCAATAAAACTATACTGCCGACAGTGCGCAAAATTGGAGGATAACGCACCCAGCGCTTCGTATGCGGTTTCACGGACTACAGAGCACGGGTGGATCTCCTCTATGCTCCGACGATGTGCGATACCGGGTTCGGCAGTTTTCGGAGAAGCACGACACTTGCCGATCGTTGAATCCGGTGTGTAGGATCATGCTGATTTTATCTGAGAAACGTGGGATTTCTTTTTCCGCAAATATCTGTCGAAACTGTTGTTAAACGTTGTGGATGATCTGTACCTGGAGATAAAGCTGAGAGAGAGAATTCGAGGTTAATCTTGTTGTTCGATCGTGTGAGCTACGAAAACTAGAAGATATGTGTAGAACGAGGAAGAAATTTTGATTGAGATGTCATGCCATGTCATGAAAACAACTGGCATAAGGTCAAGAGCCTTTGGTGTTTGTTCCTGGAATAGTTTACATACTCAACAATTCATTCTCGTTAATCCATTATTGATATCTAGTGAAGCCACTGACAGCACTAAGAAAGCCTCAAATGGAAGTCTCCCCATCTGGAGTAGAGGCATACATTCCAGACGAAACATTTCAAATTGAAATTATCATAACTCAAGAACCTTCCCTGAAAATTGCAAGTCTCTAGCATAATTACCAGTTTACTTAGCAACTAGAGAAAGATCTTGCATATAGACTTCTGAAGCTAGGAGAGGATGCTGAGACAAAATTGATACCCGAAAAATCCTATTACAAGGAATTCTGAGATTGATGGCTTCGATGAAGAAGAACAGGACATATACTTTTTTGTTGCGCAGTAATCTTCAAAACAATCACTGGAGCTATGAGATGAGAACGTGCCCAACTTGAACACTTGAGGTCATGAGGGTATTCTCAGAATATCTAAGGAAGGTACAGTAATGAGAGAATAAAGAATCAGAGAGTCTGGTCCTCTCTGAATAACTACATCTCATCTGCGAACCTCCCTAGTGATGTATGATCAAGAAAGTAATCACTGAAAAAAACTTCATGACATTGCTAAGAAAAAGAGATGATTGGGAACGGGATACACCGACTATAATCTCAAAGAAAATACAGTAAAATGGTATACGGATGTTAAGAAATGTAAAATAATTAAAACACACTATTACTGTTTATTAAAATCTTTGGCCAAAGATTTAAATAACAGTAATAGTGTGTTTTAATTTATTTTACATTTCTTAATCTCGAGAGAACATACTATGGAAGAATTCATTTGTAAAATTGGTATACAGATGGTTCCAAAACCTCTACAGGAACAGGCGCTGGGATATACGGGCCAAGCACAAGTGTGCACTGTCGCTAGGCTCCTGTATGAGCGTCTTTCAAGCGGAAATATTACCTATTGAAAGATGTCTAAATATAAATTTAGAAAGAAACTATCAGAAGTGTGATATAGCCATACACTCAAATAGCTTCTATGTCATCGATTCTTAAATGATCTGAGAGTGCCGGAACAAACTCAACGAGGTAGGCAAGAAAAATAAGGTCTTTTTAATCTGGGGTCCTGCCCAATCAGGAATCAAAGGAAACGAAGAGGCCAATACACTTGCCAAAGAGGACGCACGAATGTCACTCATTGGCCAGAACCCTTTGTGGTAAAGGTAAATGTAGCTATAAGGAGTTTCTGGAGAAGGAGAAAGCCGAGAGGGAAAAACTCTGGCGGAATCTCCCAGGATGGATCATTCCACTGAGTTGCTTCGGAACTTCAAGACAGCGGGATCCAAAAGATATCTGGATCTTGGTAAGAAGCAATTACACCTCCTTACTGGCTTTCTTATAGGACACTGGCGCCTCAGGAAGCACTTGTTGAGGATGGGATTATCGGATACTGACGAGTGTAGTTTCTGTGGGAGGAGGAAGAAACCCCATTCACCTAATCGCGAAATGTTTTGGTATTGCGAGCCTAAGGAGAGAATGCCTTGGGTGAGAAACTTAGCCTCGTTGAAGCCTTAACAAATATTGGACTGGAGCTATAAAGACCTTGAGGTCGCAGTAAACTGTAACCCCCTTATAACTATAACTATATACTGATCTCTCCGATTGCTGCGTTGTTTTGAATACGATTCATTTCAGAATCTTCAGCTATCGCAAATGAAGGTTAAGCGATTCGCCTCACCTAAATTTTTGGTGAGATAATAAATATGTGTAAGCTTATTCATATGTTTAATGTCTATAAATGCAGTTTTTGGAATATTTTTGAAAATGGTGTTTTCATTGGGAGCTACTCAAAATGCCCATTACAAATGATATTCCTCACTTCATCCACACTCGGTATAAAGGTAAATGCTTTATCGTTTGATATAAATGTGAGTTCTTTATAAATTTCCAAACGTGAACCTCATTAATTCAACTCTCTCAACCGAGGTTTTCCAACAGAAAACAAAAAGAAAAGTTAAGCCCGTTCGTTGACAGATCTTCCACAAAGAGCAAACTGTTTATCCATTCACAACAACACTTGAAAACTCATTCACCTCAGTCTCATTCATGTAGACCGCTTCTCAATTTGCCGGTTGATTAGTAAAATAAGCAAATGAAATCGTCTGCACCCGTTCAACAAATGCAGTAAAAAGCCTGTGGCAGACCGTGAGGTCATGAACTCTCCTGTTACTCCCTCGGGAAAGCTCTCCTCTCAGAAAATCCATAAACTGGAGGTGTAGGAATGCGATACTTTCGGTTTTCCTGGTGATACAAGCATATTGGCTGGGAGTAAGGATAGTCGAGAAAATTGCTTGCACACTTCTTTATGTCTGATTGAGCAGTTAGTTAAGATTGATGTGTACAGGATGTCTGGAAATTAGATGTCATTTTCCGATGAGGTTTGATTCTATCAATCATTATTGTGGTTGATTTGTACAATTAGTACCTTTCTACACTTTGACCAAGGATGTTTTTTGGGCGTTACTATAATAGGTACAGCTTACATTTTCCCAGGAATGTAATATCATTCGATAGGGGGAACATTAGGACAAATTTAAGTTTTCAATCAACCGCCTATTGATGTTATGATCAAAAAAGTCGAGAAGAAATTCAAATCGATGCTGTGGAGGAAAATGTGGTCAATCTCTCGGATTCAGATAGAACATAAAAAATGAGGATTAGAAGTTCCCATAATTTTTTTCCTAGCGGTCCTCCCTACGAAGATACGACATTTCGAAATGACGCCACTAGAAATCCATTTTAGTGGAATAAGTTTCAACTACTCGATATAATTGGATGAAATTTTGATATGATTAATAGTATTAAGGACCTGTTAAATCACCGCACTCAAATTTCAATTAGCTTGTTCAGTTTACCAGGGGAGGACTGCGTTGTACATTTGAATGCTTACATTATTAACACCCTGTATGATCAGGTGCTAAAAAACAAATTTGGATACCTTGAATATTAAGCTAAAGAAACGGTACTCTTGTTCAGTGTCAATAAAATGAACCGTTTGCGAAAAAAACAATGAAAGAAGTGAGTAGTAGAAATATATTCCACTAAAATGAATTTCCAGTGGCGTCATTTAGGAGGTCATACCTTCGTAGGGTGGGCCGCTAGGAAAAAATTATGGGAACTTGTCGTCTTATTTTTTTATGTTCTATTCAAACCCGAGAGATTTCCCACATTTTCCGGGACACCCTGTATACCGTCAAAAGTGTATACAAGGTGTCTGTCACAACTTAAGGGGATGAATCTACGTATAATTTCAAGAAAAAATCCATATAAACATGGATCCGCAAGAGCTTCGTTACGGAGCTACAGGGGGTTGAAATTAAAAAAAATTGTTTTTTTCTTCATAACTCCTGCAGTTTTTGAGATATTCAGTCCAAATTTGGAATACGAGCTATTTTCAACAGTATCCATCATTGTACGTCCTGAGTCTTAACTAGAATCTAGAGGGTGTTTTCTTTTCCGGAGCAATTTCTCCTTTTTTCCTCTCAAACTTTTTTGCTGTACTCCACTGCCCAGTGTAAAATCAATTTTTGATATCCTCGTTCAATTTAAAAACTTTTTGGACTCTTATATTTTTTCATATCTCTAACTGTTTTCGAGTAAAAACCAAGACCAAAAATGGATTTTACGCTGACCAGTAGCGTAACGCAAAAAAGTTTGAGAGGGAAAAATGAGACATGGCTCCGCAAAAGAAAACACCATTTAGATTCTTGTTAAGATTCAGGACGTACAATGATGGAAACTGTTGAAAAAATCTCGCATTCCAAATTTGGACTGAATATCTGAAAAACTGCAAGAATAATGAAGAAAAAAACAATTTTTTTGGAAAAATCAAAACCCTGTAATGAACTTTTGTGGACCCAAGTTCATATGGAGTTGTTTTCTTGAAATTATACGTTGATTCATCCCCTTAAGTTGTGACATACTATTATGTAACACTCTGTAGATTGATATCAACTGATGAAAGCATTTATTACTTATCAGGAGTTTGATTGTGACTACTGTTATTGAATTACTTCAAGCAAAACACTGTCACACACGAATTTAAGTTTTTAATCAACCGCTGTAGAGTAGGTAAGGGATGAAAAATTAACCCTAGTTTTTATGAGTTTTTTTTCGTGAAAATGAATATCAGGAATCAAAAAAGTGTCCCTATGCCAACGACTTAAAATTCGCTAGAAAATAAAAATGATTGGTGAAATTTCATATTATAGGGAAATTTCAGGCATTTCGAAGAAATCATAATGAACAAGAATGACTGCAAAAATGTAATAACTTCTCCTATCTTCCATTGTCCACGTGAAGAGATTACTTATAGGACATAAACTCAATCAAACTTGTTGGGATTCTTCAACTGGGGTGTCATATTCCTCAAAACTTTCCCTCAAGTTCCATCGCATATCGCTGGCAACATCCAAACCACTGCGCAAAATCAAAAATATTGAATTTCACTCGTGTCTTCCAAACGGTCTAATGTCTTTGTATTGTCAAAGCAAATCACCTTATAAACAAAATTCGACAAAAACAAACATGAACAAGAAGTTGATAGTGTTGCTCTTATTCGTAAGTTCTGTTATTTCTCAAACACCTTCTGGTAGTTTATTCAATAGGGTGAAGAGAACAGATATTGATTTATCGACATGTATAGACAATTTTGATATCCACAAAGATAAAATTATAAGGACCCAGGATTCCCAAAAAATGGGCGCAAAATATTTAAATGCTATCGATCTGGGATCTAGGCAGGAGTGCTTGAGACTTTGCTGTGAAACTGAAAATTGTGATGTTTTTGTGTATGAAGATAAGGTAAGAAGTTTTCCGAATGAATTGATGAGTTGAAAATAATTGAAATTAGAAATTATTTTAGTAAAAATGAAAACAAATACAGTGGAACTTCCCTATAACGATAGCGCTAAATCCGCAAAAAAATTCGTTATAAAGAAATTTCGTTATACAGAAAATTTGTTTCTATAGTCGGCAATATCGCGGTCGACTTCACTGATAAATTTAAGTTTATCATTCAAACCTAAGCACTTACTTTTTGACATTTTGCACAACTTTCACACTAGCGTAATGGTTAGATTGAAACCAAATAGACAGGGGTGTATTTAAAACAGTTTCAGAAGGATCTCTCTGCCAGCCGTAATGATTTAGTTTAAGATGGGATTTATTTCGTACGTCCAGAAAATTTTCGGAAAAAAAACTCACCCTTATACCTCCTTACCAATACCCATTCAAAGAGTAATGTTCTTTGAATATTTCGTTATAGAGAGAATTGCTTCGTTTTAGAAGGGTGTTTTCAACATGGAATTTGGATTAAGGTGCAATGTCTTGTACGAAATTCTTGATACAGAGAAATTCGTCATACAGACGTTCGTTATAGGGAAGTTCCACTGTATTAAATTTTTCTTTTCAATATTTCGATTGAATTTTCTATGATTCTATAAACACTAAGGACACGAAATTTCGTGAGAGGATTCTTATGAGTATCTTGCATGAGACCGCAAAATTTCATCTCGATCGGTTCTGTTTTGTCTGAGATTTTGAGAAATAAAAATTTTGAATGGCCATATTTTTGGGAATACATAACCTCGTCATTAAGGAACCGAACCTAACCTGACAATTCCTAGAGTTATCGTGTTTACGGGTGGACCGCCCGACAGACAGAATTGAATTTGACCAAGGATTCATCAATGAGTCGAACCTTATCGTTTGAGACCATCTTCGGCTCAAAATTCGAAAATAACAGATATTTGGCAAAACGATATAGCTCTTGTTTTATGTAGAACACTGGCGCAGCTAGGGGGGGCTTTGGGGCTGCAGCACCCCACCCCCCCCAAGATTGAATTTCTTCGTTATTCATTTCTTCTTTATTTTTTCGAAACTTTCGTATTTGTTGTATCATCAAGAATTGTTCAGTTCAGCCCCCCTCCAAAACAAAATCCTGGCTGCGCCACTGATGTAGAATTAGCGCTTATAAAACAGTTCACTAATTTTTAGTGGGCGAACCTCTCACAGAATATTCATGGGAAATATGAAACACTCTGGTCTCAAATTCTATTATTGTGATATATTACCTGATTAATTTTAATATACTGGACGATATGGAATGTGATATCCTGTTTGAGAAATACATTGTTCCACCAATCTGACTTTCATTAAAGAAAGGACGATTTTGCTTCTTGATAATTACAATTAGGCAAGGAATATGTCGTATTGTTACATAAAATTGCGTATTATAATGATGAAATGTAAATTGCGGAAGCCTTTGAAGATATCAAAGCACTTATGTAACAAACTGATCTATTTCAAAATAGCATTAGATTCACATGTCTAAACTATGGTGTAGAATCCAATCTAATATTATTTAATATGATACGTTTGATGTTTGATCATAAAGGGTTTTCCAATAAGAGGTATTATTTTGAATTGCCCACTATTTCAGTAGATGTTACGTTTGAAGCTGTCATTTTTTGACATTTGACAAGTAGAAACTACGCCATCAATAAAAATGGAACGATACACGCTTCAAGAACGCATTCAAATTATTAAAATTCGCTATAAAAATGGTAAAAAGCTGGCAAAGACGGTTCGTAAAACTCGAACATTCTTGGGTCGTCGTGAAGCACCTTGTCGGACTGCAATAAAGAAATCGGTAGAAAAATTCGAGCTGTTTGGACCTTAGACTATATCCCTTAGTCTAAGGTTTGGACAAGTTGGTGATGAAAAGAATAAAACCCCTGCACGTCGCCCAAGAACAGCCGAGAATATTACTGTAGCTGAAAGTCTTGAAGAAAACCCAGGTTTGTTCATTCCTCGTCGTTCTTTGGAATTAGGCATTCCACAAACGTCATTACACCGTATTTTGCATAAATATTTGTGTCTTAAGGCTTATAAAGTTCAGTTAACACGCTACGTGCCACACAAGCAACGAAACCATTGATCTTTTGCGGGAAAAGTCCGGGCCGTGTTATCTCTCGAAGAGATGTGATCACAATTGGCCACCGAGATCTTGTGATTTAACACCTTGCGACTTCTTCCTTTGGGGCCACGTGAAAGAGAAGGTCTACACCAATAGCCCAGCGTCGATTCAAGACCTCGAAGATGGAATTCGTGAGGCTATCGAGGACATAGGGCAGCCACTTTGCGATTGGTTCTGGAAAATGTCATTAGAAGGATATGGTCCTGTGAGCGTGGTCGTGATGATCATTTGCCTGAGGTTATTTTCCACTATTCTAACGGAATAGCTTCTTCTTTATATTGAAATAAATATCCGATAATTTATATTGAAAAATGGCATTTTTCTTTGAATATCAAAATAATACCTCTTATTGGAAAACCCTTTATTTTAAACTCGCTCCTTTGTTTAGAACAGATCGCTGAAATTGAAAAACTCATTCATAATTTCCGTAAAATTATTAGTTTCGCCAGATATATCATTACAAATCAGCCAAAACTTATTTAGGTGATAGTTCGATTTATTCGAACTCTCTGTAACTGTTCTACGTTAATTATTCTCAAAATCTCAAGGGGATCGCATAACCAGACCATTGAATTTAATTTTTTTCGGAATAATTCAGAATTTGTCTATTCGATTGAGCTGAAATTGTGCAGTAAAAAGTTCAATACCAATTCGAAGCAGTACACAAAAATTTGAGGTAGTTTTAAATTTCTAATATTGCCATGAAAAAACTTACGATTGGAATGAAATTGATTTTGAGGATGTAAATTGGCGAAGTGAATGATCAGGCAAGATTTCTAAAGGATTGTGGAATCAGAACCATAGAATTTTGATGAAGAAGTAACTAATAATGTATTGAACATTTTCAGAATTCTGGAGGCTGTTATCTGTTTCATTGTGGCCCTCCAGAGGATTTTAAATGCAAGTTCACCCATCATGTTAACTACTCCAGTGCTGTTTTGGCTATAAACAGGCACATACCGGACCTGGAGAGTCAAATGAAGCTTACAAAACATGAACAAGACTTAACAAAATTAAGGTCAGTGAACGATTACAGATGAACCCTTTGTGAAGGTTTTTACTATATAAATTTCATCTAAAAAGCTACGAATAAGTCCTCTACTTTTTTATAATCAGTGGTTTGTTAGGTATTGAAGCATACAGGGTGTTTGCATTACTCAGACGCTCTCGAACGCAAAATATATAAACCGAATTTATTTGAAAAGTATGGCAGATTTTATTAAGTATGGATTATGGTATTATTTTATGTATTTTCAAGGGAGCTGAAACAGAAAAAAAAATACTTCGAATCGATATCTGCAAGAGTTCATAATTTCACCGTTCAATGGCATTTTTCCCAAAACTCGATATTTCAAACTTTCATAATTTCCGTTTGAACAGCCAGAATGAAGAAAGAATTGCATATTCTTTTTCAGTCTGTAGTCCCCTTCAATATAAGAACATGAAATGATCATCTAAAATTTTGAAATTTTGGACGAAAAATGTCTAAGGGTTTGACCCCCCCAAAAATGCTATATTCAGCATTTTGCGAAAAATCTGTGAAATCTACTGGAACGGTTATTACTGATAATTGTTAAGTTCGGTCTAATGAATCGATTGACGTTGAAAATTCATCGATCCGAAGCGAACTGCATTACGCAGACGCTCTCGAACTCAACTCGAAAATGAAAACTGCAAAATCTATAAACTGAACTTATTTGAAAAGTATGGCGGACTTTATTAAATTGATATGTTTTAATAGGTTTTCGAGGTAGCTGAATCACAAAAAAATACTTTCGAATCGATATCTTTAAGTGTTCAGAATTTCACCTTTCAAATGGCATTTTTACCTAAACTCGATATTTCAAACTGTCATAATTTCCGTTTGAACAGCCGGAATGAAAAATGTATTGCATAGTCTTTTTCAATCTGTAGTCCCCTTCAATATAAGCACATAAAATGATCATCTAATTCTTGAAATTTCGGATGAAAAATGTCTAAGGGGTTGACCCCCCCTAAAACGCTATATTTCGGCATTTTGCAAAAATTCTGTAGGATCTACAGAAACATTCATTACTGATAATTGTTAATCTCGGTCTAATGAATCGATTGACGTTGAAAATTCATCGATCCGAAGCGAACTGCATTGCGCCGGCGCTGTCAAACGCACTCGAAAATGAAAAATGCGAAATCTATAAACTGAATTCTTTTGAAAAGTATGGCGGGTTTTATTGAATTTGGTTTTTATAGGTGCTCAAGGTAGCTGAATCAGAAAAAATACTTTCGAATCGTTATCTGCAAACGTTCAGAATTTCTCCGTTCAAATGGAATTTTTCCCGGAACTCGATATTTCAAACTTCCATAATTTCCGTTTGAACAGCCGGAATGAAGAATAAATTGCAAATTTTTTTTCAGTCTGTAGTCCATCAATATAAGCACGCTTGTTTTCCATTTTAAATGATATACTTCCCTCTTTACAATGAAATAACCAGTCATTGATTCTTTTCAAAATATCATAGCTTTTTATATTGGAATGAATTCTCTCAATTGAAAATAAGTGCGACAAACTTCAAGAAATAATTCTGCATGAAAAAATAATGACATTATGCAATACAACTTTTGTTCGCGAATGCTTCGCTTTGCGAAATACTAGGTAGCTTACTTAGTAACTAACACCCTGTATATTGAATCAAGTTGTTCGTGCAATTTGATGTATAGGTTGAAAAATGAGTAAGTACTGGTAAAATTGAAACTATATGAATAGAATAATGGATTATATTATCGAAATTCTAACTTCTCCATTTGAATAACCAATGATAACTGACTGAAATTTCTTCCATTTCTCTAGGAAAACTGAAAATGATCCAGAACCAGCACCACACATACCAGAAGAAAAATCGCTAACATCAATTACAACAAGTACAACAATGAAGAGTAAAGAAAGTACTTCCGATCAGAAAGGAGTACTCAACGGTGAGAAAATCATCACTTTTTACACTTTTACAGTCTCATATTCAATGGTACTTTATATAGCTTGATAGTACGAGGTTGAATTAAATAGGTATGAAACGGATTCATTATTATGGAATTCATTGGTATAAGATATGAAAATTTAATTTTATATTATTTTTCACATAATCTACTGATTTGGAAACTTTGGATTGGAGTTTCGTACAAGACATTGCACATTGAATCCAAATTCCATGTTAAAAACACCCTCTAAAACTAAGAACATCACTCTTTGAATGGGTATTAGTAAGAAAGTATTAGAGTGGGTTTTTTCCGAAATTTTCCCTGATGTACGTAAGAAATCCCGACTTTAAACTGAATCATTACGGCGGGCAGAGAGATCCTTCTGAAACAGTTTTTAATACATCCCTTGGTTTCAATCTAACTTACCATTGAGCTAGTGTAAAAGTTGTGCGAAAATGTCTAAAAGGAAGTGCTCAAGTTTGAATGATGAACTCAAATTTATCAGTGAAGTCGATCGCGACATTGCCGACCATAGAAACAAATTTTCTGTTTAACGAAATTCTTTCATTATAGGGAAGTTCCACTGTAGTTATTTAGTCAACTAGGTTATTAAAGGCAGCGACTAATGGTCAAGATATTTTACAGCGTGAGTGGAGCGAACGCGTTGATAGTTCGAGATCATTAGTCGCTAGATTAATAACCTAGTTGATTACAAGATTTTGCCGACGATCTCAACATGAATTGTGTATAAATACTTGATTGAAATATATTCTTATTTTGCACAAGACATACACTTGACAAATACAAATTTCTATGTTCCGGTAGAGCTTTGACATTTCTCGTAGTGTTTCTGCATACTTTGTGTAGGTATGGTTGCTATGAGGATTGCCCTTTAAAATAGTATAAATTGAACCATAAAATGGTTCATTAATGTTCAATTTCGTACTCTTGAAAATCGTCTCTTATATTGAGGTCGGCGGAAAAGATATTTCAATTGTTACCTGTGCTATCAGATATTTTCTTCTCAACAAGATTGCTCTTCCGATTATTCTCACAAAACAACAATAAACTTCTTATCTAAAATTTCAGACTAAATTGTTCACTAGGTACCTAGGTACTTTATGATTGTCCCCATCAACAAGCATTAAGCCCATCAAATATTTCATCAAGTTCAGCAGGTTGAAACTAACCGTTAAACCAAAATGTCGTTAGTTCTCTCATCTTTTTCTCCAGCTCATTGAATTAGAACGTGTCATCAACTTTAACTTTCCGAATTCGTTAGTTTCTCCGTCGATTTGTCGTCAAATTGAACAGTTTCGTCTATTAAAATTGCATTACTGCTTAAAAAGTGGCACGGAAATCAGCTGGCTGTGCTCACGATGAAGAGACCATTAGAAAACAATTGCAAAATCTTCAGGTTAAACCGTGCAAGACGTGATTTATAGGAATTTTCAATAGTTCACATTTAAGAATCGGTCTATCTGATCGTCATTATTTAAACGGAAATATCTTGGAGTGGAAGTCAGAAGTTAAATACTTAGAAATAACACTGGATAGTAAACTTCTGTGGAATAAGCATGTTGATACTGCTACTGTCAGAGCTAAAAGGGCTCTAATGGCGTACAGACGTCTATGCGGCAAAAATTGGGGTTGTAACCCAAAAATACTGCGATGGATGTACGTCATGATTGTGAGACCTATAATCACATATGGGGCAGTAGCCTGGATTGCCAAGGCAAGTCAGGTGAGTACGAGGAAAAGGTTTGATAAAGTACAGAGGCCTGCCTGTGTGTGCATCACTGGAGCTATGAGAACGTGCCCAACTAGGGCACTTGTGGTCATTACAGACCTCACACCTCTACATCTAGTGGTTGATGGGGTAGCCCATGAGGCTTTGCTCAGAAAATCTAAGGAAGGTACGGGTAATGAGAGAATAAAGAATCAGAGAGTCTGGACCTCTCTGAATAACTACAACTCATCTGCGAATCTCCCTAGTGATGTAATGATCAAGAAAGTAATCACTGAGAAAAACTTCATGACATTGCTATGTAAAAGAGATGATTGGAAACGGGAATACACCGACTATAATCTCAAAGAAAATACCGTAAAATGGTATACAGATGGTTCCAAAACCTCTACAGGAGCAGCCGCTGGGATATACGGGCCAAGCACCAAGTGTGCACTGTCGCTAGGCTCCTGTATGAGCGTCTTTCGAGCGGAAATCTTAGCTATTGAAAGATGTCTAGATATAAATCTAGAAAGAAACTATCAGAAGTGTGATATAGCCATACACTCCGATAGTCAAGCTGCTATTAAAGCACTGAGCTCCTACGTCATCGACTCTAAAATGATCTGGGAGTGCCGGAACAAACTCAACGAGGTAGGCAAGAAAAATAAGGTGTTTTTAACCTGGGTTCCCGGCCATTTGGGAATCGAAGGAAACGAAGAGGCCATACAATTGCCAACGAGGGCACACGAATGTCACTCATTGGCCCAGAACCCTTCTGAGGTATAGATGAATGTACCTATAAGAAGGAGTTTCTGGAGAAGGAGATAGCCGAGAGGGAAAAACTTTGGCGGAATCTCCCAGGGATGGTTCATTCCACTTAGTTCCATCGGAACTTTGAAACAGCAAGATCCAAAAGATATCTGCACCTTGGTAAGAAACAATTACACCTGACTGAAAAAAAGGTACGCCACTAAGATATTTCAAACTTACAATTATTTTTTAATTCTTCGTTCAATTTGCATGAAAATTTGGGTCTTAAGGCTTATAAAGTTCAGTTAACACAAGAACTCAAGCTGGCCGATCATCAACAACGTCGTGTCCTTGCTGATTGGGTCGTTGAAATGCATGAAAATGATCCGAAATTTCATCGAAAAATCATCTTGATTGATGAGGCCCATTTCCACCTCGAAGGCTTAGTCAACAAGCGAAATTGTCGCATCTGGGGCTCGGAAAACCCAAGAGTTGAAAAGTCTCTCTATCCTCAACGTGTGACTGTTTAGTACGGTTTATGGTCCGGCGGAGTCATTGGACCTTACTTTTTCGAAAATGAAGCTGGAGCAACAGTTACGGTGAATGGATTGCGCTATCAAGAGATGATTAAAGATTTTTATGACCGAAATTGGATAGTATTTATCTCGACAACGTTTTCTTTCACAGAAGCAACAAAACCATTGATCTTCTGAGGGAAAAGTTTCCGGGCCATGTTATCTCTCGGAGAGGTGATCACGATTGGCCACCGAGATCTCTTGGTTTAACACCTTGCGACTTTTTCCTTTGGGGCCATGTGATTCTTGAAGTTCCTCGGAAAATCTACAATCTAAAAACTATTAAAGACTCACCCGGTATATTAAAGAGATTGAATTGTTCCAACTGAACGTTCTCCATTCTCCAATGATCCATTTATCAAGTAGAAAGATTCTTAACGTCTCAATTAACGGTGAAACCGATATCAGAACAAAATGGTTCCCGAAAAGAGAGCTTTGTTCACCACCATAGACAATCGCTGCCGTGATTGAAACGGAGCATAGATCATGTTTCACACCTAATTATTTCTTATACAGCTGTCATGTCGTTAATGAGATGAGAACTACATCGAAATTCTTTCACTGGATCTCCTTATTCGAGCAATTTCATTGTTTCCGTAGAAGTGAAACCCGCCAAGGCTTAATAAAGCAAGAATGTTCAATTAATTTTTCTGCAATCGGCCTTACTTTTGAACCATAGAGCGTTCGTCCTTTGTTCGGTCGAGAATCTCAACATTTGTCATATGATGTAATTCTTGGAGAATTCCGCATTTTTGCCTGGTTGGTTCATGTGGATGTATTGTTTATTTCTTTTGTGTTACGACTGGATTTTTGTGCTGCAATCGGGAGGTGTGCCGTGTTGCAACGGTTTGTTGGAACCACTTATTGACATATAGCCGAATTGTGTGCCAGCAAGCAAATTACGAAAAATTTAGCTTCGATTGAACAAAATTATTGCAATTTTTAAGTGACAGCTTGTTTGGCAAAAGAAAAAAATAAATTCGTATTATTATAATATGTATAGAGGGTGTATCTGAATTGATGCGGAAGGATTTAGGGCGTCATTCCTCAGGCCATTTTATGAAAAAAAGGTCTCATAAATGTAGCTCCGAAAATGCATTGTTTTCAAGATACAGTGTGTTGTAGTTTTATTTGAAACATACTGAAAAAGTGGTACGTCACAGAGATATTTCAAATTAACGCTGAAACAGTCACACGTTGAGGATAGATACGACGGCTTGTTAACTGAACTTTATAAACTATAAGAACAAAATCTTAATGCAAAATACGGTGTAATGACGTTTGTGGAATGTCTAATTCCAAAGAACGATGAGGAATAGACAAACCTGGGTTTTCTTCAACACTTTCGGCTACAGCAGCTATATTCTCTGCTGTTCTTGAGCGACGTGCACGGGTTTTATTCTTCACATCACTAACTTGTCCCAACAGCACGAGTTTTTCCACCAATTTCTTTATTGCGGTCCGACAAGGTGTCTCACGACAATGTTCGAGTTTTACCAACCGTCTCTGCCAAATTTTCACCATTTGATAGTGAATTGTAATAATTTCAATGCGTTCTTAAAGCGTGTATCGTTCCATTTCTATTGATGAAGTACTTTCTACTTGTTAAATGTCAAAAAATGACAGTTTCAAACGTGACATCTACCGAAATAGCGCGCTATTCAAAATGACTCCTCTTATTGGAAAACCCTTTATTTGGATAGAATGTGAAGAGTTTTACCCCAAGGAACAAACTCGCAAAAGGATTGTTTTTCTACTGATGAAAGTGAGTGAATTTCCAGATTATGTTTCAACTAACATGTCCGATCGTGAACTTGATCTCGCTGAAATGTGTAGGATAGATTGAGTGGGAAGTCCCTAGGTAGATAACTTTACGGATTTTATCTCTTGAATCCTACGTACACATCAATCTCTTTCGATATAGTTAAATCTGAATTATCGTTCTCCATCTTGTCGATTTGTGAAAACGTGGGATGGCAATATATCTATCTTTTATTTTTCTTATTTTTTATTTTCAGAAAAAAAGATTGGAATTTATACCTTTACTTTATTTACCTACCTTTTGAAATTGGTCTGCTGGTCTCAGAAATTTTAAGTTATTTTATCATAATATTCAAATGTGGGTCAAGTAATGCATTATTTTCGAATTACAGGGTGTTGAAGTTTACTCATGACCTGACTAAAAAAATGTTACGTCACTGAGATATTTGGAACTAACAATTATTTTTGAATTCTTCGTTCAATTCTCGACAAAAAATCTTTCATGCCTTTCTCCGTAGTAGGCGTTTTTATCCGAAAGAATAAAAATCTTAATGCGTTTTTTGTCGTTACTTTAACTTAACACATTATGTGAGTAGCGACGTAAAAATGGCGCTCCATTCGAAAAAAGACAGGAAAGATTTTTCGTCACAAATTGAACTGAGAATTCAAAAATTATAATTAGTTTTAAATATCTTAGTGGAGTACCATTTTTTCCTTAAAAAAATTGAGATCATCACCCGTATGAGCGTCAATGATAAACAATTCTTATAGTAGCATGTCAAAAAATACGTAAAAACAACCTTTTGAAACCCACCAAATTTTATTCGCATATCTCGACTGGTTTCAGTGCAATAAAGGAATAGCCAGTTTTTAAGTAAAACATCAAAGGAAGTATTTACGGACAATGGACAAAAGTTATATAGCATAATGTCATTACTTTTTCATGCAGAACTTTGTAGCACTTACACCCTGTATACAGGGTGTCCCGGAAAATGTGGTAAATCTGTCGGATTCAGATAGAACATAAAAAATAAGATGACAAGTTTCCATATTTTTTTTCTAGCGGCCCTCCCTACGAAGGTACGACCTCCTAAATGACGCCACTGGAAATTCATATTAGTGGAATACATTTCAATTACTTACTTCTTTCATTATTTTTTTCCAAAACGGTTCATTTTATCGACACTGAACAGGAGTACTTTTTCTTCAGCTTAATATTCAAGGTATCAAATTTGTTTTTTTAGCACCTTATCATACAGGGTGTTAAAAATGTGAGCATTAAAATGTACAACCCAGTCCGGCCCTGGTAAACTGAACAATCTAATTGAAATTTGATTGCGGTGATTTAAGAGGTTCTTAATACTATAAATCATATCAAATTTTCATCAAAATATATAGAGTAGTTTGAAACTTATTTCACTAAAATGGATTTCGAGTGGCGTCATTTATGAGGTCGTGTCTTCATATGGAGGGACGCTAGAAAAAAATTATGGAAACTTGTCATCTTAATTTTTTATGTTCTATCTGAATCCGAGAGATTTTCCACATTTTCTGGGACACCCTGTATATTGTGGAATAATGAAAGATGTCGTGATTTCAATATTTCCTTTCCTCCCCGCAATAAAAAAAGTTTCAACTCACCTCTGGTCCAGAGCTACTCCTCATAAACACTCCTGGCTCATTAAAAGGAAATAACGGCACACGCCTCAATTTGTACGCCATCTTCAACCGAAAAAAAACAAAGGAACGCTCAAAATTGCCGGGTTTTCCACCGAAGAACAAAATAAATCGTCTCAACAAACCGTGAACTGCCAGAGGTTGAACGTACCTACGGACAAGCGCGCGAATCTTATACGCCAACGCGATCACCAGAATCAGTGAAAAACAACGTCAACGCGCTTTCGCTATCTTGGTACTGGCAGGACCTGGATGTTCTTGACGGTACCTTCTTCGGCGAGTACTGAATCAGGAAGGAGACTCTTCGATTGGTACGGTTCATTCGGTACCACCATTTACATATTGAGTACTTTTTCGAAATCCGTTTTTCCAAACAGAAATATTGATTGTTTCTCTTGATAAGAGGTCTTCTAGGATATTAGGTACTTTGTTTACTTTGACTATTTTTCGCAATGATCTGAGCTTCGTAGTACTATAGGTACCATTGTATTTGGAATACCTAGTACGACAATACTCTAGTAGAATTCATTTCTGAGGGAGGACCTGGTGGTTCATTGACGCTACCTTCTTCGGCTAGTACTGAATCAGGAAGGAGACTCTTCTATTGGTACGGTTCATTCGGTACCACCATTTACATATTGAGTACTTTTTCTAAATCCGTTTTTCCAAACAGAAATATTGATTGTTTCTCTTGATAAGTGGTCTTCTAGGTATATTGAATGAGGTACTTTGTTTACTTTGACTATTTTGCGCAGTGATCTGAGCTTCGTAGTATTATAGGTACCATTTTATTTGGAATACCTAGTACGACAATACTCTAGTAGAATTCATTTCTGAGGGAGGATCTGGTGGTTCATTGACGCTACCTTCTTCGGCTAGTACTGCATCGGGAAGGAGACTCTTCGACTGGTATGGAACATAGGGAACGACCATTTACATATTGAGTACTTCTTCGATTCGATTACCGTTTTTCGAAACAGAAATATTGATTTTTTTCTATATTTGAGGGGGTCTAAGGTAAATTAAATTGGGTATTTTGTTTACGTTCACTATTTTTAAGGTTGTGGAGTGACCTGGGCTTCGAAGTACCATACCATTGTATTTGAAATAACTAGTACGACAATCCCCTAGTGATATTTATTTGTGAGGCAGAACCTGGTGGTCTCTTGACGGAAACTTCTCCGACGAGTACTGAAACAGGAAGAAGACTTCTCAATTGGTACGGTTCATTCGGTACCACCATTTACATATTGAGTACTTTTTCGGAATTAATTTTTCCGAACAGAAATATTGATTGTTTCTCTTGATATGAGTCTTCAATGATATATTGAATTAGGTACTTCATTTACTTTGACTATTTTTCGCCGTGATCTGAGCTTTGTAGTACTATAGGTAAATATGTGTATCAGACGAAATTATGTAACAACTCTTTTCCACTTCTGTACCTACGGCAAATCAATAACACCATCAAATTATTGATCAAACCATTTCAATTTTGTGTTAAACTTTAAAAACTGTCGAGTTTACACGACTATGTTGAATTTCAATAAGAAAGCAGAAAAGTAAGACATTTTTTATGTACCTACACCAAAGAAAGAGAATAATGAATACAATACACCATAAAATCAGAGAAAATTCACATCAACAACTGTTTTAACGACATGCTGTACTCCAGTTACACATGGGAAGATTCCAAGTGGGACCAAAACAAAACATCGTATGTTAACCTTCTTCAAGGCCCAGTTGATCAATTACACGCTGCTAACGGTCCACGATTTTATTCAATACGAGGTTCAGGTGTCCCCGATTGACCCACACCTGCAGGCCTGCCATGGGTTCAAGACTTGCCCATCCTGCAGAATCCGGTTATGAAGATGATCATGTTGCGTATCTTCCTCATCTTTTATTCTGTCTTATTGCCTTGCTTGGTTTTCACACGCATTATGTGAAATGCGTAGACGTCTATAGGTCATTTTGAATGACCTAGCAAGGTTTCTATTTGGGCTAGACTGCAGTCCTTGAGCAACTTAAGACTAAATGGGAACGGTAAAGGTGAAATTTGATGGACCTAATGCACGCAACTGATAATAGATTGTTGTTGGCATTCAGCAATATCCGAAAGGATTTTTCATTATTCGTTTCGCGCTTGTTCCTAGGAAAACTGCGTTTCATAATTTTAGGTCAGATGTACACTACTGGAAAAAATTAAAGGATCAAAAAAAATTCCAAATTTTTCGGCAATTTTCAACATGTCGTAATTTTGAGAGGAATGGTCGTACAAGGAATTTAAAAAAGGGAAATTGTAGCTCCATGTGTCTAGTTTTTGGATTAGAACTTCAAAAAATTTAAGTTCCAGTGGTTTTCGAGTAATGATAGAAAAATCAGCAACAAAAAAATTCTCAAAATTTTACCACTTTTTTTTTCTTGTCTACGAGCGTGGAAATTTTATTTTTGCATAATCGTTATAATGACGGATACTTGGTTAATTCAGCTTTAATTTATTTTTTATTGACTTCAATACGTCCACTTCTCGCCGAGATATCAAATGGAAAAGGATCCATTGGTCTTTGATTATCGATTTCTCAGCAACCAATGATCGCACAGAAAATTGAAGGAGGGTTTCAAGACCTTAAATGAACTCCCACTAATGAACAACCATTGCTTCTTCATAGAAATTTTTTTTCTTCATGTCGCATCAATAAAAAAATTTAACAAAAAAAGGGCTTTTGGTGGTGTTTTGGAAAATCTACCGCTGGATCGAAAATGTTGAGGAAACCAATAAGTAGTTTTAGACGAGTAGATTGTAGCTAGAGACTTGAAATATTCATGTGTGGGGTCAGAATAGTTCTGATATGTTCATTAAAAGGCCATATCGTTCAAAGGGTTTTCGATAAAAGCTCAATACAGTCGAACTTCCCTATATCGAAAGCGCTAAATCCGCCAAAAAATTCGTTATAGAGAAATTTCGTTATACAGAAAATTTGTTTCTATAGTCGGCAATGTCGCGGTCGACTTCGCTGATAAATTTAAGATCATCATTTAAACTTAAGCACTTGCTTTTAGACATTTTGCACAACTTTTCTTACCAGGCAATGGTTATATTGAAACCAAACAGCCAGTGGTGTATTTAAAACTATTTCAGAAGGATCTCTCTGCCTGTCATAATGATGGTCGCGATTTATTACGTACGTCCGGAAAAATTCAGGAAAAACCCACCCTTATTCTTTCTTACCAATACCCATTCAAAGAGCGAAGTTCTTTGAATATTTCGTTATAGAGAGAGTATTTACTTCGATTTAGAGGGTATTTTTAACATGGAATTTGGATTCAAGGAGAAATGTCTTGTACGAAATTCGTTACACAGAGAAATTCGTTGTATAGACGTTCGTTATAGGGAAGTTCCACTGTATTTGAATGGCGCGTTATGTTTAACAGTTATAATGTGTTTGAACACCTCAATATTGTGCTCCTATTTAAACATCCTTTATATTTTCCTCAAGGTAGATGATTTGAAATTTTTTCTTGATAAGAAATTTGATCGATTATGATAAAAAACATGTCCAAATTTTCTTGAGGAACTCACGCATTCAAAACCTTGAAAGTTTTGAGGGAATGATATGAAGAATTGAGATCAGCGAATTTTGCTCGAAACGCTGGAAATTGACCCTAAATTTGACTGCTAGTTTTTCCAATATTTGAGATTGAGTGCTTGCAACACATGATAATGAACAGCAATGGACCAATATCAAATCCTTGGGGAACTCCATTCAAAACAAAACTCGCAGCAGAGAAGTATTCAATTTACGAACTCACTCTCCCACGAACTCCCAGATATTCCATTTCTTCTTTTTTTACTGCAGAGCCAACACTTATTGCATTCAGAATAGAATGAGTGAAGATGATATACTTTTACTTCCCTCTGAAGTTTGCCTGGTTGAAATCATTGCCAGCATTTTCTTCAGGTCTACGAAATTGGTAATTTCAAATGAAATAATGTTTTTTTTTAGAGAAGAGATGCAGTAGGTACCAATTCGAATGCCGTTCAACCCGCGAATGTATCGCCATCTATAATGCTTGCGATGGAATCCCTCAATGTGCTGATGGTAGTGACGAAGCTACGGAGTTGGGCTGTCCAGATTTATCAACCCCAACACCCCCTCCACCCCAAAGAACTGTGGTCAACAACCCTCCACCAGTGGCCAGTTTCACCAAAAACGTGAGTTTCAAAATACTTATCAATTGGGCAGTCCAACGATCTGTCACCATCAGCTTTTCAATATGGTTGCTGGGAGCTTAGTGTAAACAAACGCATTTCATTCATTGAAGCCGGGTTTCACAAAACTCCAATCAGCTTGATTATTGAAATGTCATCATTTCTGTGCAATTTTCAGTTCATTTTTGACGTAAACCATCGACTCAATTGAAAATCAACGATTTGATTGCCAATCAAGCGTTTGTGAAACCCGCGGTAAATGAAGGGATTTATTTTTTATATATATCTATATGTACTAATATTATAAAGAGGAAAGATTTGTATGTTTGTGGGTTTGTTGGTTTATGCGTTTGATACGAGTTAACTCATAACCTACTAGACCGATTTCAATAATTCTTTCACCCTTAGAATGCTACACTATCCCTGAGTAACATAGGCTATACTTTTCACCCGAGAAAATTAAGGAAACCTACTGTAACTTCAATGATAATAGAGTACCAAAATCAGCGATTTTCAGGTGCGCTGCAAAAACCGTAAGACGTACATGGAAACAATGTATGACGGAAATGTACCTCTTTAATAGTTCTACAAAAAAGTCCGCGATAGCATATATCTATTTTTCAAGGTTTACTCGGTATCATCTTTTAAAGGTATCCGAATGTTTCTCAAAATTATGCATTATTTGGGAGTATTTTTTTATGAATACGCTATTGATCTTTATCCAATTAAATACATCATTCAATTATGATGAATACATCAAAAGATATGGCAGGTTGAAGATGAAATCGCACCAAAATGCGTCTCCGAGGTAGGCACTACTGCACTAGGCGGGTAGGAGAAGGTACCGAAGTGTGAGGGATGTATGAATGTATTTTGGATTGCCTGATGCCCGTATGTTCATGATCACAAATCAGATCAACAGATGGCGCTGCAGTCGTTATTAAGGTTATTCATCTACTCTGCAACTGAACGGCTGGATCGAATTGAATGAGTTTTTGTGTATACAGAACAACGTCTGTTGGGTCTACTAGTTCTTAATATTTTCACTGTTTTCGATTTAACTATGCATTCGTATTGTTTTTGTTGCTTGATCAATTGTGGAAATAGCAAATCGTCAAAAAACCAAAATCATTGTTTATAGTAACTCCCAGCAGCCATCTTGAAGAAAGGCGATCACTGTTTTGTTGGACAAAATGTTAGTTGTTCGTCACAAATGCCAAAATAGGTAGGTACCTATATTGATATAAAACTTATTTTAGGTTTAACAGAATCTATTTTAAAATACTTGGTAAAATATGAAACAAGTTGATAGGAAAGAGTTCAAAACGGGCGCAAAGAGTTTTCAAATACTTTGTACCCGCTTTATACCTACAACTGTTTATCCATTTTTATCAAATCAGCACCATAAAAATGCTGCACTGAAGTTTATATCAGAATAATCTTACCTAAATTTAGTACATTTATTCAGATATAATAATGAATAAAATGAACTTTTGTTTACCACCAAATAGTCTTGATAAAAATGTAAACCACAAAAGGAAATATAGATTTCCTCAGGCCATTTGAACCTCTTGTATATCACTGTCACTGGAAAATCCTCCATCCAATGTTGTCACAAAAACCTCATATACCTTGTGTTGATACGGAAGATCCAGAGAAATGTGAGTTTCTAATTCTTCAACAGCAGATGGCAGGAAGGTTTTTTTACCCTTTGGTCTATACTGAACATAGAAGCGATCGCCAGGGTTACCACCATTGAGGTTAGGCAGCCATTTTATTTTGACGACTTTCTTCTTTGATCTGCTTCGCTCGTCGATCACGATAATTTCGGATGAAAATGTTGCTTCGTCGAAATCCAACTCTGACCTGTCTATTTCCACTATTTCCCAAGTGAAATTGGCTTTTTCTGGCTTGGCGGAAATGTGAGGGGTTACCATTATTGAAGCAGTGCACCTATAGGAAAAATAATTGAACTATTGATATTGAATATACTAGATTATGGTGTTGGGAAGTTCGATTTGTACATGCAAATTACACTTGTGAAATTCAGAAAATATGAAGCGAAATATGATGATCTATGTCTAGGCATCGAAGCAATATTCGATGGTTCTCTATGCCGGTAAGGCAGGAAATGTTGCACTTAAATCAGGGACGCCATTATTTTAATCAATGGCCGAAATAGTGGTTTTCTTCTTTTCTTTAGGATTATTTTCTGAATATGAACGAATTCGTAACACGGCAGTTAGTACAAATCTACTATAAAACTGCAATAATACCTACTTATGCTGTGTTTCTCAGATATTTATGTTGGGATTGAAATGTACTGCAGGTAAGGTGTAATCACTTCGTTTCTCATTTTAATACGAAATAGTGCTGTGATGAATTATAAATAACAAAAAATGGATAACATACTAATAAATAACGTGAGGAAAAATGAATTATGATTGAATGAACTTACACATCAGAAGATCCAAAAGCATTTCTAGTCCGCAAACGAAAATTGTAGAACCCATGTTTCAGACCAGAAATTTTATGAGATACTTCATCATCTTCAGATTTTGAAAATCTGAGAACTGTATCCTCTCCAGACCCAGGAATATTTTGATTATATTCGATTATATAGCCCTTCAGATTGTCAATAGAAGTTTCTGGTTTCCTCCACGTTAAAAGAACACTGGAATTTCCTAGTTGGTGTACCTCAAAGTTTTGTGGAAGGAGACTAGATATGTTTATTGATGATTCTGTAGAATTAAAATATTGATTCATTATCTTACCGGATAAAAACTCACAAGAAATCCATCAAGAAATATTTTAGAGGGCCTTTTCTTCACTTTTGATATTTCATATTCAATAATTTTGTTGTAGAAATGTTATTTGGTTTCTCGATTGCAAGAGGAAAGAAAAAAACACTACCAGTATCATGAAAAACTACTCAGAAAGTACATACATTGAAATCGGTATGAGAACAGGAATATTCAAACTGTTAATAAACTGATTAGTATTTTCGTTCATAATAATTATTACAATTACGACAAAAAATGATTCTTACAAAACTAAAATTACCTATGGTTTTTTTCAGCCACAAAATCTGAACAGTTCTCGGAGAAAAGATAGATCGATAGATGTATTTTTTCAAATACAAAACTTGATTCTAAAGGATTTTCCAATCAGAGGTTTATTTTGAATAGCCCGCTATTTCGGTAGATGTCACGTTTGAAGCTGTAATTTTTTGACATTTGACGAGTAGAAACTACGCCGATACACGCTTCAAGAACGCATTGAAATTATTAAAATTCACTATAAAAATGGTGAAAATTTGGCAGAGACGGTTCGTAAAACTCGAACATTTTTGGGTCGTCGTGAAGCACCTTGTCGGACCGCAATAGAGAAATTGGTGGAAAAATTCGAGCTGTTGGGACAAGCTAGTGATGTGAAGAATAAAACCCGTGCACGTCGCTCAAGAACAGCCGAGAATATTGCTGCTGTAGCCGAAAGTGTTGAAGAAAACTCAGGTTTGTCCATTCCTCGCCATTACACCGTATTTTGCATGAAGATTTGAGTCTTAAGTCTTATAAAGTTCAGTTAACACAAGAACTCAACGTCGTGTCGTTGCTGATTGGGTCGTTGAAATGCATGAAAATGATCCGGACCGTGTTATCTCTCGAAGAGGTGATCACAATTGTCCACCTAGTTCTTGTGATTTAACACCTT
Organism: Propylea japonica; assembly: GCA_013421045.1. Taxonomy (NCBI): domain Eukaryota; kingdom Metazoa; phylum Arthropoda; class Insecta; order Coleoptera; family Coccinellidae; genus Propylea; species Propylea japonica. The sequence continues at coordinate 33,076,584 of CM024245.1, read as the reverse complement.
GCGACTTCTTTCTTTTTGGCCTACGCCAATAGCCCAGCGTTGATTCAAGACCTCAGAGATCCTCGTGAGGCTATCGAGGACATAGGGCAGCCACTTTGCGATTTGGTTAGGGAAAATTTCATTAAAAGGATATGGTCCTGTAAGCGTGGTCGTGGTGGTCATTTGCCTGATGTTATTTTCTACTATTAACGGCATAGTTTCTTCTTTATAATGAAACAAACATCCGATCATCTATATTGAAAAATGGCAGTATTCTTTGAATATCAAAATAACACCTCTTATTGGAAAACCCTTTATAATCTCTCACCTGATGTCCGGAATTCCAATACTTCGCTATATTCTCCTTCTTGAGTTTCAGAAGCGAATGCAATAGAAACATAATTTTTAGAATTAGGAAGAAAAGGTATCCATGCCGATATTTCGTCTGCATTTACTGTATATTCCCTCCTTATATGCTCATTCCAAATTTTAATTATGACCTTCTTGTCCAAAATGTCATCGAATACTCTTGGTGTCCATCCTAGTTGAACCATGTTACCTTTAAACCTCAAAACTTTCAATCCCAAAGGGGGACCCAGCTCTACCTTGAAGAAAAAAGAAGATTTTCAAGTAACAGATCGGTTTGTCATACAGAAAAAACTATATATCAAGTCTGAATATCCTAAGAAATATTGGTCTGATTTCATTCTTTAATGAATTCAACTTTCTTGTTGAAATCTTGGATTTCCCTGAAAATAACATGTTTTAAAATGTTTGTTATCTTGTTTAGGGTCAGTCTTACTAATTTCGAGACTTTCCTTGATTCTTTTAATTTTGGAATAATTTCTAGGGATGACATCGAGCAGAACAAAAACCTTTACGACACATAAGATTTTGTTCGTTCATCAACAATTGCTAGGGATCACTTATGAACTTCTCTTCATTTGTATTTTTTTCAAGTTATCACGTGAATATCTATACATTATATTATGTTCTCTAAGGAAAAAGTGAGATGTTTTGAGTTGATTATATCAAAGTCTTCCTCACTTCATCGGCTCTTGTTCACAAAATCGATTATTATCTGTGGGCTGTTACAGGTGGAGTGAAAAGCAATGTGGTATTTGTTATTAAATCTATGTTTTTAGAACAACCGATCAATAACCTGGAGGACCTTTCTAACGCTTTACGGGATATTTGGACGAATTTGCCGCAAAATTTTATAAATCGTTTGATCGAAAGTATGCCTCGTAGGATAGAATGCTTGAGACGAGCTCGTGGGGGACCAACTAGGTACTGGTACTAGCTTAACCGAAACTTCAGCCTTCTTGTGGTTTCATCATAAAATTTTTATATTATTCGAACACAGAATTTTGAGTGTTCCTAATAATGTCTTTTTTTCTCTCCAACTTTCCATTTTTTCATTCTTTTCTCAAGTGAACCATATTATCAACTGAAAATACTCTGATATCTGACTAAATTTATAATCTTGGAGCGAATATTTCAGAAATAAATTTAGAACAAGTAAGTGATCCCTATCAATTGTTGAGCAGTGTATTAGTTTCTATAACCACAATCTCATGACAAGCGGTAAACACAATAACTTCTAAACGTAACAACAGAAAGACAAGACAAGCAATAAATGAAGAAAGAAAAAAGCTTTAACAGGGAAAATTCAAATATTAGGTTTAATAGTTCTCAGGATGTTGATAGATAGAAGGGAGGAAAAGTTTCTGACTTCATGTCAATGCTTTCATTTAATGTTTCCGTTATTTTACTTAAACTTACCGTACGTTTCCAATATAGTCAGGAAGTACATGAGTATCATCCCAATGATGGGAATAAAAACAAAAGGAATCATAGCTGTCAACTACACCGATACTTGGCAAGTATTATCGGACTAAACTCAATTCTGAATACCTCAATTTGTCTTAATAAGATGATTGCTTGTATGATGCGAAGTTCGAGTTATGAGTGCTTACTTATTCACTAGTTTATACCAGGGGTACCCATAAATACTGGGTGTTTCATCGACGAGCCAAAAATGGCGATTAAAAAAATTTGGCGCCCCAAAAATATTGGACTAAACATGTTGAACCAAAAAATTGGTGGTCCAAAATTACGTTTTCCATACACCGTTGTAAAAAGGGTTCAACGATATTTCAAATGAAGTTGATGCTTCCCCTTTTAGGGGGTTGCGTTCAAGCCTCAAATATGCGTCACAATATGTCCTCTAAATAAAATCATTCGATGTGTTTCAGGAAATTTTTCCAATCATTATGAGATAAGAGATATACAGAGTGGCTTGTCTGAGATGGAACACCCTGTATATTTGACACAAATCTTAATGCTGTGACATGAAAAAACCTATATTTTAGCATACTGGAAATGCCCATTATATTCCTGGTATTATTTACATCAGGGGAATGTCTAAAGAAAAAAAACTATCGCTTAAAATGGTACAATTTGTTCTTGTTTTTCATTGTTCACTCAAGAGAACAATGCCACTCATTTGTTTAATCTCGATCGAATATTCCGTTAGACCAATCAAGCAAAATGAGGAGAAAATAGTGGTTTCGCTAATTACTGATGTTGGACCAAAAGTGACATTAACGGTATCACAGAGTAACTTGACTGAGACAGCAATTTTCACGGTAATATTTTCGATTTGTTGCATAGAAAATTGTAGACAATGGATTAGATCAGTTGATGGATCATGAATATCAACACTTTGAATCATTAGAATGGTGAACAATAATAATGAGCTGTTTGAACTAAATGGAGCAATCAACTCGCTCTCATACTATCAGTAGATATTATAATAAGTAGGTACAAAGAAGTGTAGTAGTTGATCTTTTGAAAGTGTTGGGAAAACTGAACAGAATTCACTGTTTAACTTATAGTCCGTTATAGAAGTTTGTTTATTTATCTGAAGTTGGCAGAATTTGCTGTCATAACGTAAAATGAAGTCAACGTTGCCGAATGTACCCGGTCTCGTCCGACGAGCTTGCGCGTTATCAGAGAACTCTATGCAATATTGACAACATTGCGTTTCAATCTGACAAGAAAATAAACAACATAACCTAAAACTTTAATATACACAGTGGAATATGCCAAATTTCCATGGCTAACCGACGGCTCAAACTTTCGTGAACGGACTATACATAAGGCGTTTTCGGATACTTACTCTGGGTTATTAACTCGATCCATTGGGTCACGTGACGAATCTATCCGGATCACGAACCTGGGTTCTAAGTTTACGATTACATCAGGTTTAGGATTTGAAGTGTCAGACGTATCAATAATGTAAGCAAATACCTATTTTATGAATTCATTTTTTTCAGTCCCAGTCTATTTTAGGATTGTCTCTAGCTTTTCTTGCATTTATTGGCTTTTGAAAAATATTTCTTATAATTTCTGGTGTGCTCTTGCATGATTAATGTTATTTTTGAGTACCTATGTTATAAAGAAGTAGATAAAGAATTTTTTCAGTTCCAGTTTATTTACTGATTGTCTCTAGCTTTGCTTGGATTTATTGGCTTCTGTAAAATCTTTCTTATAATTTCTGGTGTGCCCTCGCATATTCAATGTTATCTTTGAATACCTATATTGAAGAAATGAAGAAGGCTTTAGCTTCAACGTAGAAATATCTGCATACAAAGTTATGAAGAAGTTGTTTCACATTATTTTCTCGACTCATGGAACCACACGTTTTACGCTGAGCTAAACACTCTTCTCTCTCGATAATTTTCAGGAATAGAATATATGAAATTATTAAGAAAAGAGTAGAAGACTTATTCCCGCCTTTTTTAAATACAAAATTGAACTGTAGTGCGCATGCGGTGACTCTACGACCCTGCTCTCGTGTAGGGTTACGATAGATCAACCTGGGTCAGTGATCGAGTTAATAGCACCGTACTTTCCGAACACGGGTTGGATGTTCGGGTTAGGTAAACGAACGCGAAGGTTAGGGATCAAGTTAACCCGAGTAAGTTTCATAAAAGGCCTATAGTTTTTAAAATAGCAAAGAAAGGTAATTTTTTTTAGTTTGCGCGCTTGTTACATAGGAAGTGCTGTAGTCAATGTATAAACACACATTATCAAAAGTCTTGGTCCCCTAGGTTTCTAAAGAAATAAACAATCTATGTTCTGGAAATGTGATAAATATGTCATTAATTTCAACTGCAATATATTATATTGACATTCTTGAGCCTCCTTGAATGGAGACAACTTCCAGGGCGCAAATGAGTCACTCTAGTCTACCCTTTCTCGTCGACTACCACTTTGTAAACGGAATCGTGGACTTTGCTTCATGTTGCTCGGCTTATTGTGGAACAATGATTGGTAGCATTGGAACGAGGATGTGAAAAAGTAAAACAAATATAGTGTAAAACCTATTTATTCATTTTGGGTGGAAAACTCATAACAGGCGTCAGAACTCTTTTACTCTCTGTTTCAAACTCATCATCCACAGAAACCACGATAATTTCGTAGCTCTGGCAAGCATCGAAATGCGTCAAAAGCATAAAATCGTTTCTGTATTCAGGATCGGTCACATAATATTCCGGAGACCCCTTCGTCTTGTATTTAACATAGAAATGAGAGCCAGGGTTGCCAATGTCCGGTATCCATGTTATTCTAGTGGACACAAAGCAAGGATTCTCTTTCTTCGAGGATTTGGCCTGCTTGTTCTCCATATTGGTCAGGAAAAATTCGTTGTCTTCCCTGTCGAAATGGTTGACTGGTTCTATGCATATTTCGTCTGTGTCTATTTCTTCGTAGTTTATGTTGTATTTGAAATCTGGTACTGCTGGTTTTGATGGATAGTGTGGGTAGATTTGCACGTCCAGGTAGTTTCTGCAGAAAAAAGAAGGAAGAAGTATAAAGAGAAGCACACAAGGTTAAGTCATATTAGGTACTTTATAGTCCGTTCACGAAAGGTTGAGCCGTCGGTTGGCCATGATAATTTGACATATTCCACTGTGTATATTAAAATTTTAGGTTATGATGTTTATTTTCTTGTCAGATTGATACGCAATGTTGTCAATATTGCATAGAGTTGTCTGAAACTCGCAAGCTCGTCGGACGAGGCCGGGTACATTCGGCAACACTGAATTTATTTTACGTTATAACAGCAAATACTGCCAACTTCAGATGAATAAAGAAACGCCTACTATGTGCTCAACCTTTCGTGAACGGAGTATAGGTCTTATGGAGGAAAAAGCAATACACTAGCCAGAACCTCAAAGTATACCTATACCGTAAAATAGTATACAGATGGTTTTTTAACCACGATAGGTTCCGGTGCTGGAGTATATAGGATAAGAACCAAGTGTACACCATAGTCAGTCAGGCTCCTATAAGTGTTTTTCTGGCAGAAATACTTGCAATCGAAAGATGTATAAATAGAAATCTGGAAGGGAACTATCAGGGTGTGACATAGTGATCCATACTGATAGTCAACCAGCTATTGAAGCACTGAACTTCTGTGTCTTTGACTCAAGAAACTAGTGTGGAAGTGCCTGAAGAAATTCAGAGCAGTAGACAGGAATAACAAGGTATCTTTGGTCTGTTTGCCTATTAACTCAGGAATCAAAGGATATGAAGATGCTGTCACAAGAGCCAGAAAAATGGAACACAAAAGACATAACTTACTGACCCAGAACCTTTCTGTGGTATAAGCAATACATCTATACAGGTATCTACTTTTAGAGTGGACAAACTTTAATGGACGATTATACTAGTGATTTGCAACAAAAACTTTCATATAATATATGGCTGAAATGTTGACGCTTATTCTTCATTTTAACATTTCTTGATTTCACACGAAATATTTCGAGTTTTTTCTCTATTATTATTCAGTTTTCCTGGTAGTCTAATCAAATTTGATTACATATTCAGAAAGAGCAATACATTTTCTACAAGCTAAGAGAATCTGCGTGCAAAAAAACTCTTATCGCGGGAGTGGTAAGGAGATTAATATCATGATCCTGAAGTTGATAAAATTAGCCCTAATCAACGAAAAACCATTGGAAAATAGGACTAATTTTCTTAACTTCAAAATTGTGATATTGACCTCCTTACCACGCCCGCAAAGAGTTCTTTCGGCACATATACCTTCTCATCTAGCAAATTTATTGCCCTTTCCGAATATGTGATGAGACTACCAGAAAAACTGAATGATGATCATTTTATGGAAAAAACTCGAAATATTTCGTGAAATCAAAAATTGAAGAATAACCATCAAAATTTCGACATATGGACGAATGTAAGCCCTTAACAATATACAATCTATAGTCCGTTCACGAAAGTTTGAGCGCATAGTAGGCGTTTGTTTATTTATCTGAAGTTGGCAGTATCTGCTATCATAACGTAAAATAAAGTCAACGTTGCCGAATGTAACCGGCCTCGTCCGACGAGCTTGCGTGTATCAGTTAACTCTATGCAATATTGATAACATTGCGTATCAATCTGACAAGAAAATAAAGAACATAACCTAAAATTTTATATACACGTGGAACTCAGAGGAAGAAGTTTACTTCTAGTGGAATATATGCAAAATTTCCATGGCCACACTTTCGTGACGGACTATGCAAGGATGTTTCATTTTGAATAGCTGGCTTTCTGAACAATTGTCACCTTCAAAGCCGTCATCTTATGACATTTGATAAGTAGAAACTTGTGTCATAAAATTATTAATTGATACTCGAATATTATTTTAATATTCTTCTTTTTATACATCTAACCAAGAATTAAATGTTTCTGAACTCACGTCAAACTCTCCCCGACGCAGTTTATCGCAGCGACACCAATTTTGTAAGTTGCGCCAGGTCTCAGATCTGACAGCTTGGTCTGAAATTTGAGGGCGTCCAAAACGATGAAGGAAAACGAGGTAGCGTCATTCACATAAGTTGAATTGATTTCTGTGCAGTAGATTTTATAGCCGAGAAGTATTCCATTTGGTTGAGTTGGCATGTTCCATTGGAGCAAAAGGGAACTGTTTCCAACCTGGTGTGCCTCGAACAATGTGGGGTAGTTAGGAGCTGAAAAGTTAAATTATAATTTTCAATCCCAATAAACACAGTAACGATTAAAACACGTTGTATTTTTTAGGTAACGTCACTATATTTCAACGTTGAAAAAAACAGTCAAATGTAGTTAAGAAATTCTTCTCCTTTTTGTTTCATCGTAACGTTTTTATCACACGTTGATTCAAGGTTGATTTAACGTTGCAAGCCTCTTCCTTAATTGTTATGAATGAATTACCGTGATTGAACGTATTGACTACATACAGATCATTCAATAGATATGCCCCATTCGCACCAAGCCAGTCCAGTCCAGTCGAGTCAAGTCACTTCAGGATTGGAACTATAACTTCGTTTAAAATCGTTTAAAACAAATGGAATATGAAATCTAGGCCCTAGTGTGAAACTAGATTTCACATTCCATTTGTTTTAAACGATTTTAAACGAAGTTAATAGTTCTGACTTGACTCGACTGGACTGGACTGGCTTGGTGGGCGAAATGGGGCTTAAGTCACTTCAGGATTGGAACTATTAACTTCGTTTAAAATCGTTTAAAACAAATGGAATGTGAAATCTTGTTTCATACTAGGCCCTAGTGTGAAACTAGATTTCACATTCCATTGGTTTTAAACGAATGTAATGTGAAATGTGAATGTGAAATCTTGTTTCATACTAGGCCCTAGTGTGAAACTAGATTTCACTTCCATTTGTTTTAAACGATTTTAAACGAAGTTAATAGTTCCAATCCTGAGTGACTTGACTCGACTGGACTGGACTGGCTTGGTGCGAAATGGGGCTAACTCGACTGGACTGACTGGCTTGGTGCGAAATGGGGCTAAGAATTGGATGAATCTTGAGGAGAATAAAAGTTGGTGTACTTCAAAGTTGATAAAGACTGAATCATTCAACGTTTATTTATAGTTACTGAGCTCACTTCGAAAAAAACGTAAGATATATTGATATACAGGGTGTCCCGTAATTAGACCGACAAACTTCTAGTGGACATTATAGATCGTATTTTAGACAGATTCGATCCAAATCATATAATGCAAATTTGCTTCGTTAGGAGCTAGTGCCCTTTGAAGATGACGTCCTATCCACACTTTTTGCCACATATTCGCAAACGGAGTCACATAAAGTGCTGAAAGTTTACACATTGGCTAATATGAAAAATACGCATCGATTAGATTGAGTGCATTTCTTTCATGTCAAGCACAACGTATCATATGGAGGGGGGCAAAGGGTATTTTTAGTTTTACTCTTTTAACTTTCATTATTTCGCCAGATTTACATCAATATTCATAAACTCTGATGTTTTTTTCTTGAAAAAGTTGCTTTTGTATAACTACACCCAAATGCACTATTAATTCAAAACAAAGTGAACATTTAGTGGAAAGAGAGAATTTTTCAAATCCATTTTTTTCAGAAATGGTGCATCTGGGCGTTATTATACAAGAGCATTTTTTTTTCAAGAAAAAGCATCAGAGTTTATGAATATGTAAATCTTGCGAATAGAAAAGTTAAAAAAGTTTCAACTAAAATTACCCTTCGCCCCCCCAAATGATACGATTGTGCTTGACATGAAAGAAATGCACTCAATCTAATCGATGCGTTATTTTTGATATTAGCCAATGTGTAACTTTCAGCACTTTATGTGACTCTGTTTTCCGAATATTAGGCAAAAGTGTGGACATGACGTCATCTTCAAAGGGCACTAGCTCCTTAACGAAGCAATTTTGCATTATATGATTTGGGTCGAATCTGTCTGAAATATGATCTTAAATCCACTAGAAATTTGTCGGTCTAATTATGGGACACCCTGTATACGTTAAAGTGGATAAATCAACCCGTTGAATTATGTTCGTATATATTTATATTGTAGAGTCAACGTTTGGTTGGTTGAATTTTAGGTGCATCATAGTAAATTGATTAGATTAAAAGAGTAAGTAGAATAAAAGTTGGTTAGCGGCAAAATTGAAGAAAGTGACTCATTCAACGTTTATTTAATGTTACTGAAATCACCTTGAAAAAACGTTTGAAAAATGTAATGAATACACGTTTTCCTAACGGGGATAAATCAACCAGTTTTAATCGTAAACGCATATTATATGTAGAATCAACGTTTGATTGAATTTGTGTTTTGGATGTTACAATAGAAAATTCAACGTACAACGTTGAATCAACCTCTTTCACTGCAAATAAACGTTTAGTACACGTTGTGTGTTTATTGGGATATCGAATCGAATATATTCATGCCTTGCGATCACCTATGATCTCCATAAAATAACCTATCTATAATGTAAAAAATAATAAATCACCATACCTCCTTGTGGAGCATCAAAACTAACAGCATCACTAGGTGGACCTATGAATTTATTATTCCTGGCAGATACAGTAACGAAATTTCTGGAATACGGGAAGAACTCAAGGCTAGCTCTGGTTACTTCAGGAGGAATAGCATATACTTGACTAGAATCGTGGTTCCAAATGCGTACCAGGTAGCCCCTGAAGGTTCCTCTCACTGATTCTTTTGGTACCGGCTCCCATTCTACTTGAAGATGTTTTTCAGATATATCAATGATGGACAAGTTCTGTGGCGCCTCTCGAGGTACAAGGTCACCTGGAAAATTTCATGTTTGAATTATCAGAAAAATTAATGATAAAATTTTCTTTTTGAACGCTCGTTCGACTTACACTAGTACTATATCGTTTTGTTCGAATGTCTGTAGTTTTAGAATTTCCAAAAGTTATCTCAAACGATAAGTTTCGACTCACTGATGACGAATACGTAGTCAAATTCAATACTTATAGATATTCCGCTATTGAGTGTTTCATTAGCTTACGGCTTTGAAATAGAATAATAGGTGAGAACCAATATACTTCTATTTGCCAGAGAAGACAAGATCAATTAAATACAGTCCACTGTTCAAGAGATACCTACCAACCACTGTTGACATATTGAAATCGCAATATTGAAAGAAAAATGAATATATTTCGCTCTTCTTTATATTGTGAAGACGATCTCTTTTCCACTATGAACAAACGCGCAAAAGCTTCAGACTCCACCTCAGGGTTTTCTTGAATTTTTTCGTTTCAAAGATTTCCACAATTTTATATCATAAATTTCGTTCTTCACACGTTATTTACACGCTTTAGTTACAAAAATATACCCAACGAGATATGAAATACAATGGAACTTCCCTATAACGACCGTCTGTATAACGAATTTCGTACAAGAAATTGCACCTTGAATCGAAATTCCATGTTAAAAACACCCTCTAAAACGAAGTAAATTCTCTCTATAACGAAATATTCAAAGAACATCACTGTTTGAATGGGTAGTGGTAAGAAGGTATAAGGGTGGGCTTTTTTAGAAGTTTTTCCGGAAGTACGTAATAAATCCTGACCTTAAACTAAATCATTACGGCGGGCAGAGAGATTCTTCTGAAACAGATTTAAATACACCCCTGGCTGTTTGGTTTCAATCTAACCATTACGCTAGTGCGAAAATGTCTAAAAAGAAGTACTTAAGTTTGAATGATGAACTTAAATTTATCAGTGAAGTCGACCGCGACACTACAGACTATAGAAACAAATTTTCTGTATAACGAATTTTTTGCGGATTTGGCGCTTTCGTTATAGGCAAGTTCCACTGTAGTTTCAAGTAAAATAAATCGCGAACTACTGAACCGATTCGGTCAAATGGCAAACTATCCAACCGTTTTCGGAACGAAATTCTCAAATTCCAGATATCTGGACAAAACTACAGCACTTAGTTCCTCAAAAAAAATTTAAAATAAACAAACTCACGATTGATATAATTACTTTCCCCTAAACATAAATATACCAATAACAGGCACACAACAGAGTAGACGAACGACATCGCGTTCAGACATTCAAAAACTTATGAATCCTGGAGTCAGATATAAACCTTAAGGAAACGAAGACGATAGGTGCAAAGGCGTTGGATAATTTGATTAATGAACGGTTCTCCTTCCATTTGGAAGACTTTAAATTATTCTTAAGAGCCTCGTTCATCTGCACCCCACATAAAAGACGTTTCCTGCAAATTAAGCCATTACGACTTAGCTGGAGATTCTTTCTAGATGACAATATAAGTGAAATTTTGATTGGATGATGTAAGTTTTCTTAAATATTCACATCGTTGAGACCACGGAGCACTGATTGATATTGCTCAGGGTTGCCAATAGTCACCATTCAGTTTTTTAATGAACGACGGAGTGAATTCTGCAAGAATTTTACTAGAATTGGAATGAGCATTTTCTGTATGTTTTTCATGTGATATCATTGAAAGTAGTATTAAATATATACATATGCATCTGGGTTCCCGCGGCCATTCGGGAATCAAAGGAAACGAAGAGGCCAATATACTTGCCAAAGAGGGCTCACGAATGTCACTCATTGGCCCAGAACCCTTCTGTGGTATATAGGTAAATGTACCTATAAGAAGGAGTTTCTGGAGAAGGAGAAAGCCGAGAAGGAAAAACTCTGGCGGAATCTCCCAGGGATGGATCATTTCACTAAGTTCCTTTGGAACTTTGAAACAGCAAGATCAAAAAGATATCTAGATCTTGGTAAAGAACAATAACACCTCCTCACTGGTTTTCTTACAGGACACTGTCGCCTCAGGAAGCTCCTGTTGAGGATGGGATTGTCGGACACTGACGAGTGTAGGTTCTGTGGGGAGGAGGAAGAAAACCCCATTCACCTAGACACGGAATGCTTTGGCATTGCGAGCCTTAGGAGAGAATGCCTTCGGCGAGAAACTTATAAGAGTGAGGAAGTAGCCTCGTTGAAGCCTTCACCAATATAGGATTTCATCAGATCTCTGGAACTGGAAGGCGAGCTGTAAAGGCTGTGGTCAGAACAGCTCTGTCAGAGGACACAATAGACCTTGAGGTCGCAGTGAATTGTAACCCGATTTTAAACTATTACTAACTATAACTATACATATTCAATTATTCACCCTTAAATTGCGATTAATTAATTCATAATTTAACATTGAAAATGCGAATTTTCTACTCAAAATTCAAACGTCTCGCCATGATGACGTACGAGTAAGCATAATTAGTGGGGATGGTGACCAATATCGCATTTTACCAGTTTCTGTAGAAATTTTATCAAATTGGCAACCCAGCTGTTCAAACAATTACTCTCTGTAGCTGTCTTCACAGAAATGTGTGTGGATTCTGTCTAATTAAATTATGGCCTTCGTATCGCTAGACAGTGCGTCTCTTCAAGAAAAATGCATAATGATACTATTATGTGATATATAATTCACTGAATTAATCTTTCGCCTGTCGCAGTTCCTTATTAGCACAATGAAATGAAAAAATTAAGGAAAGCCCTGAGCAGGAGCTTTTGAGCGCTCGTTTTTCGGTGGAGCAATAAGACTATTACCTCGAAATATAATAAGGGATTTGAGATTGATACCAAATATATAAACGCAGAATCTTATTAAAAGAGTGTTTATTGTTATAAAATATAATATTTGATGAAATAATAAAAATAGTTAGCCACAATGTCTCTCCGAATTGAAGAAACACAATCATATGTATAGTCCGTTCACGAAAGGTTGATCACATAGTAGGCGTTTGTTTATTTATCTGAAGTTGGCAGTATTTGCTGTCATACATAAAATAAAGTCAAAGTTGCCGAATGACCCGGCTCGTCCGACGAGCTTGCAAGTATCACAGAACTCTATGCAATATTGACAACATTGCGTATATCAATTTGACAAGAAAATAAGCAATATAACCTATAATTTTAATACACAAAGTGGAATATGACCAATTTCCATGGCCAACCGACGGCTCAACCTTTCTTGAACGGGCTATATGTCTCTTGATCGAGGCTTACTGTCACAATACAGAAAAAATAATAGCAATAGAATCAACATAAAACACGCTGCAGGTCGCTGACGGTGAGAAATAGAAAAGATGGTATTAAGAAGAAGATTCAGAATTAATTATCTTTCGAATGACATAATTAAAAAGGCATATTCCTAGAGAAAAAAATTTTGATAGCGCCGCAACGCCTGGCGTCCAAATTCTTTTCTTCGACTTTTATGCACATCTCAAGTCAATATTGATTTTCTCTCCAAATACCTACAATAGAATAAAAAATTTTCATCTATTTTCTAGAAAAATAGGTTACCAAGATAAGTGAATTATAGATATGTGGGAAATCTCTCGAATTTAGAAAGAACATAAAAAATGAAGATGACAAGTTCCCATATTTTTTTCCTAGCGGACCTCCCTACGAAGAAACGATCTCCTAAATAACGCCACTGGAAATCCATTTTAGTGGAATTAGTTTCAAACTACTCGATATAATTTGATGAAAATTTGATATGATGAATAGTATTGAGGACTTCTTAAATCACCGCACTCAAATTTCAATTAGCTTGTTCAGTTTACCAGGGGCAGACTGGGTTGTATATTTTAATGCTCACATTTTTAACACCCTGTATGATAAAGTGCTACAAAAAACATTTTTGATACCTTGAACATTAAGCTAAAGAAAAGGTACTGTTGTTCAGTGTCGATAAAATGAATCGTTTTCTAAAAAAAATGAAAGAAATACAATAAACGTATTTGGAATGAAAAAGTTCTTTACCTACTTCATTTCAGGTTGTTCCAGTTAAACAACAGGATCCCCCTCCGCCTATGGACATGTACCATCCACCACCACCAAGAGCAGAGATAATTCCCGATGACCAGCTCGCACCTGCAAACAACCCGGATTTTCTGAGGCCTCTCCCACAGGAGCAACGGGCGCCTCAAAGACTACCTCAATATCCAGAGCCTGCAGAGTATAACAGCCCCCAAATGGCTTGGAATTCTCACCAGGCCAATCCCATACCATATCAAATCCCTCCTATGTACCCTGGTAAGTGAGAAATTGGAGATTTTTTGAATTTCTTAAAAACTTTTTAAGTTTTCACTCCCAGTCTCTGAAACAGAAATAATTAAAAAAATTTTAATTAAGATTGCGAATGAAAAACACAACAATTCTGAAGATTTTTCAGTTTGTCTGAAGAAGGTGTCTGATATAGACACCGAGTGTTACATTGTCCTTTTCATTTAATCCTTTTTTCAGTTTTTACTGTTAGGCAACAATTTTTTCAAGACCAATTTGCTCCTGACAAATAAGTGCAAACATTCTCGCAGGAGCACTTCATCTTAATTAAAAATTCATTTATTTCTGTTTCAGAGAATGGGGGTGGAAAGCTATACAGTTTTCAAGAAATGCAGAATCCTCGCAGAATATATTTCAATCGATATTTTTTTGAGTTGTTTTCATTTACCTCCATTTATTTTCTACATGTCCAGGCAATCATTCAGAAAAAATAACTGTTTGGTGTGGTTTGCATGGCCATATTTTTCATTTGGAAAAGAAGTTTCAAACCCGTAATGGAAAACCTGAAGGGTTTTCCAATAAGAGGTGTTATTTTTAATAGCCCTCTATTTCGTAAGATGTCACGTTTGAAGCTGTCATTTTTTGACATTTGGCAAGTAGAAACTGCGCCATTAATAAAAATGGAACGATACACTTTCAAGAAGGCATTGAAATTATTAAAATTCACTATAAAAATGGTGAAACTTTAGCAGAGACGGTTCGTAAAACTCGAACATTTTTGGGTCGTCGTGAAGCACCTTGCCGGACCGCAATGAAGAAATTGGTGGAAAAATTCGAGCTGTTGGGATAAGTAAGTGATGTGAAGAATAAAACCCGTGCACGTCGCTCAAGAACAGCCGAGAATATTGCTGCTGTATCCGAAAGTGTTGAAGAAACCCAGGTTTGTCCATTCCCCGTTGTTCTTTGGAATTAGGCATTCCACAAACGTCATTACACCGTATATTGGATAGTATTGATCTGGACAACGTTCCCTTTCAAACAAGACGGAGCTACGTGCCACACAGGCAATGAAACTATTGATCTTTTGAGGGTAAAGTTCCGGACCGTATTATCTCTCGAAGAGGTGATCACAATTGGCCACCGATATCTTGTGATTTAACACCTTGCGACTTCTACCTTTGGGGCCACGTGAAAGAAAAGGTCTACACCAATAGCCCAGCGTCGATTCAAAACCTCAAAGATGGAATTCGTGAGACTATCGAGGACATAGGGCATCCACTTCGCGATTTGGTTATGGAAAATTTCATTAAAAGGATAAGGTCCTGTAAGCATGCTCGTGGTGGTCATTTGCCTCATGCTATTTTCCACTATTAAAGGCATAGCTTCTTCTTTACAATGAAATAAACATCCGATCATTTACACCTCTTATTGGAAAACTCTTATCAGTAGCTGGGGGATAAAAGCTAGAAAATAGGTTGAATAGATAGATCAATTTGTCCATGGTACCAACACCCGATGATTTTTGGGGCGATGCATTGTCTTGTTGGAAAAGCAATTTTTTCTTCAGTTCTTGCTTTTAGCTCTCAGGAGGTTTAAATATTGAATAAACATTTTCTGAAAAGGAAAAAGCGGACAAAAGCACCTAATTTCACGTCAGCCCTTTTTGCACTTTGGTTTACAATTAAGTGGTTCCCAAGGTCGTTTAGACCCATCAATTATTTCTAGGGATGTTATTTTTCTTTCAGGTAAGGCCAGCCATATATTCACTCACAAGGAGAACGGTCTTCAAGTGCCAGAAGCTGAAATCAGGTATAATAGATACAAGGGTGCGATGCACTACTTACATCACACTTTGGGCAATCAGAATCAGATAGAAACTAAAGGGTGAGGTCGATTAGAAAGTAATCCTTAGTCCATCAACTGTAGCAGCACCCATGCACTAGCTATTTTAACTACTGATCACTATAAAATAGATAATAGATGATAGAACTAATGAAAACAAATGAAAATAAAATTAATGGACTTAGCCGTTGTCTATAGAGATGAGAAATGCTAACAATGGACATCACTATCACTACATAGTATAAAACAAAGTCGCTTTCTCTGTCCCTATGTCCCTTTGTATGCTTAAATCTTGGAACTATACGCAACGGATTTTGATGCGTTTTTTTTAATAGATAGAGTGATTCAAGGGGAAGTTTAGATGTATAATAACATCCATTAAATAGTGGAGAAGTACTGTTATTTTTGATGTAATCTAATGTTCTTATTGATGTCCGTGCGAATAGATTCCGGTTTTTTTATGTGACAGCGTTGGTCCTCCAGTGAACGAGCGCTCAAAAGCACTTACTCAGGGCTTTCCTCCTCGAATTTATGGGTAGTCAAAATTCGAAAATTCGAGTGGCCAGTTGGAATCGTTGTATACTGTAATTTAACACTCAACCAATGAAATTAATGCTCATGAGTGCGTCACAATTAACCGCCAAATCTGATTGTTTGATTTCGCTAGCATATTTCGGTGATTTCGATCATTTTTTTCTCGACAAATTATATTATGCGAAAAAGTTTTTTCCACATATCGTCACTCTCTTGTAAAGCACTTTAGTCTAAGAAATAATAATGCACTCTTAAACTAGACAACCTCTTTCCTAATAGAGCATGATATAGTGTATAGAAATTAGAAATTATTAATATCATTTTTTGTACATATCGATTTATTCAGGATTAATCATTAGTGATAATAATTTATGAAGATATATGAGATACGAATTTGAATTTTTTCAATATGTATAGTGCACATTTACTCATTCTGATGTCATGGGGGCGACGCTAGTGGGAAGGGGCTTATATGGAACCCCCCTAAATTTTTTGAGGCCTTCCCTAAAATATGGTATACAGGTTTGGGAATTAACATCTGAAACATACGATATACAATGCATCAGACAGAGAATTCTTCCGTCCAGTTGCACAGATGAATAGTCGAGACAATGACGTGCTGTAATTGAATGAATTCCGTTGTCTTATTGCAATATTCTAGTCTTGTCTCTCTCTTATCGAGAGGAGCCTCATTCATTATGGTAGGCAACAGTAAATACTTGAATCGAGTATTACGGGCAGCCTGACAAATTAAATAATTCTATACGTATACTGCAGGTTCCCTACCTTACTGCGATAAGAGAGAGACAAGACTAAGTTATTGCAATTAGTCGACGAAATTCATTCAGTTACAGCACGTGATTATCTCGACTATTCACCTGTGCAACTAGACGGAAGAATTCTCAGTCTGATGCATTGTATATCGTATGTTTCAGATGTGAATTTCCAAATCTGTATACCTCAGACTAAAGAAAGACTGTATATATACTAAATAAAATTGTATAATTACATTCCTTATGACCCCCACTGAAAAATCCTAGCCTCTTCTTGGCCCCCCTGTTCTCGAAAGCTGGCGTCGCCACTGTTTGGTGCACTTAATCAACTGAAATGTTTTTCAGTTCTTACACGGACAACCTAAACTACCCAAAAGTTCCTAACTATTATGGAGACGCCTATAGACAACCAATGGACGCTCCAAATTGGGTGAATGCCCATCAAGGTCCGTTGAAAATATACAGGGTGTCCCGGAGAATGCGGGAAATCTCTCGGATTCAGATAGAACATAAAAAAATAAGATGACAAGTTCCCATATTTTTTCCTAGCGGCCCTCCCTACGAAGATACGACCTCCTAAATGACGCCGCTGAAAATTCATTTTAGTGGAATAAATTTCAAAGCATTACTTTTTTCATTATTATTTTTTTCGAAAACGGTTCATTTTATCGATACTGTACAAGAATACCTTTTCTTTAGCTTAAAGTTCAAGGTATCTATTTTTTTTTAGCACCTCATCATACAGGCTGTTGAAAATGTAAGCGTTAAAATATACAACCCAGTCCGCCCCTGGTAAACTGACCAAACTAATTGAAATTTGAGTGCGGTGATTTAAGAGGTCCTTAATACTATTACCTAATCATATCAAATTTCATCAAATAATACCGAGTAGTTTGAAACTTATTCCACTAAAATGGATTTCCAGTGGCGTCATCAAGAGGTCGTATATTCGTAGGGAGGGCCGCTAGGAAAAAATATAATAAGAACTTGTCATCTTCATTTTTTATGTTCTATCTATCGGAATCCGAGAGATTTCCCACATTTTCCGGGACACCCTATAAAAAACATCAATTTTTTTATACATGATATTTTCAGACGATTTGAGGTACCCAGCAAGATATAATCAAGATCCTGCCTATGGCAACAATAACAGACCAATTCCGAATCAACAGGGTAAGGAAAAAACAAAAAAATCTCAATAAATATTACAGATACCTATGTAGAATTGCATTCATACATTCAGAAAAAAAACGCTTTATCATAAGGACGAAACAAATGATCAACTACGATTAATGTTGTCTTTCTCTTATCGTTGGGAGTGGCCTCAATTCAAGCAGTATGGTATAGGCAACCCAAAGTGCTCGGATCGAGTATTGCGGGCAGCCTGACGCATTGAAGCATTGCATCAGGCTAACGATAAGAGAAATACAATAATATTATTCGTAGTTGATCATTCATTTCGTCATGAACGTAGAGCTTTAAAATATTTGGAATATTTAGGAGGCGATGTAAATGTCGAGTATGATCTTTGAATAAAACTGATTTCGACTTTTAATATATAATTATTAAACTAAAACTGTATGTATAAAAATGAACAGTTTCAGAAAAATTTATTCCTCAAGAGAAACCATCAACTTGGTCTGGTGAAAAAGGTGAGTTTTCGCTTGCACGCATCAACAAATATTTCACTACCAACTTGCATAACAGTCCATTTATTTAAAAAATTTAGAATTTCCTCAGAGTACATTCTTTTTTATAGCCGAAAACACCAAAATCAGATGAAATTCTGATGCAAACGATTATGAGAGCAAACATCATCAACTTGGACATTGCACATTTTCTAGCAATTTCTTTCTGTTCCTCTTCGGTTTGGGCTTCGGAACTTAAACCGGGTACCTCCGAATCTGCCATAACTCATTAATTAAATCCATTCATTTCGCTGTATTAGAATTTTTCAATTTTCATTATCAAATTTGACGTTTAGCGATGGATAATATCATAGAGAACTTTCTACTTGTTTTGTGGTGAAACGTGAAAGTCAACTTTTCTATGTCAATTTTAATCATAGAAATTAAATTCCCATAGAATAAAAATAAATATAATTTGAATGATTTTCAGAAAATCCTGAGCATATACAGGTGAAGATGGCCCATGAGCTGAAAAATTCTAAAGATATCCATGCTCAGGAACCTCATAAAGATGTTAAAATTAAAATTGTCGAACGGCCTTTGGAAGTTAAAAAGGATGAATATCCTGATGTTGTAGCCTATAAAATGGATGGAAATGATGGCATTGCTCGAACTCCTGAAGGGGCAGTTTTATCATTAACTTTCGGTAAGAAAGTCAGATCTCATATACAAAAAGTTTCCTTGGTAATAAAAATTGAAACATTTTCAGGCCTAATGATAACTTGCATCAGTGCTTTATTGATTGTGTGCCGATTGAAAATAGCCAGAAGAAGAACTAGGAGGAGTGGAAAAGGCTATGCTCATGATGCAGATTACTTGGTCAACGGAATGTATTTGTGAGCCATCCGATTGAAGCTTTATACTGTTGGAAGTTGATGAATTTAGATAGTTTTTCAACGAACATTTGCCTATGACAAATGTTATATTTTATATTTAAATCTTCACATATTTGTGAAGTGAGAAGTAACACGATACTTGTTGATATAAGAAACACTGAAATATTTTATTGGTTTATCATATTGGCAAAGATAGAACTTGAGGTTTTTCCTGAAGGTTATTAGAAACGAATATCGAATAATTCGAAACGAAAAAGTAATAAACTATGCAGAAATATTGTTTTTTTCTTTCACCTAGCCTCCATATGTTTTCGTTGGGATTATTTCACCCTATTCTATGATATTTATGAGTTCTGTGCTGTGGTTTGTTCACGTTTCTGTGGTTACAACCATCGAACAATATTACAATACTTAATGGTTCTGTGGTTAACTATAGAACATAATACTGACTCTATGGTAAGTTCATGTTTCTATGCACAACCATAGAACATTAATACTATACACTATGATTCTGTGGTAAGTTCAAGCTTTGTGGTAGCGCCCCGGTGTGGCTCAGAGGTAGAACTCTGGCCTGTTATGCCGGTGGTCCTGGGTTCGAATCCCGGCGTAGGCATGGACGTTTGTGTGTGTCTTTGTGCATTTAAATAAAAATTGTCTAGTCCTACAAACAACTGGAATCTGCGTACATGTCCACTGGGCGAGCCCATTAAATAGAGGTCTTTAAAACCTTTGTTTTCTCACGCTTTGTGGTTAGCACCATAGAACATCAATTTAGCTCTATGTTCTTAGTTCTAACCTAAATTCAAAATCTAAAATCTAACCCATAGACAAATAATCCGCCAACTAGCCGTATATTTTTATATAGTTACATAGTTGACAGTTAATACACGTATTTTCTGTCAAATCATCACGTGATAGTTAGATAGTAGTTACATGTAACCACAGCTCGCCAAAATTCGACTTTTTGTGTCAGTTGCAATTTTGAGTACTGCGATTTGGGCATGCGCATGCCGAAATATGCGAAAATAGACTTTGTGTGCTATGGCCGTGTAAACAAGAAAAGTATGAATCTATGAGGTTAGAAATTTGAAATTTGAATTGTTTGAATTCTGTGACGAAAAATGAAATTATGAACTGCATCTTCGAAACTGGTCTTTTCAAATTGTTCCTTGAACAGATAAGTTGTGGTAGAGTTGAAGTTTATTTATCTATGATCTAACCTAATGTATAGATGTTTTGGTTTTGGTGTTCAGGGAGAGTAAAAAAACAGTGAACAGTGAAACAGTGAAAAATATGTCGGACGAAGAAAGGGCAGAAGAATCTTCCTACAAAGCTCCTGATTCGCTCAAGCAAATCGAACAAGAGAAACAAACAGAAGCCAATTCCTACTTTTCAGATATAACACAAGATGAAGATATTGACGAAAGCTGTGTTCATGTGATAAATAAAAGATTGATACGAATTCAATATCCCGGCAGAGTTCAAAATTTGGATAAAGCTCTCGATACCTTGGGTGGAATCGCCGGAGTCCAAAAAGCTGTAGCAACCAATCGCCTAGAACTAAACTTTCATCCTAAAAACAAGTACAATAAAGGAGTTGTAGCAGATAGCGACTCGAATAGTGGTTTATTAGTCAAGGTAACGAAGCAGCAGAAGGGTAACGAAACCCCTATTTGGAATTATGAAATTATTGGTGCTACAGTTAAGAATTTCGTCTTCAATAAATTTATAGACTTTCAATACTTACCATTAGTTGCAGAGTATCCTGAAAATCATAATTCCAAGGTCGATTTTGTTTATGATTCTATTCTTCCCGAGGGATTGTTAAAATTTGAATCTCTTCTTGAAGATGATAAAAAATCAATGCCATTATTCTTACCTCCAATTGGATTTTCTCGAACTGATAAACAAAAAAAGATTAATCCTGTCACCAAACAACCTAGCAATGAGAACACGGACACAAAAGTTTCCCTGAGAAGGAGAGGAAGAAAATTCATGGCATTTGCAAGACGACAACAGCCATCGATATTTCACAAATTTGGTGAAACAGAAATACCTGAAAAACCCACCGAATTCATACAAGAGCTTATTGGTAAAAAGAACTACCATGAACACTTGATAAAATTGCAGGAGTTGTTCGAAGAAAGACCAATATGGAGTAAGAATGGTTTGAAATATAACACTCATTTTTCCAATGAATTATTGAAGGTTCTTCTGCCAGCAGTTTCTTATTATGAACTAACAGGTCCCTGGAGGTGCACTTGGATAAGATTTGGCTACGATCCTCGTAAAGATCCAGCGTCTAATAAATATCAGAATTTAGATTATAGGATTCCATTAGCAGTTAGAGCAAATATGAGGATCGGATCTGCAAGAGTAGCAGAAACCAAAATTCTACCTACAAGTTTAGAGAAGTTGGATGAAGACCATGATAAAGCTATTAAAAACGTGGCATATCAAGAAAACAGCTTCACGTTGAGACCAAACTCCCTTCCATCTGCTCGTCAAGTATTTTATCAATATTGCGACATTCTCCTTCCAGAAATTCAAACCATGCTGTCTAGGCTGCCTCCTGTCAAACCAGGCACTAAATGCGATCCAAAAAATGGATGGTTCCCTTTCAGCTTTATAGAGCAATGCCGAGAAGTCGTTAATAAACATATTGATCAGCAAGCTGGTAAGATTCTCCGGAAACAAAGAGAATCTTTGCCCCCTAACCCTCTGGAAGAGTTTTTCAAAAAATCAAGTGAACTTTGTGGAATAAAAGAAGAAAAGGCTGCTGGTCCTAGTCGTCCCTCTACAAGTAGTGATAAGTTTGATGCTCTGACTATTTATGACTCTGACGAAAGTATGACAGAGTGTGAAAAATTTTACCAAGAGAATGATCTTTATGATTTGGCTGACGAATTAGACGATTCGATTTCTAATAATGATGATCAGGTAATTAAAAGTACGCTGGAAGAATTGAATGAAATTATGAAAGTGCAGAAGAAAACTTTGTGAAAAAATGGGATGTAGTTGATGAGTCTGATAAATTCATTAAAAGCGCAATGTATGTTTATGAAAAATAATATATCAGAAGGGTTAGCAAAGATTGTATATCATCAAATTGATGATATTCTGAATTGTAATACTTTCTTCAATACGCTTTATAACAGATTTATACTGTTGATATTAATTATTTATGAAACACTTGTACATAATGAATAATTTTTCTATGAAAAGTTTACAATTTGTCCAATGAATATCTTTTTTTGTATTATAACGTCAATAAATAATTATATTGATATTTATTACCCTGTTTGCTTTTCCTCATATTGCTATTCATCTGCAAACGCTTTCACCAATTTGAACTAGCACAATCACACCAATCCCTTTAAAATAATCATAAGGACGCCCATTTTCTTAATTGAAAATTCTGTTGAATTCCCTGACCAATGACTATAGTCCGTTTACGAAAGTTTGAGCTGTCGGTAGGCCATGGAATTTGGCATATTCCACTGTGTATATTAAAATTTTAGGTTATGTTCTTTATTTTCTTGTCAGATTGTAAGCAATGTTATCAATATTGCATAGAGTTCTCTGATAACTCGTCTGACGAGACCGGGTACATTTGGCAACGTTGACTTTATTTTACTTTATGACAGTAAATACTGCCAACTTCAGATAAATAAAGAAACGCCTACTATGTGCTCAACCTTTCGTGAACGGACTGGACTATATCGTTTTATGCATTATTTAGGTACAACAAAAATTTGTGAGATTAGTTAGTTATTTTTCTGTAGCTAAGCAACGCTGTCCATTTCACAGGAGGTTATTGAAAGCACGGAGTTCTTTGTGAAATTCACTAGATAACTATTACAGAACGAAAGATATTAATTAGGATACATAAAAATTCATCGTTATTATGGAATTTACTAAATATTTCTCTATAAATAACATAGAAGATTTATTTGGATGAAGAACTTATAACATGATTTCTTAAAATTAATATATACATTTTTTTGAAAAACATTGCATTTCTTCCAATCCATATAAATGCAATTTTATCATCTTGTTCTCGGAGAAATAACCAGAAGTAGAAAGTTTCTGTAATAAATATCTATGAATCCATCAAGCGCTTTACGCACGTCTCGAAAAACTATTAATATCTTACAATATAATGATATTACATAAAAAATAGCTCTATTTCTCCAGTTCCTGCCAACTTGCATATTCTTCAGCTGTTACTGGTGTAACCACAAGATTGCCATCAGGTAACATCACCATAACTTTCGGTGTGCCTCCTAAAAAAAATTTGAAAATATAAGCTGGATTCTAACATAAATAAAGAACAAAGGCCTTGTCAGATATAAACAGAGGCAAAATTAGGAAAAGATCTCACTATTTATATGCCCCCCTGCTGTTTATGAACTTAACCCAGATTCTTTCCATGGATATCGCGCTGCTTGGAGTCTATCTATGTTCTGCAAATCGAATTTTGGCGAGCTGTGGTTACATGTAACTATCTAACTATCACGTGATGATTTGACAGAAAATACGTGTATTAACTATGGTAAGCTGTAGTTACATCGCCAAAATTCGACTCATGTCATGTAAACTATCTATCACGTGATCATTTGACAGAAAATACGTGTATTAACTGTCAACTATGTAACTATGGTAAGCTGTAGTTACATCGCCAAAATTCGACTTGTTTTAAGGCTGGATTCCACAAAACTTCATCGGGTGAATTGAAAATTGCAATTTCAGAAAAAGTAAGATTAAGTATCCCTCTATGTTACGGTCATGGAATGGTAAAAGCAATTGAAGTTTTGTTTTCTGTTTATGCCCTTATCACAATATAGTATTCGTTTGAAATATTTCGTGCTCCTGAGCTGTACCAGTGCTTGTGCGCAGCCAATGGCAAGCCGTATTTCGAGCTTTTGAGTTACTCAGGAACACGAAATATCTTAAAACGAATAGGCTATTAAACCAATTAAATTTTTTGCAAATGTCTATCGAAGAGCCATGTCCAAATCGAAATTTCAGGAAAAAAAATGTGGTTACATTCACCTTTTCTTTAAATGGGCTCAGCCTTGTAGACTATGTACCCAGTCTTCTCAGATCAACAAAATACATGTTTTATTGGTCTGAGGCAGTCTCAATGTATTATGTATGTTGGCTAATAACACATATTTTATTCACTCCTCTTCATACATACCACTATAGGCGTTTTCGGAAACTTACTTGATCACTAACTCGGGTTTAATTTTGACAGCAAATAACTGTTTATCTGTCAATATTCATTCCGGGTTAGTGATCGCGTAAGTTTCCGAAAACCCCCTAAGAATAGATTAATCAAGACACTTGCAGTCATAAAAGTCTTTTCAATTATTATGCCCCCATTCCCTCAACCTTTGAATGGAACCATAGAATACATCCATAACATATTTCGATGTCCTCACAGAAACTTCATAAAGAGTAAGGTTACACATTTCTCTATGTTGCGCTCATAGAATAACGAAGAAAATTGAAAATCTGAATGGAACCATAGAATACCTTCATAACATATTTCTATGTCCTCACAGAAACTTCATAAAAAATAAGGTTACACATTTCTCTATGTTGCGCTCATAGAATAACGAAGTAAACTGAAAATTTAAATAGAACCATAGAATACATCCATAACATATTTCTATGTCCTCACAGAAATTTCAGCAAAAGTAAGGTTACGCATTTCTCTATGTTGCTGTCATAGAATAACGAAGTAAATTGAAAATTTTACAGTGTTTGGTGTCTTAAACTCGACCGTACAAGAATTATGAATAAAACTAAAACTTACAGGACTTGGAGGAACGGCCTTGACGAACTGCGCAACAACCTCCGACTGCGTTTCCGGTTCCGTCTTGATGGTGAGCGGCTCCTGGACGCCGACCTCCGCCTCTCCAACGCCGTTGTTTTCCTCCATGTTGTTGTCAGTCTTTTCGGCGGCCAATTCGCCGCCTTCCATCATGGCGGCCACCTGCTGCGCGTTACCTTCTTCCTGAGCCTCTTGAGCGTCGTCAGGACCCGCGGTTTCGCTGGTTACCAGCAGGCACTGCTGCTGTCCGTCCGGTCCTTGAGTGATCAGTATGGTTTGACCCTGTTCGTTCTGTCCAGCCACCTGGTACACAGTACCGTCGTCTCCGGTGATGAAAATAGGGGCTTCCCCGTCCGCCAAAGCCGCGAAAGAGGCGATTTCGTCGCTGCTGGACGTCGATGACGCGCAGCCGCCGCCGCTATTGTTTCCGGCGCAGCTTCTTGCACCGGTGTGTCCAATTTCTGCATCATCTGCATGTTGTCCGCTATTGGTTGCACCGGTAGATCGTCGTCCATAAGAGAGGGCATGTTGATCACAGGTTTCGGACTCTTCTGAACGACGGTTCTTACCGTGGGGACAGGTTTTCGCACCACGTTCGTCCTCTGGAACACCTTCGGTGACGGCGTCATCTTAGGCTGTTGCTGCATGGACCTCTTGTAAATCGTGGTACCCCCTATGTTGCCCACCCTCTTGGTAGGGTTAGGTTTCGCATGGTACTGTTGCTGTTTTATCAAGCTCTCGCTCATTTTATTGCCTGGTGACGACATGTATATCCTCTGTTTAGGAAATACCGACTTGGGTTTCGATGAGTAAGAACTGCGTACCACCGTCCTGACCAAGGGAGATGTCAATTTAGGAGTCATAGCCGAATTGATTATTCTTTGCGGCGACTTGGCGTAGATTTGTCTGGAGTAACCTTGAGGTGAAGACTTGAACACCGTTCTGGGATTCTGTAACGTCCTCTCAAGGATGTTTGAACTCCTGATGCTCGGCGAAATCATGAATTTCTGTTGTACTTTGGACATGTGCGGAGCCTCTTTTTTCACCCTCATCGGTTCGAACCTGTGGATTTCCTGTTTCTTTTCTTCTACGATAGGTTGTTGCGTTCCCAAGTCCGTATTTCCTTCGGCGATGCTCTCGGCCAAGTCCGGCTTCAGATCGGCCTCGGTTATGTCGGCCGCCGCTAGTTTCACAATGTTATCCAAGGTACTTTCCGAATTTTCCTTGTTTTCTTCGGTTGCTGTTGATATTTCGGGTTCGTTCTCCGGATACTCGATACCAGCGATCTTTCCAGTGGTCGGATCCAAAGTAAATTCTCCAGGAGGTTCCTCCGGTTCAGGAGGAATGATCTCGGATGGGAATTCCAATTCAGGAAGACCGCAATCTGAATCTTCATCGTCTGCTGCGGATTCCTTGGAGTCCTCCGGTTCTTTCTTGTTCTCGAGTTCGACTTTGGGATCTATCTTTGTGAGCCTAGAGTTCGGATTTCTGACGAACTTGGATACTTTGTGAGATACCAACGATCGGCCAGAGGCGGAGGGCGACATCTTCGATTTCTGACCCATCTGAATGACCCTGCTTGCCGTCGCCCCGTCTTTCTTGACAATGCGTATGTGCGTTTGACCAATCCTGGGGGCAACTTTAACGACCGCTTGACCTCCGCTAGCTGCTATCTTGGAAGTCTGGGAGTCGAGCTTGATGATGCCTGCCGTCTTGGACATTATGTATACGCCGGAACTTAAGGAAGGCAGTTGTTTCTGATTGATTCTTACGATGCCTTGAGCGTCCGGTATTAGCACATTGTTAGGAAGCTTTTTGCCTGCCAGACCGTTGGACGTGTTGTGCTTCAACAGCGATTTTTTCGGTTTCTCGTCATCGTCCTCGTCCAAACTGTCGTCAGAATCCTCTTCTAATTTCATTCTCTTCTCAAAAGACATATCATCGCTGTCGTCGTCAAGATGTAACCTTTTCCTGCTATCTTTGGAGTCTTCGTTATCTGAACCTCCTTCGCCTAGCCATCTTTTTACTTGATTGAGAGCCTTTTGTTTGCTGCTTCTCTGTGGGCGTCTGTGAATAACAGTTATAGAGATATTAAAATTGGAAATGTTCGAAAATTTACCTTCCAATGCCAAAATCGACCGATTCATCGTCAGTTTTCACTTCCGTCTTTACTTTGGTCAACTTGGGGGGTTCACCCAATTTCTTCTTTTCCTTGTCCATTTTTATTTTCTGCTCAAACACGTTGATGAGTGCCTTGCAACCTCCCAGGTGTTCCATTGGCTCCCACGAACATTGCGAACTAAAAACAGTTTTATTGAAATTATCATAAAAATTGCAAGGTTTACGGATGCAAACTTTCTCAGAAAAAATTGTTTCCGATACGTAAGTAATATCAAAATATTTTTTCATAAGAGGAAGCTCCTTCGATTTTTATTGAAATGGACAAACAACTAATAAGATATTGATCAAAACAATAAAATTACTCACTCGTCAAAGTTCTCCCATTTCACTTTATATTCCCAGTTTTTCCTCTTTGAATTAAACCTTTTGCCGACAATAGATTCGACAACATACTCCTTCAGTTCGTCCTTTGGAGTTTCCTAAAAGGACAGTCAATTAAAAATTTGAATGAATAATGTATAAGATTCTACTTACATTTCCAGAACTTGGTGGATCACTTGACTTAGGAGACTTGTGTAGTGGCTTGCTCAGAGAACTTTTTGAATCTGAAAAAAAATATTGAATTATCTCATTTTGAAAAACTTTGTATATCGACAATAATTCTAATCCTTGAAATTTGTTCAAACGTGAGTTTACCATAATTTTGAGATAATAACTCAGTCAAAAATATTAATAATATCATTAGCTAGCCATTTCTGCAATGATGCATTCACACTATAGGAATTTATTTATTTTCAAAGTGTTTTGCACTGGTTGTTTCAACCAGTCATAGAAAAATGAATTCTATCAAACAAAATTTGAAATATTTTTTTCTGTGCAATTTGAATAATAGTAATCAGTTCGGAAAGTGATTAAGATTGAAAATATGAATTTGCAAGTGTAGACTTTACAAAAAAAAAGATAATACCATCAACTGACAAACTTCCTACAGATTCTTCATTTTTCACCATTGTATCTAATAATTCACAATTGGAATCTTCAACTTTAGTCTCTTGTTTCATTTTAAAATAGTTTGATTTGACACATGCAATACAGATCGCTAGGCAACAAATTCATATTTACTTTATATTGTGTAATTTTTTTTATTTCAGTGAGATGTTGGAGAATTAACAGTGGATGAACTCTTTATTTTCAAATTTGTAAACTGGGTTAGTGGTTAAGTAAATTTCTATATATGTGTGCGTCAGATTCTACCTAGGTAGTAAAGTGATTAATTGGACATACCTTTATCATCAAGAGCATTTGTATCACTATCTGTCAAAGCCAGAGGATCTTTCTCTTCTTCTCGTTTCTAAAAAACCAAGGAAGTGAAACTACTGTAAACTATAAACAAATTTAATACTTACTACTTTGAATTTTACTTCTTGCATTTTGGCAACACGAATTTTGTTCAAACTAAGAATGGTCTGTCCACCAGCAATCCATAAATCTTTATCTTCTTGTGGTAATTTACACCACTTCTGATACATTTGCCACATACCCATACTTTTATCTTTCATCTCTCTATTTTTCCATAAACAAAAGGCCCACGTAAGGGCTTTATCGTCATTTTCACATTGTTGTGAAAGAACTGATTCTGAACATTTATTACTCTTATGAGCATTATATTCATCAACAAAATGAAAAACTGCATGGCAAGAGCCACATATGAGAATGTCCAGTTTACCATATTCAGATTGAGCATCTATAATGAGAAATCATCTATAATTAAAATCAGAAAACAAATATTCTATCTAATAATATATTAATCATCTACAAAGTATTTAATGGACAATATTGAAGTATTTTATTGGTTAATGTTAATGACATCAAAATTTGCTCCTGTGATCAAAAACAATGAGAGCTTCAATAGATAAAATTTTGCAGAGGAAAATTATCGTAATCAAACTTCCAGCAAGTATTTTATTGCAAGTTTTTTCCAGTCCCTTTACCTTTAATCAAACAAGCATCTTTCGCTAAACTTAGCGGGTCTGCCAACCCCTCTTCCATTTTATCGTTAAAATGTTAACCTGAAAGATATAAAATGCACCATTCAACACAAATTATAAAAAGTAATCAAATTGAAATCAATTTATACATGATTGTATTATTTATCGAAAAATTATCAAATTTAGCGCCAAAAAACATTACACTTCATACAAAATACAGAACGATGCTTGCAAAATGGCTGTTGTCTGTGACAGAAAGTAGAGTAGAACAGACAGAATATTTCTGCGCACAGATAAAAATATCTACTGGAAAGGAAAATATATCGCTATAAATTTTAATTAACGCTATGTCATTAAAATTGAAATCACTATTTTAACCTTTAAATAAAACTAGAAATCTAAAACAGACTACACTTGATTTAACTGTCACTGCAAATCTAAACTGCACTTCACGTCCCATCAACAACCGTGTTCAGAAAGAAACGCAAATGCCACTAGGGTGCTGCCACCTGGACTGTCAGTCAGATATGTAAAATTCCGAAAATTATAAATGGATTAAATGGAATAATGGAAATGATAAACGTTGAAAATACATGATTAATTCGGTTTCGAACAGGTCAAGACGTAATAAATATTCCTATCGTTTAATTTCCACTTTTGAATCATTCAGATGGGATTCTTAAATGTTCAAAACTAATTATATAATTGTCAATAAAAATATCGATAAAAATTAATTATTTGAGTAATTAGGCTGAAACTAGAGCGTAATTTGTTAACAATTATTGATTTGATTTCCATATCTACCTTGCACTTCTACTTTTTCAATGAGATATTGAAGAGAAAGTGTATTCTTTTTAGAAGAGTTTTTCAGCAGAAGAATTTCCGTTAATTATGTGGAATAGAACGATTTTGGTCAGACTGTGATAGATAGAAAACATACATGTTAATTCTGTTAATATATTTTGATTCGCTTCAAGAATATTGACTTTCATTTTAGAATGTATCAATTCACATTCAGAAGTTACATAACATCATTGTTTAAGGAACAATGATAAAATTTAGTTCCTTTGCAGAAACAAGTAGATGAAGCGTGTTTTCTTTAGCAAAAACATGGATTTTGGGTTACGGTTAGTTGAATCAGAGCATTTCCACTCAAATACGTTCAAATCTCTTGTTTAATTACGTTAGAAATTTACACAGCGGTCACCCATCCGTGACAGTATTATTATTAATATTTGTCTAAAAATCTTCAACCAAAACCATACACACGAAATTTTGCACGAGTCCTTGTGTTACTTAATACTTGATTTATGTTAATAACGGACTCAAACGAGATACTTAGAGCTCAAACCAGAAAAAATTCGATTGCTTACTCTAAGAAATTATAGTATTCACAAAAGGAAGTTACATATACAGGGTGGCCATTTGAAAACGAAACAGACGAGATTACAGACGAAATAAATTTTTTCGATAGAAATGCTCGGACAGGTCGATTTCTGTTTCGAGGGG
Source organism: Propylea japonica (assembly GCA_013421045.1). Lineage (NCBI taxonomy): Eukaryota > Metazoa > Arthropoda > Insecta > Coleoptera > Coccinellidae > Propylea > Propylea japonica. The sequence goes on along the minus strand of CM024245.1, from coordinate 33,045,568 downwards.
ACAACTTAAGATGTAGGTTACGGACGCATAGCGCTTCAACCCTTGCTACTACAACCCTCCCCCCAATTTTTGAATAGGAAGATGTGAGTGGTGATGATACTCATTTGAAAGGTATTTTTATACTGATTTCAGCACAGTAATTGTTTTTTCATTTTATGCATTAGTTCTCGAAATATTCTTAACTAAGTATTTGAAAATGAAGTGGTGTTTTCATGGCACTTGTGGTGTTTTTTTGTGAAAAATCGACATTTTGAGCTTCAAAACAACCATGACTGTCGCTTCCTTCCTCCAATCCACTGACATAGAAATCTTTAATCAAGATGTCGAACAAAAAAAGCGTATTGCGAAGGAGCTCAATCTTCCTGAAACTCAATCTAAATTATCTTCGATATAATTTGCAGTATTTCCAATAACATGCGGTAACACTTGATCGATAGAAATCTCCAAAAAGTCCAAATACGTACATATCTCTAATCAGATTACCAGGCAAGAAAATCAAATCATTAATGATGCCACAGAAATATTCCTGTCCCAATTCGTGAAACGATTCCCGACTCAATTATGAAGTGTTTTCTCAGTTGGCTTCAATAATGTTTTCATTTTGTTGATGTTGATTATTGAATTCATATCTTTTTCAAAAAAAATGAGAATCGATAATTTTTTATTTATTACGAACAGATCATTAAGTTGGCTTACTGGTTCTTTGACATGTGAATTATTCTTAGTTTTGAATCGAGACTTGTACTTGTATGTGTTCTAATCATTGTTCGACATGGTTTATTCAATTGCAGAGAGAGGGTGAAATAATTTCACTTTTTTTGCAAACAATCAATGTGCGAATAGAACCGCAGAATTCTTCAATCAACGACATTTAGATAAACATGGTTGTTTTGAAGCTCAAAATGTCGATTTTTCACAAAAAACACTACAAGTGCCATGAAAACACCACTTCATTTTCAAATACTTAGTTAAGAATATTTCGAGAACTAATGCATAAAATGAAAAAACAATTACTGTGCTGAAATCAGTATAAAAATACCTTTCAAATGAGGTATCACTCACCCCATCTTCCCTATTCAAAAATTGCGGGTGAGGGTTGTAGTAGCAAGGGTTGAAGCGCTATGCGTCCGTAACCTACATCTTAAGTTGTCCCCCTCGAAACAGAAATCGACCTGTCCGAGCATTTCTATCGAAAAATTTATTTCGTCTGTAATCTCGTCTGTTTCGTTTTCAAATGGCCACCCTGTATATAATTTTATTTGACTATAAAATTTCATTAGTTTGTCTAAGTTAGTGATTGAAAGCTATTTATGATTTATTCAGAGGGACAAACATAAGAAGATTCACTGTCAGTATTTTAATTCCATTAAGATTGGGTCGTTTTATTTTAATCAGCTTTAGATTCGGAATCAATGAATAAAAATCATTTTGCATAAAAAACTTGTGGCAATCCATCAAGTCGAATATAATGAAAATAATAGTACCAGCAGAAGATATTTTCATTGTTTTGATGAAAAACAATGAGAGCTGCAATAGATGAAATTTCGCAGAGGAAATTTTCGTAATAATACTTGCAGGGAGTATTTTATTGCATGTTTTTCCAGTTCAGTTTTCTTTTCAACCTCTACTCAACCTATTTTACCTGCTCGTCAACTTAAAAGAATTATTTGTTAAGTTATACTCAGTAGAACAGCATTGTACTTCATATGTATATTTTGATTTAATCACAGACAAGTGAGAGTATTTGTAAATTTAGAATGGATGTCTCTCTATCTTCCAATTATCCATATTGTAAAAATGATATGGACATTACCTTTTTCAAAGGGAATAAACATTTTCAACACCAATTTAATTATTTGGGCACATCGATTTAAGGGAAAGAACTTCAACACAATAACTTCTAGCATCAAGAGTCTACACTAGTTGAAGTATGTTTATGATTCCTTGGCTATTCGCAGCTACAATAACATTAGAATTCTGCTTCCAACAAACTGCGGAAACAAATTCGTTTACATCGTCTTCTCTACGTTCTTGTTCTAAAACTCCTTGAACCGAAGTAAATTTGTACTTGAAAAGCATCTGGCTCAGCCCCTTATAATACACATATAGAGAGTTATTCTCAGATCCACAAGCCACGTAATCTCCATTCGTGGCTAGTCCAACAAAGTTTTTCTCGTTAATATGTCCGACAAAAGATCTTGTACAATTTGGGGCATTAATATTCCACATTTTCAACTGGGAGTCTGTTGAAGCCGACACTATCTCATCACTATTCAAAAATTTCACGTAACTAACGGCCTTTTTGTGCCCTTTAAAGATCATAAGAGCTTCTTTCATGTTCCTCAAGTCGTAGTAATGTACACAGTGATCAGCGCTGCCAAAGGCCAAATTTCGGGAACTTTTCGGATGGAATTTGACGCAACAAACATTTGCTTTAGCCTCCAAAGTTGCGATGGAATGCTCGCTGTTTAAGGAGTAAAGTTTAACTCTTGCATCGTCTGAACCTGAAGCTATCAACCTGGTGTCCATTTCATTGAAATCTACGCTCCAACATCGCTTTTCGTGTTCCTGGTAAGTTTTGGTTCTTTGTCCTGTTGAAGCGTCCCATATTGTTACCGTTCCCTCGTAATCGCTTGAAGCCAGGGTACTCTTATGGTAACTGTTCCAACTGACACAGGATATTTTAGATTTGCACACCATTTCAATACAGGGATAATGTATGTCTATCGTATCATTTAAAATAGAATTGTAATCAAACACTTGTATTCTTTTTGTAACGCCAGCAATAGCGAAGAATTCATTATCTTTGTCGAATTCAATACTGGAAACTATGGATGGGTTACAGAAGATTTTGTTGGAGTAGTCGATAGAGGTTAGGAGATTCAAGGAATTAAACCTCGAGAATTTGACCAGATTTTCTCTGAATTCGTCCAAACCTTTACTGAAGTCAGAGCTTGTTTTGGTGGTTTTGTCTGTGCATTCTTTTCCAAAAAACACTTCCTTTGATCTTGTTGCGAAATAGCTGCCAACAAAGTCATCGAAATGGGCATACATCCTTCTTCTCCTAGCTGCTAAAGAAGTTCCAACACTGCTAGATGAAGCATCAAGCGCAGAAATTTTGTCGTGACCAGAAGTTGACGATGATATATTATCGATTAAACTCATCATCTCTTTCTTCATAGCATTTACTGCCGCAGGGGCAACATTTTCAGAAGCATTAGACACTGTCCTTTCAACATCTTCGAAGGTGGGGCACTTTTTATGAACATCATCCAATTTTTTTATCACTTCCTCAATATCAAGTTCAATCATAGCAATTTCTTTCACAATTTGGCTCTGCAGCTCTTTTTTCTGCTTCAATAAATGTTTCAAGAATTCTAGTAACAACCTGTTTTGAGCTGCACACGATTCGGCTTCCAGCAAATGTTTCCTTTGTGTCAAAACTTCCAACATAACATTAACGTCTGGCAGTGTTAAGTTTTGTGATTCGGCAGCAACAAAATCTCGCAAGCCATCTGTTGAATATTCTGTTGAGCTATTATTCGATCCTAAGGATTCCAATCCATTAACTCTTAATTTGTGCTTTTTTATCAATTCGCTAAGTGCAAAATTGGGAAATATCATTTCCAAACTTGTGATTGAATTGTTACATTTGGGACAACGTTTGCAAGATTCTATGGATTTTACAATACAGTCGTAACAGAAGGTATGGCCACATTTGGTAATATGAGCTTCTTCAATTAAATTCAAACAAATCGGGCAAGAGAGATCTGGGTTTCTATCTTCTTGAAAACGTTGTCTCTTGGGAGTACGAAGGGAAGAACGGTGAGAGGGAATGCTGGATCCTCTCTGGTTTGTAGGTGAACTGGAGCCATCATAACTAGTTGCCATAACTCCTGGAAAATAAATGTTTGCAATGAAATTACATAGTTCATTTAGAATAAATCAAACATTTTAATGCACTCACTAGCTAGGAACAACTAAGAACTAAAGTTCATTCAAATAGTTACATCACTATTAATTTCATTAATGTGTTCAAACAATCAAGATTCAATATCTTCAAAATACAAAATTTTGGCATGCATTTAATCTGATTAACATCTACAATTTATCTGTTATAAACATAGTTGTTTACTACTGAAATTTGGAAAAATGCCTTACCTTCCACTATAAAAGAAATACTTCACAGTAAAATAAGTGTTCCATATATTTTGCAGTGAATCTTGTGTTTATTCAAATTTTCACACACCGCCTACATTTCAACTGGATATCAACAAATGTGTGTCTTTGTATCCGAATAAAATTGTATGATTTGTGTTGATATAAGTCATCAATATTCTCTTCCTTTCAAGTTTTCCATCCTCATTCTTTCAATCGAATAAATTCAACATAAACACTTCATATTTAATTCAAAGTTGAATTTCTAAACACGAATGAAAATTGAAAAGAAGCAAACTTGAGTCGAATTTTGGCGAGCTGTGGTTACATCTTTGAATATAAAACCACTGGTCATAGAACAAATAGAGATAGAATGGAAACTTCAATGCTATGCTCTGGGGACAGTCTAAAGCGACATCGGACGGCTGTTCTAAGAATTAATTGTACTAAAACTGGCGGGAAATTTAAACTGCCTTAGTCATATGAATGAATATTTTCTCTTGATATATTTCATCACGCTCTGTTTCAGCAGTTTGAAATCAAATTACTGAAAAATAATTTGATATCAAACTGATGAAACAGTGCGTGATGAAATATATCGATATTATAGATTTTTATCGATATATTCCCACTAGTATTTCAGGTCAAGAAAAAACAAAATTAAAAAAATACATTTATTATCGTTTTTTGTTTTTACAGTTTTTCAAATATTTTTTTTTGGCAATTTCCTTCATGGGGTCGACTATTCCCTGAACAGACTTATAAGATAAACTGTTAAATTTGGAATCAGTACCCTTCACTATTGCATTGACACGTTTACACCAAAAATTAAGCGAGAACCTCACAAATAATTTTGCTGCAGCAGTACCTGCACTGGAGTGTATTTTACAATTAATGGGTTTGAAATCCACCTGCTCTTGTAAAATATTCTCCAGCACAAGTGACAAACTCTGCATATGGCATAAACGTGGAATGAGATAGCTCAACCGTGAAAGGCACTGAGTAACTAAAAAATAAAAAAAACTGCCTGGTATCATTAACCGTGATTTACTCGTATATCGTCTAGCCTCAATGAAATCAATATTTTGAACATGTTCATGTTTGACTGCAAAAGTAGTTTACAATAGAACATGTCAAAATCTTGGATAGGCGTCTCACTAAATATCCACTCATATACACCAATGTGTTTTCTGCAACTCTAGACTTTCGAGTCACAGATACATTAGGAGGAAGAGTGGGAATTGTTGTTTGGCTTGAGCTGTAGGCTCATCATTCAAGTTTACCCTCAAGAAAATTGTTAAATTATTGAGGATACCATCTGAAGTATCAATTTCACAATTTGCATTAGGAGAATGATGAGACATGTAATTATTAACAAGTAGAGCCTGAATGATGTTTCAAAATGGGAAGCATCAGGAGAATTATATCTGGCACTATGACTCCTATCGCACCGAAAAAATTCTCCAGAGGATCCTGATTGAATGCTCTTGTCAAAACATAATCAAATTTATGTTTCGACAAAAGATTTTTTGTCAAACGAATAAATCCTCTCATTGTAAAAATGAAGTTTTTCAATGAAGGTACTGAAACCAAGCAGTTTTTTTTAAAAGAAAAAAACTTCATGGTCTTAAATATTTCAATGCTGTCCTTCCAAAACTCCACATGGGGTGAATCATTGGTGACACCCCCAGTCAATGGTTTCTCAGTCGACCCCAATTTATTCTTTGCGTTGAGGCTGTCGAATACCTTGTCCATGAGGAGTATTAAAGCACCAGTGTCCACAGCCTCTGGCGGCAACCTATTCATCTTGTATATCTGTAACAATCAAACATATTAGTATTTATTTCGTGTAGGATAGTTAATTATGAATTAATTTGTTTTTATTTTGACGTGACATGTAATTTATGAATGTTAAATATACTAATTATAGTTACTAATAAATGTAATATGAAAATAAACAGTATTCGGTTTGTGCTAAACTACCAATTATAAAGCTACATTATATTTTTTAAGGGTTAATGTTTTCTACATAGGCTATAAATCCTCAGATTATACTATGTATGATATTAGTAAAATAGGGAAAATCATATTTACTCCATTTCGCAATTCGTGTAATAAGAGACCCAACTTTATTACTGAACACTTGCGTACAACAAGAAACCTTCATTTTCCTTATTTTGCCCCTCAATACATGTTGGTCCGTCAATTTGGTGCATATTCGCGTAGGCTCTGCAGCATCCAAATAATAGAATTTTTCTATATGTGACCACTTGGCCACTTTTTCTTCACCATTTAGGCGGAATGAAGGTTCTTGGTAAGCAAGTTGTTCCGTATTCCTTTCAACAAGTGTGGGACATCAAAAAGGGGAATTATTTCCTGATCGTTTATCAGAAACCCAAAATACCTGTCCTCAATATTTTGTCGAAGGACATATTCCCTTCTTTCCTTAAGGAGACCATTTATTGCAGCCGAATTTGCTCCTCCTTGATCACACACTGTGCACATGACCCTGAGACCAATATTTTGGCATTCCATTATCACCTCTTTGAGAGTGTTTTTTAAAATAACACTCTTTTCAGGGCCACTGCTGAATGTATAGCAAATCGGCTGTTTCCACTGCTTCTCAAACCTTTAACGAGAAAGACTGTTACGTGGTCGGCAATATCTGGTCTCCTTAAATGTCCGTTATCTGGCACTCCTTTTACAATGTCTTCACTAGAGTTGTACTGCACACTTGGTGTTAAAGCCATCTCATCAAACATAAGTATGCAGTACTTATCCTCCTCTCTCATTTGCGCAACTGTCTCCTTCAGAGTTTCCATAATAACCTTATTTACTCCTGGCTTCATTGGCACTTTATTCAACAGGTTGGAAAGGGTTTTTCTTGATGGCAAGGCAAAAATTTTTGATAAAAGGTTGTAGCCTCTTCCACTGGCCTTCAAGAGTGACAATGCCAATATCTTGTCCTCAAGCTCAAATCGTCTACCTCTTGGCTTAACAAGTTGATTTCGGACTTGGGACATGATAAATTTATAGGAGGTTTGAGAAACATAATTCATCAAATTCTCAAACTTGGGAGATGAATTAAGTTTCTCGGCCCTTGCCAATCTTTCCTTGAATAATGCTAACTTGTTGTTAGCCTTATTCAACTTCTTGCTGAGCGCTACAACCTTTTTAGACACCAAAACATCACGCCTACTTAACCTTGTTTGTCCTATCGATGTCTTCTGGGGAATTTTGTAGGTCGGTGATCTAGAAGTCCCCTCTACACCTGAGAATAATCATCAATTATATTTTGGAAAGTATTTTCATTTCCATCGACGCTGGTATCTTCTCTACATTCTGAAATTAAAAAAAAGAATGTCAATGAGCTGCGTTAAATACAAGATGAATAGCAACTAAATGTTGTGCTCTGTGATGTGGTTACAGAGTCAAAGAAAGTGAAATAAAGTAAACTGAGACTTACCAGGAAGAAATATTCAGGAATGGCTGTTGTCCAAATGCCTTTCAGATTGTACAATTTCACTTCATCCTTGAAATGTCTATCACACACAAGATATGTCTTCCGGATTTGTTCTTTTGTTTTTGTGAATAACAACGGATTTTTTACTTGTTTAAGCCAAAGTTCAAAAGTTACGGGATCCTTTGTAGGTTCTGGAAAACGATGACGTTTACTAGTTTTGTCTTCACAACCGGGAACACAGCATTTGTTTTTTTTAATTCCAGACATTTTCGAAAATATATTGAAGAAAATAAAACACGTGCAAAACTTTCGTAGATGAACGTGGTTAACACTTCGAAGGCTGTTGTCAGAAAGAATTAAATAAGGTTATGATTCTTAAAACGTAAACAAATCCTGTGAAGCGATGCGAGAGACACCAGACGGCTGTTCGTGATACTAAACTGGCTTTTCAAGGTCAATCGTTGAGTTTCTCCTCTCTTCTTTTCTCTATGCCACTGGTTTTATATTCAAAGGGTTACATGTAACTATCTAACTATCACGTGATCATTTGACAGAAAAGACGTGTATTAACTGTCAACTATGTAACTATGGTAAGCTGTGGTAAGCTGTAGTTACATCGCCAAAATTCGACTCTTACATCATAAAGAAAGTCTGTTCTGTGCTTGACATTTCTATTTGGTTGGTACGGTATAGTGGAAATAGTTACACTTGTTACCAACATAACGAGTTTCAAAAAAATGTTTGAAAAGGAAAATAAATATTCAAACGATGGTTTTATTGAAACGAAATATTATTTTTCATTTTGAGAATCTTTTATTCAAAAATATCTACATTAGGGGTCATATGTTTTTGTAACCCCGTTCATCCTCCTATTCTAGTTTCACACACTAAAAATTCGCAGAAAATTCACATATCCCTAAATTCCTTGTCTTTTGAATTATTTTTAATTATTATGATTTCCACATTATAGTGTGAGGTATATAGATGTTATCGGTTTGAAATATTGCCTTCCAAAAATAGCAATAAATGCAAAGTGTCCAAAAACAGAAATGTAAAATTTTCGGTTGGCAATTAGTGGTGCCATCTATCTTCTATGCCCGAAAGTAGAAGCTGTCACTTAATTAACCTTTATTACAGCTGAAAATTAATGTTTTTGATCTCTTCATCTCTTGGAAATTTATATTAAACCATGGCAGATCCAAAATACGCAGATTTACCAGGCATTGTATGATTTGAATTGATTGACAATAAAGCTTTTTTTTCATACAACTAATTATAGGCCCTGGACGAACCTGACGTATATGAAACTACCGATCTCCCAGAATCTGATCAAGTAACTGATTTTTACTATGAAAAAGACACTGAATCCATTGAAAGAATTCATATCGAACCAGATCAAGCATTCAATAAGTTCAAGGGAAAGTACTTGAATCAGAGAAACGCTGATTTTTCCGATCAAATCAGTAACACAAATAGAACCGGTTACGATGCTCTAACTGAAAATGGGAACTTACTGGTGAAGGCAAAAATGAAAATCCTCTACAAAGATATAATCGTCTTTATTGTGAACTGAATGAACTGTTAGAAGATGTAACAAAAATCCAAAACGATAAGGTGAAGCTGATGGTGTTGTTACGCCGGAGAAAGTTCAAAATGCTCTGTTGAAATTGAGAGCTTTGCGTTTAGAAGAAACTCTAAGTACTGACAAGCTATCCACAGTTGAGGATCCTCAAAGTTTCATCTTGAAGTGAGTTATACTTTGATAAACTGAAAATCTTTACACATAAATTTCAATTTAACAACCAAATGTTACAGGAAGTTAGAATCGCAGCTAGAGGAGTTTAGCGAGATTTCTAAAGATCAATCTAAAACAGAAGACCAACTTGGTGAATCTGGTATTGTGTATCATATAAACTATAGACCTGAACTGGCGAAACTGAAGCAAACTAGCCGAGTCGCTCAGTTAGAAGCGAGAGTTCATTATTTGGAAACAATCCTTGGAGCAACAGATGATAAATTGAATAGATTGGCTGCTGGAACTTCTAAAGGTAAAATGATGTTTAACAATTAGTACGTTTTCATGGAGAATCCAATACGATTTGAATACGATTTCTGTACTGAATACGCCATGAAAACGGGTATTGAAATCGTATCGAGCTTAGTTCCGATACGGCTTTTTTCGGGAGCGTATCGAAATTTCAATCCAAATGTTGCACATGAAAACGGGTATCGAATCGGAGCATGCGCATTGCGAGCAATATTGTGATGTTTGACATACAGTGGAACCCCGGTAGTCCGGCCCCTGTCTAATCCGGCGCCCCCTGTAATCCGACATGGTCTATTATTTATACCATACATAATGAAGTATAATTAGTATTTCAGAGTACATATGTACATATGTATATATAAAGAATCTTATCATTGGATCTGTAATTTGTCGGATTACAAGGTACTCTTTTGTAAAAAAATCCGGACTATAGGGGGGGGGTCTTAGGGAGTAGTCTATAATCCGACGCATTCGATAGTTCGACACTGCCCTGCAAAATGTTTGTCGGACTACCGGGGTTCCACTGTATTTCAAAATCAAAATGCAATCGAACGAGGAAAGTGTTAAGGCTGGACCTAGTAAAAACAGAAATATATGAAAGAGGCTGGAGTAATTGGCGTTCCTCGCGTTCCCGCTGATAGATATGACATTTGACAAGTGACAGATAAAGCTTCAAATCGAAAAGATTTCAAAACGATTTGAATCCCATTTAAATGTGCATCATGAAAACGGATATGAGTATTGAACTCAAACCGAATTGAATATTCCATGAAAACGTAGTATATGTTTATAAAAAATGATTTTTCAATCATTTGAGATCTGTATTTGAAATTGGTAAATATTGAATTTCTGTGACAAGCAGATATCGACCAGATTTCGGTGTCATTGTATTCATTGGGTCTCCCTGAGCAATATTAGTGAAACCAACAGGTGGCAATCTGTCTTATTTTAGAAAATATGGTCCCCTTAAGTTCTAAAAATGTTCCATCTTCACGTCGCTTTTTTCACAATAAAACCACAAGTTCACTGCTCCAATTTAATCTATAAATCACCTTCGAACTTTCAAATAACTATTCAATTAGGTTCATTTCAGGTATATTCAATAATTAATGCAGAAACATCGAATTCTAGGGGTACCATATATCCACAAATAATAAGGAAAGCACGCCGTTCTTCATGGTAAGTTTGGCACCACTGCTCCGTCCTTCGTCGAGTGACATATCAAATGAAACGGGAATTACGTATCATATTCGCGCGAATGAATCTGCGGCAGTGCCAAATCTACCATTAAAAACGGCGGGCTTTCCTTAGAATTTGTGGATATGTGTTGCCTCTAGAATTTCGATGTTTCTGCATTAATTATTGAATATACCTGAAATAAAACTAATCGAATAGTTATTTGAATATTCGAAGGTGATTTATGGACTAAATTGGAGCAGTGAATTTGTGTTTTTATAGTGAAAAAAGTGACATGACGATGGAACATTTTTGGAACTTTGGGGGTCCATATTTTCTAAACTAAGACAGACCGCCACCTGTTGGTTTCACTAATGTTGTTCAGGAAGACTCAATGAATACAATGACACCAAAATCTGGTCGATATCTGCTGGTCACCGAAATTCAATATTTATCAATTTTTTATTTAGGAAGTCTTTTGGAAACCGCTCAGCATCTAGCAGCAGTAGCTACTCTTCTTGATTCTTCACAGCTAGATCACATAGAGGGCCGTTTAACTGCCCTCACGCAAAAACTAGAGTCGATTCAAGACAAAAAGAAAGAAATCGATGAAGATGACGATAGAAATAAAATGGTAAAAAAATTTCGTTTATCGTTCATTTTTAAAATTGACCTAAATTTGTCCTCAGGTTACCGAGTTATATGATATGGTCAAAGAGGGAGAAGTTATCGTCAAGTTAGTCCCACAAACTATTGAAAGATTGAAATCTTTGGAAGGGCTTCACAATAAAGGTAAGAGAATACATTTTCTTAGCCTAGTGTTAACGTATTTTTGTCTATTTGAATAGTTCATTCGAATTCATTATGCTTGTTTTTTAAGTTGGGTCTTTTTTGAGCACTTCAAATGGGTTCTTTTAATTCTCCCTCACTTTCACGATACACCAAACTTTTTAAATGTCTACTAATTCACTTTTTCAAAAAATTGTTTATTTTATCACATATCAAAAATGAATCTACTTGAAAAATAACCAGTATATATTTTCTTTGGCGTTATTTTAACCGAAATTTTCTAGCTGCCGATTTGATGAAGACGTTAGTACTAATAGAGACCACTCAAGGAGAAATTTCCAGTTCAGTGGTGAACAACAGGGAGTTACTGCAGGGCGTGCAAGAGAGCTTTGCTCACAATTTAAACGAGATAAACCAAACAATCATGGGTCTAGATAAAAGGATCAAGGCTTTGAAGGCCAAAAAATAAATAAATGTAGACTATTGTTTAATCAACATATATTTTTAATTTATTACTAAGAAATATATACATAACATAGGTGAATTAATTTTTGTTTTGCTAATTATTTATGTCCAGATCAATTTTAATGCTTTTATGAATATAAAAATAAAAAATTCCAATCTGTTTTGCTTATAGAACTGACCGAACTTATTTACCATCTTGTTCGAACAATTTTTTACCACCTAAAAAGTTGAAATACTGTCGATATTCAATACAATATTGAAAAAGATATCACCAGATTAGCCTGTTTGTGTTATTTGGAATGTTGAAGGATTTGTTGCACAACCTGGGCATGTATGTAGGGTTTCGTGCACGAAAATATCACAATCGATGCAATAATAATTTTCGCAGTTTGGACATTTATATACCTGAAAATAATAAAATTTATGTTGAATTAAACCGAATATTGGTTTCAAATCACTTATTTTGATGAATGAATCTACATTTCACTCTAAAAATTGGGGAACAGGAAAATATAATAAAAAAAGAATTTAAAATGGATATGATATAACTGGAATTCTAGATAAAAACTGACAATAATATAAAACTAAAGACTTACAATGCAAATAGACCATGTAGAAAAAAGTAAAAGAGCAGGTGACAGGTATAAATAACAAAATAATAACATTCAAAAACAAGAACAAACTTATTCTGATAATCAAAACCAAGAACTGATAAACAAAAACAAGAGCATATAAGTAGAAGAAACAATGTTTTATTTCAATTCCTAAAAAAAATATCAGTTTTTGGCAAAACAATCTCTTTACTTTCACTTACCTGTTTATCAGTTTCATTGAATTGCTTCTGACAAGCAAAACAAATTTCCGATTGTTTCTCGTTTGGCACTTCCTGATAATTTGCTGCGGGAAATAAATGATGGTAGGATCTAGCCAGATGCGGTGCAGAAACTAAAGTCAGGCCACAAGACCGGCATTCAACTGGAAGTTCACAGTATTTACTGTGGCACTGGGGGCAATAATATCCACTCGTTGTTAACTTGCTGCCTTCGTCTACACTATCTACATGGCTAAAAAGAAATTTTATCTTTATATGAACCATTTTCAAAATTATCAAAGCGTTACTTCAAACTAACCACTTACCACATACACATAGTCAGAGGTTCTTCCGTTCCCTCGACTGCCATTTGATGAGGAAATCCCATCTTTATTAAGCTAGATTCCAAACCAATTGCTGCAGGTGGGGGGTCTATTTGCTGATATAAAAGATCTTTGAAATGACAATCGTCCAGGATAACATTATAAACACCACCAGTTTCTTTAGCCAATTGCTTACAAATGTGGACTTCTGCGGCTAAACCAATAACAGAACATCTAACACCCTCTGTTTTTAAAGCCTTGAAATAACAGAATGAGGCAACTGTCTCACAAAGACTTAAAAATTCTTACCGTTATGGTAGTATTTATATCTCCAGGATCACACGTTGTTAAACTACCCATAATTATTAATATTTCTCGACTTGCATGGGAAGGCAATAGTTTTAGTGATTTGTAGGCCATTTCTAATCCATTCTGGAGCGATGGCTCCCCTATCAAGGAAGTTTTATTTATTGTTTTCAATGTTTTAATATGCTTTTTCGCATTCCCTGCAAGATCAACAATTTTTTCTGCTCTTTTATTGTGCATTATGATGAGACCTATTTGACTGATAGGATTTTGATCAAAGAATTCTTCCATAAAATCTTCCAGAAGCTAAGAAATGTAATTAGTCAATAACTGGTTAATAAACGTTTTCCGTTCCTTCTCACCTTCAATGTACAAATTAATCTTGTTGGTTTCAAATCTTGACTAGACATCGACTCAGAGCAATCTAAAATAATATAGAAATGCCTCATCATTCCTAATTTGGTACCATAGCCTTTTTTATTTTGTCTTTTTCGTTTAGCTCTTTGAATTATATCAGCTATTGAAGCTTCTAAGAACCCGTCATCGTCTTCTTTTATAGCTTCCCTGAATTGAAAGGTGAGATTAATGAGTAAATGTTTATTAAAATTAGATCGTTGTTTATTTTACCAAGTTTTTTCATAGCCAGTTTCCCAGCGGTATTCTTTAGGGTCGCCCTCATCCATAATTCTGAGTATGTGAGTTTGTACTGTATAATTCGAATAATTGTTTGGATAGCGAAAACTTCCCAATAACTTCGTACTATGTATAATGAGTAAAATGCACAGAATACTATTAGATAATAATAATAACAAATTACAAGAGATTGATTTAGTTTGGAAAATGCTTTATGTTTATTTGCTTGACTTATTTGTATAAGTGAGGTTATCTTGATAAAACCACAAAAAATACAGCTAAAGAAGAACTGGGATGTTGCAACCACAGAACATATGATATCGACGTAATCGTTTAATATTTAAAATTTGAAATCAACCCACGAAATATCAGATAATGGATTTTCAAAAGAGTTCACAATAATAGAATACATATTTTCACAAGTTTTCTCGTTCGTTTCAACCTGCGCAGAACATAAAATATTTGTCTTCTTCCATTCAGCTTTTATGTTTATTTTGTGCCTGTCAAGAGTATCCACTGACAGGTTATGTTATTGCTTTGATTGCCATCACTAATCTTTTTATTTATTTTGATGAGAGAAAACAATCAGGAAGTGAAGTGTTATCAGTATAAATAAATGAGTGTACTGTGATCAGTGTTTTGATATTGTTTGCTGCATTTCAGGTGAGTGACTGATAAGGTGAAATTTTTCAAGTGATACAGATTATCAGATTTCTCTATATGGATGATTAATGGTGACTCAGTCTGTCTCATTGATTTCACTATTTCCGAGGGAGGATATGTGATGGGAATATTTTCCATTGCCTGGTTTTGGAAGGGATTCTTTCTTTGTTTCGATATGTATTTGTTTGAATGAATAATCTCCTTTTAGTTGGCAATGTTGTGGAAGTTATAAACCTATTGTTGTTTTACAATAATGATGAAGTAGTGATAGTTCTATATTATTCAAAATTTGTGCTTTGTGCAATGTTTTCATTGAACATTTTCTCATCGAATTGTTTTAATACTGGTTTAATAATTTATTTTTGTTTGCTCTACTTTTTGTCGCTTCTAAACACCTTATTTGGATTTAACTACACCTATTTTAATTTCATTGAGAAAAAGATAATTCTAGATAAAAGGTATAGACATATACAGAGTGTTCCTAAATTGAACGTACAAACGAAAAGGGAAGATTCCTTAAATGAGTTTAAAAAAAGTCCCATAAACATGGGGTCGCAAACGTTTCGTTTTCGAGATACGGGGTGTTAAAGTTTTGATCAAAAACATGTGTGATTATACGAGTTTATGGAATCTTTATGAATCATCGCTACAGATCAGGAAAATTTCCATAAAACTGACACTGAATTCATTCACCACAGCTTACAAAGTGGCCTTCCCATCATAATTTGGATTTTCCTCGGGATTTTCACTAGGATTTCGAGAGAATCGTTCATCATTTTTTTTCCCGAAATCGTTGGTGGATACGACAAAATTACAAGAGACCGAAAAGTTTAGTATAAGAACAAAGCTTCTTTTTACATTTTTTCGAATTAACAGTTGCTCACCAAAAAAAAGTTCTGCAGAAGAACAGGTGGCAGTGTTCCAGAAAAAATATCACCCTCTAGATCTTCTATCGAAATTGCCATGTCACGTGGTAGGAACTGTCAAATGTAATATCTATATGCCAAATTTCAGTTGAATATCTTGTGAAGTGTAGATACTATGAGAAAAAAAACTTGAAAAAAATTCAAACTTCAATACCCTGTATCTCGAAAACGAAACGTTTGCGACCCCATGTTTATGGGACTTTTTTTTCTTAAACTCACTTAAGGAATCTCCCCTTTTCGTTTGTACGTTCAATTTAGGAACACCCTGTATACAGGGTGTCCCGAAAAAATGGATAAGCCTGCAACTATAGATAGACCCTGTCGAGGTCTAACTTATTTCAAATTTTTACCTTAATGAAAATTCCACGGTTTCCGAGATATTCATGGTTTTCGTATTTTCAGAAAATTTCCAAGTGCGATTAGTTTTTCTAGTGCCATTTATACAAATGAAGATGTATTTCGATATGGTTTTTTTAATTTCACATCAGATGGTTTAGCTATCGGAAACAAAGAATTAAATTCATCAAACTTGTGTAAAAGTTAGAAACTCTTGATTTACAAAGAAAAATTGAAAACTAAATGAAATTTCCTTCAAGTTGATGAGCTACAGTGTAAAAAAAATATAGGACGCCCCTGGTACACATCATCTTAAAAACTTGCTCAGTTATTGCAGATTCCAAAAAGGTATCATAAGCCTAGGCATTCTGTAGTTTTTCATTCTCGTAACTACTTGATTACCAAATAGTCGAAAATTTTCGAAAAACTGTTTTTGTTTTAATCGTTATTCTGAGCTCATGTGTTAAAGTCCGGAGGCCATTTTGTTGGAATCTAGTGGAAAATTACGAAAATAATTTTTATTTTGAAAAAAGCAGTAGCGTATCGTTTCTCTGGTTGAATAGAAATATGGCATTATTTGCATTCAACACCCTGTAACTCGAAAACCTTACCGGACCTAATTGTATTTAACATAATTTCTTATTTTCTTACATTCTGTAGGTACACTGTTAAAAGGAAAGTATCAGTTTAAAAAATACCCTGTGTGCTAAGATAAAGGTATGTGGAATATTCATTACAAATAAAATAAAACGGATTATTACCAAATTACTACTTCTAGTGTTCTACTGGTATTGACTAGCTTTATGATTTGGATATTGTAATAATAAATTGTTTACTGACTGTGAATTAGTGTCCACGAAAGTGTTATTATTGTTCTATGCAAGCAGGGTTTCATTTTTTTAAATAAATTTAAGCTATTAATGACTGAACTCATTGTTTGATTTCGAATTCTTTATTCATTTCCAATGAATAAGTAATTGGCACTAATTCGTTTCATTTTTTCCATCGAATAGTAATTCGGTGATAATTCGTTTTATTTTATTTGTAATGAATATTCCACATACATTTATTGTAGCAACACAGGGTATTGTCTAAGTTGATAATTTCCTTTTAACACTGTACAGAATGTAAGAAAATAAGAAATTATGTCAAATACAATTAGGTCCGGTAAGGTTTTCGAGATACAGGGTGTTGAATGCAAATAATGCCATTTTTCTATTCAACCAGAAAAACGATACGCTACTGCTTTTTTCAAAATAAAAATAATTTTCGTAATTTTCCACTAGATTCCAACAAAAATGGCCTCCGGACTTTAACACATGAGCTCAGAATAACGATTACAACAAAAACAGTTTTTCGAACTATTTGGTAATCAAGTAGTTACTAGAATGAAAAACTACAGAATGTCTAGGCTTATGATACCTTTTTGGAATCTGCAATAACTGAGCAAGTTTTTAAGATGATGTGTACCAGGGGCGTCCTACATTTTTTTTACACTGTAGCTCATCATACTTGAAGAAAATTTCATTTAGTTTTCAATTTTTCTTTGTAAATCACGAGTTTTTAACTTTTTACACTAGTTTGATGAATTTAATTCTTTGTTTCCGATAGCTGAACCATCTCATGTGAAATTAAAAGAAACCATATCGAAATACATCTGCATTTGTATAAATGGCACTAGAAAAACTAATCGCACTTGGAAATTTTCTAAAAATACGAAAACCATGAATATCTCGGAAACCGTGGAATTTTCATTAAGGTAAAAATTGTAATAAGTTAGACCTCGACAAGGTCTATCTATAGTTGCAGGCTTATCCATTGTTTTCGGGACACCCTGTATAAGTGTATAATAAAAGGGTATAAAATTTAAATCTATGGACTTCAAGAAAGTAGCATAGAAATGACTGAAATTTATTCATAATGTTAACTTCTTACACTTACTTCTTTTCTTATTTTCGATCATAACGACCGACCTGTAAAAAATCGTTATTAACTTATCTCAAACTCGATTAAAGCTATCCAGCTAAATTTTATTTGAGTTTATGTATTGAAACATCATTTTTTTCGATTGATTATATTTTAACCACTATAAAAAACATTATTATGGTCAAAGAAAAGGAAAAAGAATAGTGTTCTTCTTCCTAAAAGCATGTTAATTGAAGAAACTTTCAAAAAACAAAACGTTGTCTAAAATAATGAGCTTTTGTTAAAATTCAGGAAACGCCAATTTCAACCAAACAGAAAAATGCAAATGTCTCCTTTAAGGTTCTGAATAATGCCTATTTAAATATTTAACTGGATAATTATATACCGATTGAATGAATAATCTATGTTTATATTTCTCAATGTAGTGTTATCTTATAGGATATTTTTCATCCATGCATAATTTCTTTATACGTTTCCTAGTAAAGACTACACGCTCTACCATTAGTTCGCGCGGACTATTATTGTCATTCAGTTGCCTTTTCCCAGTGTTTCAGTTTTGTGATGGTAATTTAGAGTGATTATGGGAAAATCATTCGTTTTGTTCGAACGCCATAGTAAAAAGTAAGAAGATCTTTCAAGCACTATGTAGAAAAGTTCATAAATCTTACCATCATGATTAATTTTTCTGCACGCAAAATGGGAAATCCGGTGTCGAAAATGATGGTCATTTCCAGTAATTACTAGAAGAAATCATTTTAGAAGAAATGGACCCACAGAAAGTCATACCGATTGCCCGTTTTTTTGTCAGGTTTTCGAGATAAAATTCAAACGAGTAGCGGGTGTGACGTACAAGTTAGCATCAATTACATTGGTTGAATGTTGAATTACAGTTTACAACGATCCACTGGCCACTCTGTTGTGAATCGTTATCCCCCCACTAATTATGTTGCTCGTACGTCATTATGCGCGACGTTTGAACTTGTCGCATTTTTAATGAACTCTATTAAAACTTAAATATTTGAAATTTCAAGTGATTAATTGGATAAGTATCTATTTAACATCGCTCTTAATGCTGTCACGTGAAAAAACATCTATATTCAAAATACTGAAAATGCGTACATTTGTAAACACTCTAACTGTCGAATGGAATAAGCTGGAGACTTTTCAAGATTGGTGGAGGGTCGGCAAGGTCTGGTTTTTGATATTTTTTTGAGTAGGAATTCTACTTATGCAACTTTTCTTTGAAATCTCTCTAATAGACAATCTAAACCCCTGCATTAGATAATAAACTGATATTTTGGTCCAATGATGGCAATATTTTTCTCTTTTTCTCGAAACAAAACCTAAACAATATAATTTCGAAATCAGAAAACTATCCTTGGTTTCTAACTTTAAAGAACTTTCAGTTGCTTGTCATTGAATTTTTTCATTATTTTTTATTATATTCTTCAGGAAAATGGCGGCACCAATAACAACCATTGAACCATAACTATAGTGAGACCACTAAAGGTAAGCAGGTGAAAGTTAAATAGCAAAGATTAATCTTGGTTCATAGTATACAGGGTGATGACTAGAATTGGTGATCCTTGAACTTCAACTTTCAACAATAGGGCGTTCGGCATCGACATCGGACGTGTGCGGATCGATCTGAACCGTTCGTTCATTACATCCGGATTGAGGGGAGTACACATCTGGAGGGTTCGTCATAAAAATCTGAGCAATCTTATTTCTATCACGTCTATTACGACGGATCAAAGCGATTTTGTCCATAGAGTTTTATGTTTTTTATAAAGTTTTTTGTTTTATGTTGAGTTTCCTGATCCGACAACCGATAGATTGAAAAATTCTAACACTTTCATTCTTCTGTGTTCATTTATTCATTATTAAAAACCTAATTAATTCATTAATATTTTTCGATATAACTATCGTAGCTATGAATGGACAGGAGGAGATATTGCTTTCTTTTTTCTTTTTCGTGTGATTAATTTATTAATTAGGATCTTTCGGTACAACTATCGCCGTATTGAACGACCAGAAGAGGATATGGTATTCCTCGTTTCCTTTGCATTCAGTACCTTTGCACCCAATTATTTAATTGAGATTTTACGGTAGAGCTACGAAAAGGGTAAAAAACTATATCGTTAGAATGAGCATATTTCCCAATATAGTGATCTTTGAAATCTGATAATCTATGAAAGTAGAACAGATCAGTATGTTCTGTGGCAGATGCTCTGTACCGTTCGTTTATTCCCAGATCTTATGGTGGCCATATACGCTACGAGAAATCGTTACGATCAGACTGTACAGTGCGAACGGTTGCAGTTTATCGTAGCTGGCATTAAGCTATACACGCTACGAGAAATCGTTGCGATCAGACGGTACAAAAAGCGGCGTCTTGCATATATTATATAGATTTGTTCGGCCGCCTACACAGACCCAAATCGGTATACTCGACCGACTTTCAAACCCAAAAGTGACGTGTCCAGACCCGACTCGGGTCTGGTAACGTTTGACCTTAGAATCGTTTTGAGGGGGATGAAGGGATGCTAGGGGTGAATTTTTAGCCGGGTCTGAAAAATCGGTTATACACGTGATTATATACAAAAAGTTTCAGGGAGTGGCCAGTGCGAGGGCGCTTCGGTCGACATGAGTTCGATGTATATAATTTGTATAGTAGACCAACGCAATGAGTCCCTAAATATGGCAACGCTGCTTGTTGAGAGCGTTATAGTTGTATTTGATCTCTTTCTAATTTATACACCTTGAATTCACTATTCGAGGACTTATACGATCCCGGTATAGACAACCGCCAGGGCCGTCGGGTGAAATTCTCAGCGAATATTCCGGATAGACTCGTATATTGTCATTAGATTCTTTTGATATGAACATGAACTGAAGGTTCACCGGTAACCTCATATTATTGATTTGAAAAATACCTCTTGTATTTTTTTGCCAAATTAAATTTTTTTAATTTTTTTCACATTTAGTACGATCGGGTAATAAGGGTCACTGCAGTGCGGTTAATGGGAATCAACTCCCATTATCATTTACGAACAGTACATCCGCTTATTGCCTGGATTCTTCATAACAATTTTGATTTTTTCTGAGGATTTTTTTGAATTTTTTTAAATCGATAACACATATGATGAAACTAACAGTGATTAAAGAATTTTGTGGAAAAACCAAGCTGTTCTCTACATTTTTTCAAATTAACGTTTTCTGGAGGTAAACAGGGGACAGTGTTCCAGAAAAAAAATCTACAGAATGATATATATCATTCTGTAGATTTCCAATCGAAATTCTTATGTCATATGGTGTGAACTATAAAATATAACATTTATGCCAAACTTCACTCGACTATCTTGTGTAGTGTGAATACTATAATTTTCGAGGTCATGTTTCGTAGAACGAATACAGGACAGCACTCTCCGATGCGACGCCGCGCCGCGCCGTCAGGCTGCTTATAATAGTCTCGAATCAAATAATGGCTATCTCCGATAGTTTTGTAAGGTTCAAAAAACTCTTAAAACACTTTTTCATGTCGTGTTAGTGGAAGTTTTTTTCTCTCTTCATTTTGACGAGTTGTTTCTGTACCTGTTGTAATATTAAGTGGATGCTTGTTGTTAAATGAGAAGTTCAATCATCACAGATTGCATGCTGAAAGCACTGATTACTTCATCTTCACTCTTTGAGATGTTAGCAGTGGCCCTACATCAGGGCCTCAATGCAAGTTTCTCCGAGTGATGGAAACACCCATAATTTTTGGCGACTGCGAAGTCAAGTAATTAAAGAAAAAAATGACAAACAAAAAATTCCTTGCCTTTAAGAAGGCTAACCTAACTATTTTCAATTTATCTATGTTTCAATAATTTTACGTGCCGTTATGTACGAAGTTTAAAGAAACAGTTTTTAAAGAGGAATATAGATTGTTTGATACCTCATATAAAAACTCCACATATCAGCTTCGTATTTCTGTATATTTCTCGAAAACCCAATTGAAGTCGATTTCAATGTGTTTTCGAGAAAAATACAGATTATTATAGGATGGTCATAATCTTCTCTGATTCGTGATAAGACCTAAAGTGTTTCGATTATCCTGTTATTTCAAAACTATGGATTCATGGAGATTGACTTCAAGAAGTGGAATAGCCAGTGGTTGGCTACCCTCTGGAATTTTCAATAAGTAGTATTAGCCATGTGATACATCATTTGAAAGCTACCCACTCCAAAAATATTTCCTGATTCTTGATCTTGCATGAATCGTTTCTCCAAAATGATAGTAAAATTTCTCGTTTTTTGATATATTGTTTTCTGAGATACTTAAACAAGGGAATATTTGATTGCGGGAAAGTAGAAAAGTCCTTATGTGAGTAAAATTGAAGGAAATTTAGTCGAACCATTAATTGAAATTCAGTTCAATTTTACAGAAGGCTGCAAATTATCAAAACCTGATGAGCTTAGCTTTCAAATGATATATCCCACACCAATCTTCCCTATTGAAAATTCAAAAATGACAGCCATCCCACTTAAGAGGATGACAATTTCACTTATGAAAAACAATTTCTGAAAAATTATAGTTTAAAAATGAATAAATAACCACAAATTCAAGAAAACATTAATGTTCCAACACGAATCAGAAAGTATTCTCATATGATATTATGAATACAGGGTGTCCCATTACTCGACGTCAACCCGGAATCGGGTGAAATGGCAAGTAATGCTGGTTGTCAGAAAAATATAAAAAAAAATCTTAGTTGCATGATTTTAAAATAATGCGCATTCAAAAAAACACGCAAAATTCCACACCCTGTGACAGTCTTTTCGCTTTTCGCTGCCACAAATATCAACTTTTTCCAACTTTTTTCTTTGCTGTGTAACCTTGAATAGTGCTTGTCTAAACTGTAATAAAAATTTGGACACCAGCTGCTCTGGGTTTCATAAAAATAGGGCTTACTTCTCAGAAAAAAAATCAAAATAAACAATTGCCTAGTTTCAACTGACTGTATTGAAAAAAAAAATGTACTACGTAGGTTTGGCATGTTTTTTCAAAGTTGGCGCATTTAGTAAGGATTCCAAAATGGTATAATACTTGTTTAATTGTAGCTGCCGTAGTTCAAATTTTCGTTAACTGCTTCCCAGTAATAAAGTCCAATGGATTCAAGTCCGGTAAACGGGCCGGCCACGAGATTGGACCAGAACGTCCGATCCATCTTCCGGGAAAAAATGATACCAGAAAAAAAAATTTCAGAGGAATTTCTCCGGAAAAATTTTTCTGGAAAAATTATTTTCTCTGAAAATTTTTTTTTCTGATAACATTTTTTCCCGGAAGATGGATCAGACGTTCTGGTCCAATCTCGTGGCCGGCCCGTTTACCGGACTTGAATCCATTGGACTTTATTACTGGGAAGCAGTTAACGAAAAAGTGTATTCAAAGGCAATCGAAAATAAATTTGAACTACGGCAGCTACAATTAAACAAGTATTATACCATTTTGGAATCCTTACTAAATGCGCCAACTTTTGAAAAAACATGCCAAACCTACGTAGTACATTTTTTTTCAATACAGTCAGTTGAAACTAGGCAATTGTTTATTTCGAATTTTTTTCTGAGAAGTGAGCCCTATTTTTATGGAACCTAGAGCAGCTGGTATCAAAATTTTGATTACTTCATTTTAGGCATCACAACCTATCTTCTTCATTCAAAGTTTGAGGGTGGCCGCTGCCTATGCAAGGGTGGATATATCTCTAATCAGTTGCGTCTACCCTCTCCAAACAAAAATTGATCTTCCTCTACGTTCTAACGACTGTGGCCAATTCGCTAGTAAGTGGCTCTGTTTTGTTTTCAAACGGCCAACCTGTATACGCAGAGTACTTCCGTATTTTATGGAGATTTCAATTTTTTGAAGCGTTATAAGAAAGGATATTTCTGAGGTAAAAAATATGGAAGCAACTTTCAGAATGAATTTGCTTCAATCGGGATTCTTCAATTCCCTTGAACCAATAATAATAGTTCATTGTTTTTACTGAACTATCGTGGTTTACTCAACCACTTTATCATAGTACGTATCTGGAAATTGATTTATATTCCTGAAGTTATAATACTGTCGTAGAAAAAACTAAGACGTATGAATAGATTAATAAGAATATAGGAAATTTCACATTCCTTTCAAACCATGTTTTCAATATAATATTAATTTCTTCTATCATAGTTCTGAATCATTTTTGTCAAGGCCAATTTTATAACTCCCCAAAAATTTTATTTCCCCGGGAAAAAACCTGGCGACGCACTTGATTGATTCACCCCTTATCATTTTGCTTCAATTGTCTAACTAAAGAGTTCGTTTCAAGATCATTGAGAAATGTGTTTTCATTTGAACAATTACGTCTCCTCATGAATGAACATTCAGCTCATTGTGAAAACATGAAATTTCGATAAATGAAACTTTCTCAGTACAAAAAAATATGCATCACAAAGAACCTTCTACGACCAGAGTGAATGGATTTTTAAAGTTGGGTTCTTTTTGAAAGTTTTGATACCATACAGTGAGTTGAAAAAAATCCATCAATGCACCCTAATTGTCGATTACCGAAAATAAGAAAATTTTAAGACCTCGGAATCCAGGATCAGTCATTTTTCAGCGAATGAAAATGAGAAATTTCATCTTCACGGTCAGGCAGTTGTTCCCTTCCGAAGGATATTTAATCTTTTCGTCGACTCATCATTACATATACAAATTCTTTTATGGCACCTACTCTTTTGATCCCTTTTATACACTGAAATTGTAGCGACCGGTCCCGGCAACCTGGCAACACCGCTTGGATCGAAAAGGTTGGTCGTATATACCGATACTGTATAAGTGGGATTGGAAAGGTGGCGTAATGTTTCGGGACCGAAAAGTAATATTGATTATACGACTTTTTTAAATGAAAAAAATCCTTTCCCCTCTCAGTATGCCTAGTGAGTTATATTTGCAATAAGTCCATTTTTTGCATATATACAACTGAAAAACGGCCGGATTATATGGGTCTTAGGTCGCCTTAGAAACGTATCGGGACTGGATACGTCTGTCAGATATATATATATATATATACGTGTAGTGATGGCGTCGACGGACGACGGATTAGCAATTATAAGATTAATATTCGCCCTGAAGGAACAAAAAGTGAAGCGGAAAAAACGTAGCATCTAGTGTAAAGAATGGCTAATGAAAAGAAGAGTTCATTCTCATGTGAATTTGTTGGCGGAATTGAAGTTGTTTTCAAAAGACTGGCATAATTTTCTAAGAATGGATCACGATACGTACTTACATCTACCAAAATCAACCAAACTGAACACGAAAACGGAACACAAGCGCATACACGTTTCGATCAGTCGGCACAAATCGTCCGATTCCGATAAATCAATTGAAATTTTGGTACTGTTCCGTTCGACTGTACAGTCTCAACAAATCGTTCGAAACTGCACAGTTTTATCACATACATGTAGCAATTTATCGGCACCGTTCGAACTGTACAGTCTGATCGTAACGATTTCTCGTAGCGTATATGGCCACCATTACGGATGAATCTGTACAATCTGTGGTCACGTGACTAAAAATCCGTTTGCTCGCGGAGGATAATGCCGAACAGGCTTACTCAAAGATTAATTTTAAAACTTTGGTCATTATCTCCCTTCCTATTTTTGCTATAAATTTGAAAGAAAAACATTATACAGATACTTTCTTGAAAGGAATCCAGAGGCTCAATCTGATTTTTGCTAAGAGGCATCCTTCCTGATTCATTACACGAAAGGACCCCGCACATTTCTTATGGGAATTGGCTCCCGGTAAATTTGGCTGAAAATTTGATATGATGTTCTACTAATCCTTCTGATCAAATGTCTCCACAGTCACGAAGCTGAAAAATGCATACTTCTAGGAGTTTTTAGCGATTTTTGTATCCATTATGGCTTACGTATTACCGTTCACACAGAAATGTTTGAAAATATTTCGTGATTATTGAAGCAGATTTTGTCAATTCGAAATATTTTCAAACATTTCTGCGTGAACAGTAATACGTAAGCCATAATGGATACAAAAAATCGCTAAAAACTCCTAGAAGTATGCATTTTGCAGCTTCGTGACTCTGGAGACATTTGATCAGAAGGATTAGTAGAACATCATATCAAATTTTCAGCCAAATCCACCGAGAGCCTTTGTTTTTTCTTATGGAAATAATATATTTTTAGTTAAAAATATTGACCGTCTTCTTCTCGTTTGAAAAATATATAACGTATTGAGTTCTTACACAGAAATAAGAAATTCACCTTTTCTTTTCAACAGACCTCGTAACTTTCATCGTGCAAGCACATCAATTCCCGTCCTATCCCTATTGGTCCTGCCGTTTAGCCTCGTAACGACTCCTGATGCATCACAGCTGACCCGATCGTCGGCCTCGGGCGCATGAGCGTAACAGCACCCCCATATCGATTTCTCCCCTTCGGCCGAGGGAGAAAAGAGAAAAGTTCACTAAACTTCGAAAAATCATACACCGAGTTTTCTAATAGCGAAACGTCCGGTATCGATAAAAACCGACGCGAAGTTCTCCCGTTTTTTCGCAATTTGGTGCCAAGGCGAGAATCGCCCGTTTCGAATATCGTCGATATATCGCTGATGAGACCGCCATGTGTTGAAACATTGTGACGTTTTGTTGGGGGCTCATCGACCACCGATGTTGTTTGGTAAAGCGTGCAGTTTCGGTCTTCAGAATGATGATAGTTGATGAAATTTCGATGGCGGAGAACCAGATTGCACAGGTAAAAAGGGCCCGTAAGGGAATGTGGTGTTTATTTTAATGTAATGGAGATTTGGGTCAATAGGAATTAAGGGTCTTGGGTTTAGGTGTGCCTTGTGGCCAAAAGGAAGTGATTTAGTTCAAAAAGAATATGGGAGAGTGTTTAATTCGAGAATTTTTAGGGGTGGAGTATAAATTCGGGTTCAGTTTGAAGAAAATATGTTTTTGGAGGATTGAGATGTGTATTGATTTTTATGTTTTCGATAAAAATAGCAGTTGAAGTTCTGGATGTAACTCGATTTCTTCTGTCTTTGTTTTCTTAGTTTTTGACGTTGCTTCACGAAACTTCTCGTTTATCTAACAATATGCATGTGCATTTTACTGCTCATTTACATGGAAAAATTTGAACGATGTACCATATGCGTTTTCGACTAAAATAGCAGTTAAAGTTCGGATGTAACTCAATTTATTGTGTTTGCGTTTTCCTAGTTTTTGACGTAGCTTCACGAAATTCTTGTGTATCTGACAATAATGTATGTGTATTTCACTACTCATATTAACATAGAAAAATGTAAACGAGGTATAATATGCTGGGTGAAAGAAACACAAACGTTTCAATAATTGGGAGCTAATTCTAGACCCCAGAATAGTGACAAAAGAGTTTATCCACGACTATTGTAGTAAAATCCGTGCTTTGTACGTCTCTGTGCTCGGTCTTAATAATACCAAATAATCCCAAGGGAATAATGAGATATTAATCACTGCTGCCAGATGCTCCATATATTTAGCTAGACGCGAATCGGATGCAAAATACTCAGAAATAGTTATTTAATCAACTAGTTTATTAATCGATAGATAATAATAAACAGGTTGGCAACAAGATTTTTCCGGCGACAGTATTATGAGCTGAGTAGTATTACTAGTATGAGGCTGATAGTTCTGACTTCACACCAGAGATTTTCAAGAATATTGATATCTTAATTTATCACAACTGCAAAAAAATAGGCAATTTAGGCAGATTCATTTCTTTGTAATTGAAAATATATATTTTAACAGAAAATTGTTCATCTTGTACACTTTCCATATACAGAAGTACACTTACATGTGAAAAATTCATAAATTCAATATCGATAGCATAATTATACAGGGTGTCCCGGAAAATGTGGGAAATCTCTCCTAGCGGCCCTGCCTACGAAGATATGACCTCCTAAATGACGCCACTGGAAATCCATTTTAGTGAAATAAGTTTCAAACTACTCGATATAATTTGATGAAAATTTGATATGATTAATAGTATTAAGAACCTATTAAATCACCGCACTCAAATTTCAATTAGCTTGTTCAGTTTACCAGGGGCGGACTGGGTTGTACATTTTAATGCTTACATTTTTAACACCCTGTATGATAAGGTGCTAAAAAACAAATTTGGATACCTTGAACATTAAGCTAAAGAAAAGGTACTCTTGTTCAGTGTCGATAAAATGAACCGTTATCGAAAAAAAAATAATGAAAGAAGTAAGTAATTGAAATTTATTTCACTAAAATGAATTTCCAGTGGCGTCATTTAGGAGGTCGTATCTTCGTAAGGAGGACCGCTAAGAACAAAAATTATGGGAACTTGTTATCTTATTTTATTATGTTCTATCTGAATCCAACAGATTTCCCACATTTTCCAGGACACCTGTATAATGCGTTGAGAAAAGATGAAATGAACATTATTTTATATTCTCCAAGGAATATATATAATATTCTATCCCGTACTACGTATTTAAGACAACTTAGCAAAATTCGATATGGTTTTCTTTTCAGGTCATTGCTTTTATTTGTGGACTGATTGTGATCATACTGATGATAATGGGTTTGGCGTCCACAGACTGGCTCATGGCAGCTGGTTTTAGACAAGGGCTATTCATGCATTGTATAGAAAAAGGAGCACAACATCCTCTACCATTCAATATGCAGGAACCACCTGGTTGTTACCAATCTAGAGATGCAGGTAAATATTTCTGGTTAAATTGACATTTCTGATACATTTCCCATTGAGAGAAATAAAACGAATATGGAGGTACATCAGGATGCATTTTAGTTCAAGATTACAGCTTTTTTTTTCTATTTGAGATCTAATGATTTTTTTTAATTTCCCAAATTAAAACAAGATAATATTCCTTTTCAACTAATAGGGAAATACCATAGGAAGCCAACTGGTCCAAAAACACTGATAAATCAACTTTCATTCTATAGCTTGAAACTCAATAAAGGACCATCCATAAAGTACGTCACACGTAAAGGGGGGGAGGGGGTCGACAAAGTGTGACAAGGGGTGGGAGGGGTCCTAAGTTTCGTGACATCACATTTCAAAATCTAGAGGTACTAATCGTTATTGTTTCAAATATTTGATATTATGTTGATTTCATAAAAAAGTACTTAATTTAAATGAAATAAAACTAATTTCGGAACTGCTGTTTTAATTTAATAATTTTTCGATGTTAAATTGCAAAACATGTGACGTCACACTAGGGAGGGGGGGGTATCAGAAATGTGACCACCTGTGGCAAGGACGGGGGGGGGGTCTCAAAAACTCATGAAATTAGTGTGACGTACTTTATGGATGGCCCCTAAGCATATCCGGAAAATATTAAATGTCACTATAGTCCGTTCACGAAAGGTTAAGCCGTCGGTTGGCCATGGAAATTTGGCATATTCCAATGTGTATATTAAAATTTTAGGTTATGTTGTTTAGTTTCTTGTCAGATTGATACGCAATGTTGTCAATATTGTATAGAGTTCTCTGATAACTCGCAAGCTCGTCGGTCGAGGTCGGGTACATTCGGCAACGTTGACATTATTTTACGTTACGACAGAAAATACTGCCAACTTCAGATAAATAAACAAACACCTACTATGCGTTCAAACTTTCGTGAACGGACTGTAGGACCTGTGAGGATTTAAATTTTTTTTCTTATGTTTTCACCATTATCATTAAACGAACTTCGAGAAATAATTTCTTCCAGATTCTAACCTAATTTTTTTTGTTTGACAACAGGTTACGAGCAGTTCTGACAGCTGGACGTGACCGGAGGACCAACATTAACCTGAAATGAACTGATGATTATTGTAAAATGAGAGCGATTTATCGAGAAATTTTGTGGTTTTTCGGCACTTAGAACATTTATTCATATTAATTAGACTAATGAATATAATTTCACCCAAATTCTCGTCAAATGCAGATCAAATATTCATATCAGTTAAATATGCCATCTTTTGCAATCTAGTGGGCTGTGACAGCAAGAAAGAAACTAAATATTCTACAAATTTTATTTTCTTCAGGTGAATTAAAATATGGAATTTAAATTACAACCATGAATAATATAATTGATACGATTTTATGCAGTAGTTTTTGTATTTTCATTACAATACTGTATAATTGTTTAGATGAACTCGACATTTCATGTTGAAAGTGAGATAATAAATTAGACTGTTATTGGATTTGAAAAGGAAACATTTCTTTAAGGCTTCTTATGAAGACTTTGAGCTATGGAATAAAAAACATGACAATTTTAATGAAAGGAAATTAGGAATGAGACATCGGATGAAGCAAGTACTTGCAAGTATATAGGTACCTACGTTCATGTTTTATATTGAATAGATTGGATTACATCAATGAAGAATATATCTGACATGAATTTATGCAGTAGTTTCGATACTTTCATTTCAATACTTTAAACTTGTGAAGTTGAATTTGACTTATTCATATTGAACGTGAGATAACGATTGTTATTAGTTTGGAACGTTGAATATTTAATGTATGTAAAGTTTGTAACAACATCGCCAACTATTGGAAATATTCCGTTTTCAAGTCTCGTTAAGAAGACTTTGAGTCCTAAAATTGAAAGCGTTACAGTAAGGCCTTAGACCTTTGTCTAAGGTAAGTACCTCAGTACCCAAGTACTTGCTTTATCCGATGTCTTCATTCCTGATTTCTCTTCATTACATTTTTCATGTTTTATAGTTTATGACTCAAAGTCTTCATAACGAGCGTCAAAAAGGCTGATTTTCTTTTCATATCCAATAACAGTCCATTATTTACTCACTTTCAACATGAATAAGTCGAGTTCGTCTAACAATTATACAGTATTGAAATGAAAATACCAAAACTCTTGCATAAATTCGTATCAGTGATATTCTTCATTGTTGTAATTTAAATTCCATATTTTAATTCAACTGAAGAAACTAGAATTTGTAAGTTTTTAGTTCCTTCTTCGGTGTCACAGCCCACTATAACACAGAAATATTGCATATTTAACAGATATTTTGATCTGCTTTTTAAGAGAATTAAAGTGAAATTATATTTATTAGTATAATTTAATGAATAATAACTTCCAAGTATCGAAAAACCAGAAAATTCCTCAATTAATCGTCCTCAGATTGCAATAATCAGTTCATTGTAGGTTAATGTTGGTCCTCCAATCTCGCCTGGACCATAGACAACTGTCAGAACTGCACGTAGCCTACATTGTTGGAAAAATAAGAATGAAAAATTTGATACTCCTCTATTATGAAATCCCTATCGGTAGGCTATGAAAGTTTGACATATTTCACAATATTAGGTTATTATTTCTATC
Organism: Propylea japonica; assembly: GCA_013421045.1. Classification (NCBI taxonomy): domain Eukaryota; kingdom Metazoa; phylum Arthropoda; class Insecta; order Coleoptera; family Coccinellidae; genus Propylea; species Propylea japonica. The sequence goes on along the minus strand of CM024245.1, from coordinate 33,014,153 downwards.
AAATAACATCACAATGTTGCCAGTTCTATTTAAAGGTAGTAGTAATTCGGGTGCTAACAATTTATATCCATTTCGGATAAAAAAAGATCAAGAAGTTCGTTGTTGATATTGAGAATGAAGAAATGGATAAATAAATAAACGGTTAAAAATTATGGTGATGAAGGTGTCATTTTATTAGAGTATTTTCGCTTTTTCGATTTGAAAATATGTTCTTTTATCGATAACTTTATTTTCCAGTTTATATCAGAACAGCAGCTGCTCTATGCGTTATAACACTCTTGACAGATCTTGTTGCCACAATTCTGACAGGATTAGGTTTGAGATCCAAAGACCATCATACCAAATTCAAGTACTACCGTTTTGCTGTCATAGTTATGGCACTTGCTCGTAAGTAACTCATCATCTTATTCATCCAAGTGTTTTATAGTAATTTAACAAAACAAAATAATGATCACTTATTTATTTACTTTCGATTCTTTCTGTACCTATTTTATGCATTTATAACTTTTATTTTTTTCAGTTCTGTCCATCATCCTAGCTCTCATTATATATCCAGTTTGCTTTGCAGCTGATATGAATCTAGGTGAGTATTTTTGACATTTGACATCAACTATAGTCCGTTCACGAAAGGTTGAGCCGTCGGTTGGTCATGGAAATTTGGCATATTCCACTGTGTATATTAAGATTTTAGGTTATGTTGTTTATTTTCTTGTCAGATTGATACGCAATGTTGTCAATATTGCATGGAGTTCTCTGATAATTCACAAGCTCGTCGGAGGCCGGGTACATTCGGCAACGTTGACTTTATTTTAAGTTACGACAGCAAATACTGCCAACTTGTTTTTTGGGATCAGAATGTTTAAAAACAATGCTTCCGCGTATTATTTTTCCTAGAAAAGAATTTGGAAATCTATCCCGTGAATTTGAATATCGATCAGCCCACTAGTTAGTTTTTTTTTTATTTGTACCCCGATTTTTTTGAGGTTATGTTGAATACTATAACCATGGAGGTAAAGGAAGGGGAGGGAGCATATCCTATATTTCCCTTGATGCAAAAGTGTCACATAAATCGGCCATATTTGTATGGGCAACTTGTGGCGGGAATTTTTTGGATTCATTAAAGCACCCATTCACTGAATAAGAAACCTTTTTTAACTAACACTGAATATCTTTCTGCTACAAACTGTAGAGAAAATGAACAAGAAATGAGGCACAAATAATAAAATTCAAAGTTTAAAAAGTTCGAAGTCGGCCATATTGGTGTGTCCCTTCTTTGTTTTGTGTTGTTTTGTTTACGTGACACTTGTCAAACGTTAGGCCCCCTCCACTTCCTTTACCTCCATGTTCTAAATAATGTTTCAAGTGTTTGTTGGGATCATAATGTTAAAAAACAATGCTCCCGCGCATTATTTTTCCTTGATAAGAATTAAAGGAATCTATCCCTTGAATTAGTTTGTTTTTTTTTTCATTATTTTTTTTGGTAGGTACCCCGATTTTTTTGAGGTTATGTTGAATACTATAGCGCTCTTATGGTTATATTGGAACCTGAGTTAATATGAAGATTTCTCCATTATTTTATAATTTTAACTTACTGCTAATAAAACCGTGTAAACGAGAAAGATTAGACGGTGTATATTTTCCTCAGGTAACCGGACAGTCTGGGAGTTCGGATGGGCCTATGGAGTAGGCTGGGGTGCTGCTATCTTCTTATTCGGAGGAGTCATCCTGCTGCTATGTGATAAGGAAAGTGAAGAAATTTACTATAAGGAAAGGAAAATAGTGCAAGATAACGATTCTCGTGCCTAGTGGCCACAAAGTCTGCCCGATGTTGTTCTCTGATCGTAAGAGACTTAACGATGTCATCTCTTTCCGAGAATGCGCTGTGAATGAAAGATTCGTGTGAATGTTTGTCTGAATATTCATCTGGTTAGTTCGGGAATTAAACATTTAATTGACATGAGGCATGGCACTCAATAAATTTGATCGAACTAGCCAGATTTTCTATATTTTGTCCATTTTGAGAACGTTTGTATTGAACGTTGAATTTACATTATTTTATTTATTGATACAGTTTATGTAATTTGTCGAATTTTCAGTTGAGTGTGAATGGTAGAATGTTTGAGAGACAACCCGGGTAGGCTTGATGGTGCGTGATGAAGAAAAAAAGACTTGAATAAACTTTAACATAAAATAAGAACTGATGTATGATTGTAAGATTTGTTACGATTATTGAGACGTCATCGTCGATATATTTTTGAGGGTTATCAAAAACAAATAACATATATTTGGCTGAAACGTTATTTGAATTGGTACATAATGCTTTCGTTTTCAGTGCTGCATATATTAATTTCTTGTCCGGTTTGTTCTTGAATTTGTGATTGTGTTTTGAGTATCTGCAAATGAAAGCATTGGTACCTGCGTACGAAAAATTATAGTTATTCGTTAAAAAATTTTATTTTTTTCGAAAAGAAAGCATATCGAAGTAGGAACCTTAGTGATTACTCCCTTTTTCTTTGAATTCAATCGATTTTGTATGGTGCTTCGTAATTATCTATTTTGCGAATTCTGAACCTCTACTTCGCAAGAAATACAATATTTTAGAATTCTTTTGCATTAATATACAGTGCTTGAATAAAAGATCTTGAACCAAAACTAATAAGATGACGACTGCCAATAAACATACTGCTGACAGCTATAAAGGAGATAAATTGAACTAAACATTACTAGAATATTAAACAAGATTTGAAAATATAAGTCTTTGCATAGGAAGGAGGCAAATACCATGAACAAACAAGTTTTTTACGATTTTTTATGCGACTGTGAATAGCAACTACTAAAATTTTCTTTGTTAAACTTGTGAGAACTGTTGAAACTCAGCTGAAGCAAAGTTGTCAACAGATTAATTCGAAATTACTATCAAACAGTCGTATAATTAAATAATTCTGCAAATTTGTTTAGGTTGTTCTTCGACAAAAATTTTATATAGTAAAAAACTGCATTGAGATATTCGATTCGATCTGGCAACTATATTAAGTACTACTACTACTACTACTACTATTTATTATATTATTCATTACTAAGTACTTTTATAATTATGGTTATCTTGTTTAGAGGTTCAATCATAATTTCCCAAGATATTGTGTAATAATTGGACCAATCATATAATTTTGTTAATCCTTCTAAAACGAATTGAAAGTATTCAATTGTCTCCGATTATTATTCGAAAAGTTCAGTTTTTTTCATGTCACATAAGTGAAAGCTTGTAAATAATTGATTTCGTAAAATTAGAGGCATATTATAACCTAGTTTTGTGATATATAGCTTATCTTGTAAATACTGAATGTAAACTCATAGATTTGTTGAATATAATATCGAAAGCATTGATATTGATATGAAACATAAACTTATCGTTCACAACCTCTGCAAACAAAGATATTAATAAACAAATAAGTATTGTTTAAAGATATTAATGTTTGTAACACTACAATATTCAAATTTATATTATTTTTATTAACTTATTCATTGTATTGTTCATTTATTTGTGTATGTGTGATTATTTAAACTGATTAACGATTTGGTCTATTCATTTATTAGGGTTGGGTAGAAAATTAACAGTGTGAATTTCAACTGGTGGTAACCACTGATAAAAATGTAGGTGATGAAATCACAAAGCTAAATCTAATAGTTTATTCATTAGGAAGGTTGCCGATAGGTGTACATTTACAAGGAACATTAGGTAGAGTTGTTCTTTCTCATGAAATCTAATTATAAACTCCCCCATTTTTATTACTCTTACAACGCCTTCATGGAAACTTGTTTGGATGAGAAACCCTTAAAGCAGGATTGACAGATCAAAATTTCCTGTCAATTGCGCTGTAAGTGGTTACCCTGATGGTTAATATAGCACGATTGACAGATAAAAACTTCCTATCATTGGTTAGTTTGGTGAAATACTCAATTTTCTGATTGGGTTTCCATGCATATTGTGTTGAAGCTATCAGAAAGGCATAATTTGTTAAGAAGTAAAGAACTGATTGATAAATCATATTGATACTGCAGCTCATCCCTAATTTATGTCTTATGTTTCCTTCAGTATTGAGAACCACCATTTGCATAAAAAAAATCATAAGAATATATTTTCCTTCTTTTGGAAGCACAAAATTAAGAAATCCACAAAAAAATATGCGTAAGCATTTGGCCAATTTTTATTTTGAAATATAGGATGTTATAGAATTCCAGTTATCAAACCAATATAGAAAATAAGTAAATGGATTCAATTTTTGAAAAAAATAGATAGTATCTTATTTGTAAGATTGAAAATTTTATATGTTGAATCAAGGGATATATCGAGTGTAATCTCTTCGATATAGATCAATTACTCAAAAACCAATTGAGCACATACCTCTGATTTGTAATGTAATAAATATAATTAAAAAAAATATATTTTATTCTTTGAATAGAATACACCCAAACAATTCATTGTTCCAGAAATACTTCGGATAGTGAATTCAATGAGTATAAAAAGTGCCGAAAGAAACTTGATATTCAGATGATCAATCATATATTTCATTAAAAAATTCTATTTATAATAAAATACATTTCTTAAGGCGAATCCAAAGCAGCATCAAAAATGTTATCATATTTTGTATCTTTTTTCACATCAAGATTTTCCTTCTTTTGTGTTTTTTCTATTCTTTTCAAGTTGAATAACTTTGGCTTCTTAGCAGGATGTTCATTTTCTACTTGTAATAGTCTATCTATGGAACTGTAAATTTCATTATTTGATTTTTCATCATCCCAAAGAACACAAGGTTCAATAACTTCAGGTTTTAAGAATCTAATTATTTCTTCAATTTCTGTGTATGATGCGTGAGTTGAATAACATACAAAATGTGTTTCAGAATCATTTACGGTAAGCCCTGAAATATAAAATATTGATTAACTGATGTTCAAATCTGTAGCTTATGAAGAAGTGAAAGGAAGAAATTATTTTTAATTGATTAATACCTAAGGGAATGAATCAAAGATAGTAGACCTTATTTTTACCTTCTTCAAAATTCGAATTCTTCCACCTCATAGCAGACATTTTTATAGTCCTAATATTAAATTCATCATCGTCTTTGCATATGCTTCGGAAAGATTTACAAGAGCAATGTATCCTAGTTTTTGTACTATCCAGTGTTACAGACCCATCTAATTGAGGTATCAAACTATAAAAATCGTATGCTTTTTCATCAATATGAACAGGCATTTTAATTCTGTTGTAAATTTCCATGAAAACATATTCATAGCCGTATCTGGCACTCGTACTGATATCGATTATATGTTCATCGCCTAGCTTCAGCCATTCTTCAATAAGTTTGATGACTTGGTCTAGACTTTCCTCTCTAGAGGGAAATTGTGAATAATCCTTTAAAAAGAAAGTTGTGTCTAAATACATTATTTGAATATTTTTAATATCTCCATATGAATCGTAAAAAGCTTTGATCTTTTTGAGATCTTTCAACTTCATTCTGAAGTCACCTGTGTATAGAACTGTTTTATTTGCTTCAAATAAGAACATAACAGATCCAGGACAATGTCCTGATGGAATGAGCATTACAGAAAAGCATATATCTTTCAAGTATATCGTTGTGGCAGTGTGAAAATCAAGTTCTATAATGTGATCATGTATATCTGGATGTAATTTCTTCAGTATAGCTTTGCTGATGTGAGAAACATAAAGATTACATCCTCTCTCCTTCAGAGATTTTTTAAATGCTGAAGTATTCAACCCAACCATGTGATCTGTGTGGCAATGTGATAAAAAATACGCTTCAGAATCCAAATTTTTGTCATCAAACCTATCCACACTGATTCCAGGTATTTCCTGGATTTTTCCTCCAAAAGTACTCATGGTATGAACTAAAAATTAGAATATCCTCCCCAATCAATGTTCCAAAGATATAAACTTCACTGGGAAAGGATTATCACGTCTGGGAAATCCCTAGCTGTACGGGAAACTTGGCATAGAGAAAATTAGGTCGATTTCATATTTTGAATTTCCCGCCGTCAGAATCGGAAACGCAACGCTGCACTTGTTTTGGCGGCTGCATCGAGTTGTTTGGTGATTGTGAGGTTAGTCGCTTAACCTAATTCGAACGAGTAAGGTTATTTCTGATTTTTCTATTATCAAAAATCATCAATTATCAGTAGCAAAATTGGAAAAATGATATTTAATTACATTGGAAATTGATTGCGGTTCATCAAAAACTTTCAAATAACTTCCATTAAAATCGTTTAGAAAACGACACTGTCAGCCATTACACTCCAAAGTGAAGGACAATCGACGCTGAACTCGAAGATTGCTTGGTTAGGTGTCAAATAAATTTCTTGTAAGTATTATTCTTTATTTCATCACAGCATCTAATTTTGCCCTCATTAACACTAAATTATTTTTTGTCGTAATTCAATTGCGTTTTACATTCGATTAACCGATTAAAACTGTTACTTTCGTTAATACTTATGTAGATCGAACTCGATACACAATGGACGTACTTGCCATATTCGTGAATTAGTTTACTTCGTATTCATGAGGTCAACTTGTATCACTAAAATTTTCGTTCAGATTCTTGTAGAAACTTTTCTCATTTGTTTACTGATCCAAAATCTCGTAAACTGTTAACCTCAATAAATTTTCTCTAACCTCTTCTTGTCAAATTTTATTTAACCTAGAATTATTGGTAAAAGCTTTCGCAAATCTAACGATTTCATTTCATCGAAAAATGGTATCGGCATGAAATAGTACGGTGAATTTTGTTTCACAACTATTTGAGACTCCATTATGCATGTATTCGTGCCTGCAAAGTTTAGCTTCTGAGGATTTGGTAGAATTCAATATACTACACAGATTTTCTTCTTTTAACTTTCATGTTTTATCAAATTTTACACGTAAAAACTTTGGTGCTGATGTTAATTGGTTTATTTTATTGGCTAGGGATTGAAAAAAAATAACAGCAATTTTCCCAGTCTCAAAGACTTCCTTTTTTATTAGTTGTATGTCGGAGTTTGTCGATTTACTTTGGTGAACTGAACTATACTTACCTTATTTTGCTACATTTTTATATTTTGAACATACTGATGTGTATATTTCAAAACATTGTGCAACAAATTGATTGATCTATTAGATCACTTTCGCAAATAAGGCAGAAATGTAATTATTCATCCAAATCATGAAATGTTCAATAAATATTTAATAATCCACGAATTCAAAACAAAAATGCTTTTTCTTCATACCTAAACAATACCTTCACATTATTTCGAAACAGTTTAAACAAACATTGGCTAATTCTTATGAGAAAATACTCAAAATAAGCTGAGAAAAATTATGATATATGGCAAATATTAATTTGACCAGTTCTGTACTTGGAAAAATAAACTGGAAAACGCTTTTAGCTTTTCTATCAAGTTTATCAGTTTTGAATATAGAAAATTCAATTTTTTTTCAAGTGGGTTTTTCTAACCAGAGCTTGATGAGATTTAACCTGCTCTGTAGAAATATTTCCACTTGTTTTGAAAACATAATGTACAGATTATGAACTTTCACTTGATGCTTTTTTAGAGCCTATTAATCTGACCGCATAAGAAAAAAATGTTTCATCAAACCTGTAACAACTGATATCATTTGAAAATTTTTTTCATGAAATTTCTAAGTTGTGAATTTTTCAACTTTCTTACGGACATTAACTCCTTGTTTCATTAGCTACATAAAATGGTACATATCTTATCAACTTTTTCACGGGATCAAGAAAAAAGATAAAAAGAGTAAATGACTCTATTTATCACAGAAACATGAGAAATTAGTTCTCGAAGTCGTTTATTCGAGTTATCATTGTTGATAGAGAAGTTGAATGAAGAAATGCAATTAAATACGGATACTTCTTTGATAAAAAGCGGTTTTTTATTCATTTTTTCCGTTTCCGTGAATGATTGATTGCATCTTGCATATCTTTTAAGAAAATTGATGGTACGAGAATAGTCATTTATAGAGAATTTATAATAATTGTAATATTTATGTATAACAGAAGTGCAAAAGGAATTAATATTCTTGCATGAGTTCAAAACTCAGAAACGGACACATTCTGAATAAACGAAGTTTAAAATGAGGCTTCTGTACAAGAATTACATAAAATTTTCCCTAATTCTCACAATTTATTAAATGCAGAATAAAAATATCGTTCTAAATTCGTTGTCTAGTGAGGGGATCTCAGAAACCGATGAGCTAGAACAAAATGAGTGGCACATTTTTGAGAGAATTCATTTGGTGAAAACAGCAACCTTCTAAGTAGAACCGTTTTCGAGAAAATTGGAAAATGGCGTCAAATGAAAAGTTCTCATAACTTATTTATTACTGAAGTTATTCATTAATGTGTATACAGGGTGTCCAAAACTCGACGTCAACCGGAACCGGAACCGCTCCTGTTGCCACAAATATCAACTTTTTCCAACTTTTTTTTTGCTGTGTAACCCTGAATAATGCTTGTCTAAACTGTAATCAAAATTATACCAGCGGCTCTAAGTTTCATAAAAAAAGTGCTTGCTTCTCAGAAAAAAATTCAAAATAAACAATTGTCTATAAAGTTTATATAGTTTCAACTGACTGTATTGAAAAAAATGTACTACGCAAGTTTGGCATGTTTTGTCAAAAGTTGGCACATTTAGTAAGGGTTCCAAAATGGTATAATACTTGTTAAATTGTAGCTGCCGTAGCTCAAATTTATTTTCGATTGTCTTTGAATACAATTTTTCTCAAACTGCTTCCCAGTAAAAAAGTCCAATGGATTCAAGTCCGGTGAACGGGCCGGCAACGAGATTGGACCAGAACGTCCGATCCATCTTCCGGGAAAAAATGTTACCAGAAAAAAAATTCCAGAGAAATTTCTCCGGAAAAATTTTTTCTGAAAAAATTATTTTTTCTGGAAATTTTTTTTTGGTAACATTCTTTCTCGGAAAATGGATCGGACGTTCTTGTCCAATTTTGTGGCCGGCCCGTTCACCGGACTTGAATCCATTGAACTTTTTTACTGGGAAGCAGTTTAAGAAAAAGTGTATTCAAAGGCAATCGAAAATAAATTGAACTACGGCAGCTACAATTTAACAAGTATTATACCATTTTGGAATCCTTACTAAATGCGCCAACTTTTGACAAAACATGCCAAACTTGCGTAGTACATTTTTTTTTCAATACAGTCAGTTGAAACTAGGCAATTGTTTATTTTGAATTTTTTTTTCGAGAAGCAAGCCCTATTTTTATGAAACCTTCAGCAGCTGGTATCCAAATTTCGATTACAGTTTAGACAAGCATTATTCAAGGTTACACAGAAAAAAAAAGTTTGAAAAAGTTGATATTTGTGGCAACAGGATCGAAAATACTGTACCGGGGTGTTGAATTTTGCGTGTTTTTTTAAATGCCCATTATTTTAAAATCATGCAACTTAGATTTTTTTAATATTTTTCTGACAACCAGCATTACTTGCCTTTTCACCCGGTTCTGGGTTGACGTGAAGAATTATGAAAGCACTTTTCATGCATAAACTTTCTATCTATAATGCAATAATGCATAATAAATTGATTTGGTATCATCAGGCAATGACCCGACTGCATTGAAAATGGAAGAATCCTTCTCTTTAACCTGGGAAGATTCCGGGACAGTTGTCCAGAACGAAGAAGTCATATACGGCACCGAAGAAACTGAAATCCTACCCGGTCAAACCGAAGAATTCCAAGGAACAGATGTGGTCGTTTCCCAAAACGGAGAAGAAATCCAAGATGGCAACATCATGTACTTCACCGAAGACAACGTGCTCGTCATGCAGGATCCCAACCCCAACAACTTCCCCGATCACTTCATGGACTGCCAGGTAACGGAAGAAGTAGTCACCGAGCAATGGGAAGAAAGCTGTCCCGAAGAGATCGTTGTCGGTTCGGAAGAGGCCATCGGACTGTCTGGAGAGCAGGCTTCTACGGAGGATGTGGAAATTCCCCTGCCGACAGATCAGGACGAATATACGGCAGCTAGACCGTATCCCTGCGATTTTTGCAGCAGGAGGTTCAGGAAAAAGGCCAATCTGATGAACCACATGGTGGCCCATCAGACCGACAGGCCTCATGGGTGTAACTTGTGCGGAGTCAGGTAATAAATACCATTAAATAATTTTAGTCATGTTGCCACCCGAGAGCAATTTGAATATGAAAATTTACAATTCAGTATCAATCTTTGACATATAAGCGTGGTGAAGTGAAGGTTTATCTCCCACATCGCGATATGGGAGCAGATAGCTTCCGGATACCCTGGATCTATCGTGATAGCTATCGGAAATAACGTGAGATAGAGGAGACTCTTGCATATGCTTTAATAGCTATCACTATAGGCTAGGGTATCCGCAAGCTATCTGCTCAAATATCGCGATAGCTTTCGGAGGCGACTCAAGATAGATATCGGAGCGATAGCTAGTCTCCCTTATCTTGCGTAACCTCAGGTAGCTATCGCGATATGGGAGCAGATAGCTTCCGTATACCCTAGCCTATCCTATCGCGATAGCTGTATCTATCGTGATAGCTACCGGAGGTAACGGAGACTCTTGCATAAACTTTGATAGCTAACGCGATAGGCTAGGCTGGAGTATCCGAAAGCTATCTGCTCCCATATCGCTATAGCTATAGGGGGTTACGCAAGATAAGGAAGACTCTAGCTATTGCTTTGACACCTATCTTGAGTCGAAATCGAAAGCTATCGCGATATGGGATCAGATAGCTTCCGGATACCCTGGATCTATCGTGATAGCTATCGGAGGTAACGCAAGATAGAGGAGACTCTTACATATGCTTTGATAGCTATTCCGATAGGCTAGACTAGGGTATCCGGAAGCTATCTGCTCCTATATCGCGATAGCTATCGGAGGTTACCAAGAAAAGGGAGACTCTAGCTATCGCTCCGACACCTATCTTGAATCGCCTCCGAAAGCTATTGCCATATGAGAGCAGATAATTTCCGGATACCCTGGATCTATCGTGATAACTATAGGAGGTAACGCAGGATAGAGGAGACTCTTACATATGCTTTGATAGCTATCGCGATAGGCTAGACTAGGGTATTCGGAAGCTATCTACTCCCATATCGCGATAGCTATCGGAGGTTACGCAAGATGAGGGAGACCCTAGCTATCGCTCCGACACCTATCTTGAGTCGCCTCCGAAAGATATCGCGATATGGGAACAGATAGCTTCCGGATACCCTGGATCTATCGTGATAGCTATTGCAGGTGACGCAAGCTAGATGACACTCTTGCATCTGCTTTGATAGCTTTCGAGATAGACTAAGGAATCCGGAAGCTATCTTCTCCCATTTCGAAAAAGCTATCAGGGGTGACTCAAGAAAGGGGATACTCAACCATTTGGTCTGATACGTATCTTGCGTCGCCTCCGATAGCTATCGATAACGGTTTGCCTCTGAATAACCTAGCCTATCACGATAGCTATCATAGCAGATGCAAGAGCCTCCCCTATCTTGCGTCACCTAGGATAGCTATCGTGATAGAAATAGGGTATCCGGAAGCTACTCATATTTGGCGTTGTTATTTCAGGCAGCTCTTCTGACTTCCATTCTAGTGCAGCGTCGCGATTACTTTGCAACACATGTGCACCGGTCCTAAAAGCGCTAATATGTTGAATAACAAATTTCAGATACATAAGAAAATGCGACCTGATCAACCATCTCAAAATCCACGCCTACGCTCCCGAAACCACAGAAGTTATGGACGAGGAAGAGCAGGAGTTGGAAATGTCCGACGGCGAGAAATACAGGAAGAGCAGAAAAGTGTTCAATAAAAAGCGCAGAAGACAGAGGGTTAAGGAAGAATACTCCAACTACGAAACGGACGAGATGGCAGCGTCTAGCTCGAGGAGTTATTACTCTAACGAAGACGTGGTGGAGGTGAAAAATTACGATTATCTGCCGGCCGAAAGCGCCGAATCCACGGAATCCAAGTATCCTGTGACCGATCATAGAAAACCTTTCGTATGTCAGCATTGTGGAGTAGGTGAGTTATTGGAAACACTGTATTCGTTCGATTTGAGCTGAGAGAGGTTTCAGAGTGATTTAAGCCATTCTCAAAATGCTCTCGTGAGACGGTGCGTCATCCTGATGAAAAAGAATATTATGCCACGAGCGTATAATGATTGTTATTATTCACTAGGTGAATAATGGCCATTATACACGAGTAGGATACTATACTTTATCCACGACTACTGAATATTCTTCTTGATTTCTAACATTTGGCGGTCGTAATATGTCCCCTCTATCACTAGTGTGGAAAAAGTCAAGTTAACATATGACTAATTTTTCGGTGAACTTGTCAGTGCATATATTGTAATAACAATAAGGTTCTAGTAATCATTATGGCCATAGAGATAGGATAGTATAGAGTTGCCATCATTGGAATAAACGTGGTATCAGATGCGCCATATTACTACCACCTAACGTCAAATTTGACAATCGTTGAATTTTCTGGAGGTATTGTGATTCTTCTGGTCGATCAATACGGCGATAGTTGTACCGAAATATCCTAATTAATTACACGAAAAAGAAACGAGAAAGGAATATCCCCTCCTTCCCATTCATAACTATGATAGCTATATCTAAAAATTTCAATAAATTAATTGAGTTTTTAATGAACAAATGAAAACAGAAGAATAAAAGTGTTAGAATTTTTCAATCTATCGGTTGTCAGATCAGGAAACTCAACATAAAACAAAAAATATATAAAAAACTTAAAACTCTATGGATAAAATCGCTTTGCTCCGTCGAAATAGGCCGAGCGAAAAGATTGACGTCCGATTGCTCAGATTTTTATGACGAACGCGTCAGATGTGTCCTCCCCTCAATCCGGATGTAATAAACGAACGGTTCAGAATGTTCAGATCGATCCGACACGTCCGATGTCGATGCCGAACGCCCCTTGTATGTCTTAGCGTCTCTTCTCTATAATATCCATAGACATGATAATATCTCGATGATTATGGCCGAGCAAATAGTTGTATAATGGGTAGATTAGAAAATTATCATGGATAAATAATTGTGTAACGCTTGACAACTTCTTCATGCTGTTGTGCGCTATGTTTCTCAGTGAGTACTCTTAGTACTCCCTTCTTTACCTCTTTGTATCGACTAATAATAGAATTCTTCATTAGGATTTGCCAGAGAGAAGGCGCTGGCATCTCATGCTCGTATTCACGGCGGGGATTCCCCCTTCGAATGTCAGAAGTGCAACGAGATGTTCTGGGATATGAAATCGATGCGAGATCACTGGCGGATGAAACACGGTGATCTTGAGGACTATGACGATGACGAAGACGAGGATTATTCCGAAGAAGATCACAAGTACGGTACCTTCTATTGTACCACCTGCGGTATCTCCTTCCATCGGCAGGATAACCTGAAAAGGCATCAAAGGGTTCATATGAAAGACGAGTTGACGGATGATAATCCTGATTTGGGTGAGTCGGTTGGAAATTTTTCCTCATTTTAGGAATTTTTAGAAGAGTTATGATGACTGATTTTATTGGATATCGATTGAAATATAATCTGGGAGGATTGTGCATTTCTAAAAAACTTTATAGGTTTTCACTCCCAGTCTCTGAAACAGAAATAATTTAAAAATATTTGATTGAGATGAAGTGCTCCTGCGAGACTTTTGCACTTATTTTTCAGGAGCAAATGGGTTTTGAAAAATTTGTTGCCTAACAGTAAAATTAAAAAAGGAAATGAATGAAAAGGATAATGTAACGTTTCGGTGTCTATCAGACACCTTTTTCCGACAAACTTGTAAAATCTTTAGAATTGTGTGTTTTTTCATTTGCAGTCTAATTGATTTTATTCATTACATCTCATAAATGTTCAGTTTTTTTAGTGTCAGTTGCAGGAACGTCCATTAAAATTTAAAGGTCCATTAAACTCTTAATCCTCCATTATTACAAGGAACTAATGGAGGATTAAGGGTTTAATGGACCTTTAAATTTTAATGGACGTTCCTGCAACTGAGCATCTAAGTTTTATCCTGGTTCTAACATGGATTGAATAGATATAACAGTCACTGAACTTGGAGAATATCCATACAGAAATATTGTTGAATTAATAGAACTGCAACAGTGCAAGTTGTTCTATAAACTGGAAAATAAATAACTAAAGAAATACATGGAATTACGATAATTTCAAAAAACTTGTTCTACTTTTGGGGGTCCATATCTTCTAAGATTAGACAGACCGCTACCTGTTGGCATCTCTAATATTGTTCACACAATCTTATCGGTATCGCCGCAACTCAACAATAAAACATTTAACTGAGTTTGCTAATTGTTAAGAACAGGGAGCGCTCATATAGCGCATATATTTTTGGAAAAAATATATGCTACTCGCATACAAAAATACGTTATGAAAACTTGATTTTTCATTTCAGTCTTCTTAACAGTTACTCCAAACTTTTTGAATAGTCGGTGAAAAACATAATGATGGTATTCTGCTTTCATCTGTAAGCCAATCTGTAACTTTTCATAAGCTTACAGGAATATTGCAATTCTTAACCTCTTAAAGGGATCTGTAGCTTATAGAAATCTTTAGATATTCACGAATACTCAATGGGTGATCGTAAGCTTAAGCGAATGACATTGTGAGGTTACGTTGAATGGTTTGTTTATTTTAGGACGAACAGCAACGTTTCGATATAAGAAATTCATGATGAATAAAAATAATATGGCTTTGTTTGTGAATATGTTCAGATTGAAGAACCAGTGTACTATCAACTTAATAAATGCTCCACAGCAATTTTAACCAAGAAATTTTTTTCTTTCCTGTTTTATTATATGAAAGAAACAAACGCAAACTACATTCAGATAAATGTATTTTCAAACTCAAATCAAAACCATTTACCCTTAATACATAAAGTTCCATGGTCAAATCTTACGTTTGAAGGTTATGTTTTTCGATGAGTGCTTCAAAAGTGACACTGTAAATAAGAAAATACAGGAACCATTATAGAATTGTATTATTTACGAATCTGTGAGTCGGCAGTTACTGATCAATCGTACGCTACAGTATCGTAACTTACAGATGAAAAGCAGAATATCACCATTTATCTCGGTCCCAGATCACAAATACGTTGTCAAAATTTGATTTTCCGTTCTAGTCTTCTTAACATTTACTCCAAACTTTGAATAGTCAGTCAAAAGCATAACTCTGGATAAGGGGCCCACTCACTAGGAAGAAAAATGTAGTTAAGTATCTGCGTGTTGGCTTTAAAGTAAACGTGTACTTTCATATTTCCCACACACAGACACTTTTGCTTGTTGAGTGAGGATGTGTAACAAGCGTGAGATCTGATGTTAATGGCAGTGGCGTGTGTTGTTATTAAGGAAAAAATATCCAATGTATAAATAGCGAACCCGACACTGTATTGCTAAAAATATGAAAAGTGCACAGACTGTTGCCCATACCGGTCGTTCTTGGACATTCTTCCACGTACGATGAGAAATGCACACGCTAAAAATCAAAACTATCCTGATCCGACCAAGGGAAATGCGCATTCTAAATTTCGAACGGCGGAACGCCATACACACCCTATTTCACTGTACCCCGTACCACGCGCATTGAAGCCTTCGCGCTTCCTTCTCAAGGGGCCCACTCACTAAGAAGGAAGCGCGAAGGCTTCAATGCGCGTGGTACGGGGTACAGTGAAAAGTGTGTGTATGGCGTTCCGCCGTTCGAAATTTGGAATGCGCAATTCTCTTGGTCGGAATCAGGATAGTTTTGATTTTTAGCGTGTGCATTGCTCATCGTACGTGGAAGAATAACCAAGAACGACCGTGTATGGGGAACAAGTCTGTGCACGTTTCATATTTTCAGCAATACAGTATGGGGTTCGTATTTATACATTGGACATTTTTTCCTTAATAACAACACGCGCCACTGCCATTAACATCAGATCTTTTTTCGACGTCATCTCACGCTTGTCACACATCCTCACTCAACAAGCAAAAGTGTCTGTGTGTGGAAAATATGAAAGTACACGTTTACTTTACAGCTAACGTGCAGATACTTAACTGCGCATTCTTTCTTCTTAGTGAGCCTACAGTATATCCCAATCCGAGAGGTCAGCGTAAACAAACTAGAAATGCGATTAGGACGCTCTTCTTGGTCGAAGCTTCAGGAACTTTCGACCAATAGGAGCGTCCTAATCGCGTTTCTAGTTTGTTTACGCTGGCCTCTCTGATTTATATAGACTGTAGTAACCAAATGAACGAATCAACAATAATAATAAATTGATCAACAGGACACATATGCAACGTCTGCGGAGAATCATTTCCCGAAGCGCTCGACCTTCTCGCTCACGCCGAGGTGCACGCCAGAGGCTCCGAGCATCGCTGCATGATCTGCGGCGAAGATTTCGAAGACGACCAAGGGTGCGCGGTGCACGTGCAGGAGAAACACGGCGACAACCTGCCCCCCAACACCTGCATGCTGTGCGGCAGGCAGTGCAAGGACAGGAGGGCCCTCCTGAAACACTCCTGGGAGCACTCCAAGGAGAAGGTGTTCTCCTGCTCGAAATGCGCCAAAACCTTCCACAACAAGGCGCGCCTGAAGAGGCACATGCTGTCGCACCGAAACAAGGTCGTCGCGTGCGACGTTTGCGGCGAAGAGTTCCCTGACGGAAGGACCTTGATGAATCACAGACACAGCCATAGCAACGTTTCCGGTCGTCAGTTTCCTTGCAGGGAGTGCGGGAAGACTTTCGGGTCTAGGAGTTCGCAGCAGATACACATACGTATTCATACAGGTGAGTTTGCTCGATTTTTGATCGTTTGTTTTTAGGTTAGCTATTGGTTTCGTGCACGTTTGACAGCTGACGCAGACTGGAATAGCTATAACCTCACTCTTCCTATGTAAATTAAGCAAAACCACCAGAGATTTTGGTGTTTTTTTAGCGTTTCAGTTGATTTATTTCTTCTTCGGACTGAAAAATCGTGAAAATGGACATATCAAATTATTTATTGGGTTCAAATCATATTTATTGAGGTCTATCCGTGGGTTTCACAAAGCTTGATTAGGCGATAAAATCGTTGATTTTGAATTAGGTCGAAATTTTTGTCAAAAATGAACTGAAAATTGCACAGAAATGATGACATTTCAATAATCAAGCTGTTTGGAGTTTTGTGAAACCCGGCTTCATCGAAAAATTACTCATATAGTCCCTTCACGAAAGTTTGAGCGCATAGTAGGCGTTTGTTTATTTATCTGAAGTTGGCAGTATTTTCTGTCATAACGTAAAATAAATTCAACGTTGCCGAATATACCTGGCCTCGTCCAACGAGCTTGCGAGTTATCAGAGAACTCTATGCAATATTGACAACATCGCGTGTCAATCTGACAAGGAAATAAACAACATAACCATAAAAATTAATAACACAGTGCGTGAAATATGCCAAATTCTGATGACCAATCGACGGCTCACTCTCGTGAACGGACTTTAGGTTTAGGCCTTACGGACTTTTCAATTTCGATCTCATTGCCAGAACATAGTATTTTGTCGATATGTTTATTTTTCAATATAAAAATATAAAGTCCGTTCACGAAAGTTTGAGCGCATAGTAGGCGTTTGTTCATTTATCTTAAGTTGGCAGTATTTTCTGTCATAACGTAAAATAAAGTCAACGTTGCCGAATGTACCCGGCCTCGTCCGACGAGCTTGCGAGTTATCAGAGAACTTCATGCAATATTGACAACATTGCGTATCAATTTGACAAGAAAATAAACAATCTAACCTAAAATTTTAATATACACAGTGGAATATGCCAAATTGTCATGGCCAACCGACGTCTCAACCTTTCGTGAACGAACTATACACAGTGGAATATGCCAAATTTCCATGGCCAACCGACGGCTCAAAGTTTCATGAACGAACTATAGAAATCAATTATTTCTTGTTACATGTAAAAAGCTTACATATGACAAAGTTCCACTGCCAATTGAAAATATATTATTTAAAATCGAAAAATTTACAGGTGAGCGACCATACGGTTGCCGCTTCTGTTGGAAGGCTTTCGCGGACGGCGGAACGTTGAGAAAACACGAAAGAATCCATACCGGGGAAAAACCATACGCTTGCGCCGTGTGCCCGAGAGCCTTCAATCAAAGGGTCGTACTAAGGGAACACATACGATCCCACCATTCAGGTCCGGATCCAAAATACACCCACAGCATGACCCCATACTGCTGTTCCGTTTGTTCCGACATGTTCGCCACGTCTCAAGACCTCATAGTCCATCTGATCCATCATTGCGACATGAATACCGCGATGAAGAGACAACCCCAGATCGGCCCGAGAAAGTACAAACGCCGAAGAAAACTCAAACCTCACGAGCTGGATCTGCTCTCTTATAGGATGGAAGACGAATCTGCTCAAGAAGAGGTGCCACAACTCCAACCTCCGCAACCAGGTGACGCCATGCCCGAATACGAAATAGACATGGACACCAGAAGAAAAAGAGTCCGGAAGAATTCTTCTCCCAAAAGAGAAGCCATCCAATTCGAGGAGACTTACATCGAACAGGAAATGATGCCTTCAACAGCTGTTGCATCTGAATCTCCCCCGTCACCAACAAAGACCCAAAACGCGATGAAAACCAAGAAAAAATTGAAAAACGACGGTATGTCGCTTCCCTCGAGACCAAAGATGATTCATACCCAAAAAACGAGAGTACCAATAGAACCAGGTGAAATCGGACGGGTGAGACATAGAACCAGAACGACTATAACAAGAACGCAACCAACCGAATTCAAACCAGCAGCCAGTACCTCAGAAAGGATTCGTCCCAGAACGAAAAACGTGAGTTATCACATCTTCAATTCGGAAAAATTACCAGTTGCAACTTTCCCCGAAGACGTGACAGCAGTCGACAACCTGTTAAAACAAGACCAACAGATGCAGGAAGCCAACAATTCCAACGGGATGCTTTATTTGGATCAGGTAGAAACTCCTGAAGTAGCAGTAGAAGAAACGATAGAATTCCACGAACCAGTTCCTACGAATCTGATAAGAGTTCGTAGAAAACAGGCAACGAGGCAGTCGACAAGAAAAACAAACAGTTTATCACCGGGTAGGCATATCATAGGACCTGGAAGTAAAGTAAGACTCGTCAAAAGTGGAATGATTGTTAAAAAGAAAATTAAAGAGGAAAAGAATGACGAAGAATTGACCTCGGTGAAGCAGGAACAAGATTACGAACAGCAGGAAGAGCAGGTGGTTAACGAAGGTCCGGAAGAATATGTCATACCGGAATGTGGTAATCAAAACGTTGAGGAGTGTACGGTTGAAACGACATTAAGGAACGAACCAGAAGATAATAAAAAAGGTGTTTTCGAGCAGGGGATGATGAAACAGGAAATGATCGATGCGAGCCCCCTGCATGAGTTGGCTGAAATTTCGATGCAGCATGCGCAGAACATCTTCAAGTGCGAGATGTGCAGCGCAGTTTTCTCTGATAGAGCACAATTGTTAGTACATGTACCTATACATATCTGATATTGAACAAAATATAGATCGTTTGAATTAAATTTCGGGGCATCCATTTATATGGTGGATATTGACATTTCCACTAAGTACTTTGTTTCATTTCATATCATTACTTGAGTACGCTTTTTTATTTTTGTATAAGACTGTGGTAAACGGTTGCAGAAAAATTGTAATTTAATGAAGGTAGGTAGGTTTCAGTTTTGATTCTTTAATATTTTATTTTGAGCGTTTCCTACAGCTTCAGTAGGCATCTACAGTAATGTTCAGGATAAACTCCAACCTTTATACATCTGAAAATGCCTACTGTAGCCGTGGGTGAAACATTTGCCAATCTTTAATGAGCCCGGAATTTCCTAATATAGATCAATCCAGTGGTGAAAGCCTTATTATAATATATCAGAACTATAAGAAGAATATATAACGCAACAATGAAAAATAACACATCAAAATTCAGCTCCAATGAAATGGAGAAATTTACACTGTTGCCAAATGTAATTGTATCACTTTTGCTGTTAACACCAAGTATATATTCTGGTTCAAGTAAATTTTGGCACGCTAATATGTAAATTTAAGCTAAATTTTGAAATATATTCTCTTCATACAATCAAATAGGTTTTTTAACAAATTATGGTTAGGTATACAGCAATCTGTCAAATATTTCGAATTACAGGTATGCCAACTTTCACATCTACAGGCTGGCCAATTTCTATTCAGCGACTAATTTTTCACATTTTGATACAAATAATGCAAATATTTAAACGAAGTCAAGTAATATATAGAGTGAAACAAAAAATTCTTAAATGGAGGAAACCCAGTCTTTGTTACTTCACCATGTACAACTAACAAAGTGTTTCCTGTAAACCAGATGTTAACATCACTATCAAATATTTGTATTTTTAAAGATTTATATATTTTCTGGTTTGAATTGAATCTTACCTCAAAGTGGTTATTAATTTAGAAACAATACTATATTTTTCAGTTTAATTTTCTTGAAATGCCATAACAATAATTGTAAAAATTTCTTATCTAATGTAATTTGTATTAATGTTGCTTGAAATGTTTGCGAAAAATGGTCTTGGAACTTTTTTAATCATTACGAGATTAATAACAAAACATTTTTTCGGTCTGACTGAAAAAACGTATGAATAAAGAATATTTTGAACTGATCTGAAAAAATTCACTGTTAATTAATCTAATTTAATTGTTTACTTGATATGTCAATTAACTTCAACCCTAAAGCAGTGTAAAAAGTCATTAAGCATGAGGTTCCAAGTCAATTTGAAAAATTAATTTTGCGCAAATCAAAAACCTTATTGGTATTGTTTTAATTTTATTAGGAGAGGAATTTCGTTCCTTTTGAAACCAGTTTTAGGTATCGAGACAACCTTGAGTTTGCGTATTAGAATTTCTGCTGATGTTTCGTTCCCTTCATATACACTAGAAGAAATATCTATAGATAGTACATACTTTCCTGCAGCAGCATTCTTTATGTTGTCTGTATATTTTTCTGAATATATTTGGAATCCTTTGCGAAGATTTCTTCGTTATATGAATATAGGTACATATTTAGAATATACATACTGCACTGTTTTGTAAATAATGATTGCATCTATGGATGATTAATTTTGTTCAACTTGGAATTAACAGAGTTCAAAAAATTAACTTTGGAGGAATTTTCCATATTATATTTTTAATATTTAGATATATGGTACTTTTATGGAATATTTTTGAATGAAAATTTGTTATTCTATTATTCTTCTTTGAGAAAAATGCCGACATTACACAAAATGGAGTTTTTTTCATTTTAGAATGTTTTCGTTCAAGATTGTAAATATATTTCCCAAATTCCATATTTAATCTGTTAGTCTTATTTAAGTTGAAGTGTCTCATATATTCGACATTTTCTATTATTTTAAAAATGTAAAAACCTGTAGAAGAGTATTCAGTACTAAATTGTCTACTGTATGTTTATTGATGGAAATAAATATTTGGTTAGGTTAAACATTTCGTTTTGGTGTCCCTAAAAGATTCTCCTTATTTGTGAAATATAGTATCAAAGTTGTTCCAGAACAATTATACAGGTGTCCCGGAAAATGTGGGAAATCTCTCGAATTCAGATAAAACATAAAAACAGAGATCTTCATTTCCTGTGTAGTTCAGCATCTGAAATTGTAAGGAATTACAGGATGTTTACAAACATTGCGAATAAATTCAGAATTTGATTTCCTAAATTTCCTGGCAAACTTCAAAAATATAAAACATACAGGTTGTCCCGGAAAATTTGGGAAATCTCTAGGATTCAGATAGGACATAAAAAATAAGATGACAAGTTCCCATTCATTTTAGTGGAATATATTTCAATTACTTCTTTCATTATTTTTTGAAAACGGTTCATTTTATCGACACTGAACAAGAGTACCTTTTCTTTAGCTCAATGTTCAAGGTATCCAAATTTGTTTTTTTTAGCAACTCATCATACAGAGTGTTAAAAATGTGAGCATTAAAATGTTCAACCCAGTCCGCCCCTGGTGAACTGAACAAGCTAATTGAAATTTGAGTGCGGTGATTAATTATTAAGGTACTTAATATTATTAATCATATCAAATTTTCATCAAATTATATCGGGTAGTTTGAAACGCCACTGGAAATTCATTTTTGTGGAATAAGTTTCAAACTACTCGATATAATTTGATGAAAATTCGATATGATTAATAATATCAAGGACCTTAATAATAAATCACCGCACTCAAATTTCAATTAGCTTGTTCAGTTTACCAGGGGCGGACTGAGTTGTACATTTTAATGCTTACATTTTTGACACCCTGTATGATAAGGTGCTAAAAAAAACCAAATTTGGATACCTTGAACATTAAGCTAAAGAAAAGGTATCCTGTTCAGTGTCGATAAAATGAACCTTTTTCGAAAAAAAAATAATGAAAAGAAGTAATTGAAATTTATTCCACTAAAATGGATTTCCAGTGGCGTCATTTAGGAGAACGTATCTTCATAGGGAGGGCCGCTACGAAAAAAATTATGGGAACTTGTCATCTTTATTTTTTATGTTCTATCTGAATCCGAGAGATTTCCCACATTTTCCGGGACACCCTGTATAACAGGCATTTCCAGTGTGTTAAAATATAGGGTTTTTCATGTGACCGCATTAAAACTAGTGTCAAATACACCCACCGGCAAAAAACACGGCCACCCAAAATTTTTTCTTAAGTTCATTGCCCAAGAAGCATAAACTCACAAATTTTCCGATCTGTTCCACAGGGTGTTGGGAAATATTAGGCCACAAAAACTTTTTATTCACTCTGTATGAATATGCTATCAACATTTTTGGAAAATTTTTCTTTAGTTTGTTCAAATACCAAAGAATTTATCTACAATTTGGTGTAGAAACAAATGAAATGGGAGAAAAAATAGAAAAGTTTTTTAATAACAAACTTCAGCGAAATTTGCTTGTGAGAGTGTGTTTGAATTTTTTTTATCATTTTAGATATCTATCTATATTGATAGTAAAAACGTAGTATGTAATCGAAAATCGTTTCAAATTTATCATGCGTGGGTTTTTATCCGTAAGTACTCAAAGATGGAAAACCACAAGGACGAAAACCTCTTGTAATCTGCTCAATCTCAAATCGATTTTTCTGAAGAAATTAGAGACCTTAACACTTTTTGCCTTTATCCGATTCTTTTAGGTTTATTCAATTCCTTTAGGACTTAATAACAAGATGAACTGATGAAACTGGGCTTATGGTTTGTCAACTTTATGAATAAATGATGATTGAATAACCGCATCGTCCTCGTAGAAAAGAGTGAATTATTGATAAGATAAGGTATTCCATTATTCAGCAACCTCTGATCATTTTAGTTCAAACGTGTTACTAGAGAAGGTGGAATTAATATTCAGTAGTGTGCGTGTTTTGTTGTTATTCATATGAAGAAAAAAGGACATCATGTAAGTTTAATGAAATTCATAAAAAATGGAAATTAACAAGATAAGATCAGATAATCTATTCGCCCCTTTCGATTGAACTTTATGCCATAAAAATTATTTTTCCGATCTCAAAATACAAGGAGATTTTAATGTGTACGAAATTGAACATTAAGTACCTATCCGAAGGCCCTCCTACCGCTGCGCCAAACTTATTGTTACTGCTCCTTCTTACATTTGAACAGACTATAGTATGATAGGTTTAATTATTTTTTTCCATAGAGAATAAAGCAAGAATATGTTATGGATGATATGGTTCGCAATATTAAATGGTGTTTCTTCAATACAAGGTCTTCCACAAATAGTTGCACTCGAAGGAAATACAACTGAAAAATTGCCTTTAGTTGTTAATAGGTCGTTTGAATATGTTATTTATTACAAGAAATCATTTGTGAGTATATTCATCATAGATTACCAAACATATTACTCTAATTTTTTATTTTATTCAGATTTTGTAACAAATATATTACCGATTTTTTTTAAATTTTACCAAAAGGTTAATTTTGAAGAATATTTTTGCTTGATCGTCAATTTTTGGGAAACTTTTAGAGGTTAATTTTCGTTTTAGGCTCGGTATCCATATAGAATAAAAGTGAGCAGTGTGAATGCGGATACAGAAAATCCTGTTATGGTTGTTGTCCGTCAAGAAAAAGAGGTCGTGTCTTGGGAACTGCCATTTGCTGTTGAAACGTCAAAAAATAAAATACAATACTACAATGTTACTTCCAGAACGATGTGCCATAATAATATGAACGAAATCAAAACTCTAAGTTTTAGAAGTAAGTGTATTTTTCAATATGTGATCGGATGCTTATTTCATTGTAAAGAAGAAGCTATGCCGTTAATAGTGGAAAAATACATCAGGCAAATGACCACCACGACCACGCTTACAGGACCATATCCTTTAATGAAAATTTTCATAACCAAATCGCAAAGTGGCTGCCCTATGTCCTCGATAGCCTCACGAATTCCATCTTTGAGGTCTTGATAGACTCTGGGCTATTGGCGCAGACCTTCTCTTTCACGTGGCCCCAAAGGAAGAAGTCGCAAGGTGTTAAATCACAAGATCTTGGTGGCCAATTGTGATCACCTCTTCGAGAGATAACATGGCCCGGAAATTTTCCCGCGAGAAATCAATGGTTTCGTTGCTTGTGTGACTCGTAGCGCCCTCTTGTTGAAAGTTAACGTTGTCCAGATCAATACTATTCAATTTCGGCTATAAAAAATTAATCATCTCGCGATAGCGCAATCCATTCACCGTCACTGTTGCTCCAGCCTCATTTTCGAAACCATAAACCGCACCAAACAGTCACACGTTGAGGATAGAGAGGCTTTTCAACAATAACTCTTGGGTTTTCCGAGCCCCAGATGCGACAATTTTGCTTGTTGACGAAGCCACCGAGGTGGAAATGGGTTTCATCACTCAAGATTATTTTTCGATGCAATTCCAGATAATTTTCATACATTTCAACGACCCAATCAGCAAAGACACGACGTTGTTGATGATAGGCCGGCTTGAGTTCTTCTGTTAACTGAACTTTATAAGCCTTAAGACCCAAATCTTTATGCAAAATACGGTGTATTTTGCCTAATTCCAAAGAACGACGGGGAAAGGACAACCTGGGTTTTCTTCGACACTTTCGACTACAGTAGCAATATTCTCGGCTGTTCTTGAACGACGTGCACGGGTTTTATTCTTCACATCACTATCTTGTCTCAACAGATCGAAATTTTCCACCAATTTCTTTATTGCTGTCCGACAAGGTGCTTCACGACGACCCAAAAATGTTCGAGTTTTACGAACCGTTTCTGCCGAATTTTTACCATTTTTATAGTGAATTTTAATAATTTCAATACGTTCTGGAAGCGTGTATCGTTCCGTTTTTATTAATGGTGTAGTTTCTACTTGTCAAATGTCAAAAATGACAGCTTCAAACGTGACATCTACCGAAATAGCGCGCTATTTAAAATAACACCTCTTATTGGAAAACCCTTTATATGAAAAATAAAAACTTTTCAAAAAAAAATCAAAATTCACTTATTTTAGTATTCGGAAAATTGGCATTTGACCCCATGGTATTTCTTATTTCAAATATATTCGAAAAATAAAACGAAATGTACCTAGAACACGAAATTTTTTTAATTCATAGCTAAAAAAATTCCGTCTTGTATTGAATCTGTTACTTTTCACTTTCACTCTTCAATATTTCAAGTACTAATAACTCTATTTCAATTATAAATTCGATCAATACATAATTTTCTCTCAGGTTTCATGAAAAAATACTTCTATCAAGAGTTTGCCGTATCGATTTCAAGTTCATGCCACAAGGATGTAGATGTATTGATAGAAACTATCGAGGAGGATAATTTCTTCGTAAGGGAGGAGGAAAATATCACCCTTACCGTTTCTCCTAGTCAATCTAGATACTTTTTCTACAGATTCACCGATCAGGACAGTGACACGTTAACAATTGAACTTAATTCGAATGATGATGCATGTCTAGTAGTTTCTGTCCAAGACAGCACAGTAAGTGTCAATTTTGAAATTTTATTTCACATATAGGATAGTGAGATCACATTAGATTGTGGTCGATTTTCACCGTTACTACCCTTCTGCACTGTGACCAATGAGATATTTCGAGCGTTACTATAATATGTTTCGTTTGTTATCAAAAAATGTTTTTTTATAAAATTCAATACGCTGAGCAAAAAATTAACGCACATCATGGAAATCTCAAATTTATTCTACAACTTTACTGAAGGTGTTCTCAATGATAATTATTTTTTATCAGAATAATGCATGCATATGTTATCCACTATCAACGTTTTTCTTCAATACGTACGTTTTTTCCCAGCAGTAATAAAAAAAGATGAGATTATCAGATTTTGAATGTATTGGCTTCATTCTGAAATCAGTTGTTCTCGATCAATTCTAGTGATCAATAGTTTTTCTTTCGTTTGATTTTCTACACTCGATCGCTATGCAACGCGAAACTCGCAATTGGACCCAAGAGTAATGTGCCCAAGCGGTAGTTTTGCGAGAAGAAGTGTGGACATACACAAGAAATGCAGAAGAGTTTGGAGTTTCCCATACAAGTGTGTCCAGAATGTTGCAGCGATTCAGGGAGACAGGTATGAATGTCGGAAAACCAGGACAGGGTGGACCAAGGGTAACAACTGCCATTCAACAACGTTACTGAAGAGTTTCTTCGTTGAGACAACGGTTTGCAACCGCTCCCCTCCTTCAAAATCAGCTTGAGCAAACTCATGGGGTGCAAATTAGCACTCAGACAATAAGAAATCGTCTGAGAGAATATGATTTCAGGCCTCGTGTGTGATTTTGCGAGAGAGCATATCCATTGGGAAAGAGTTCTCTTCACAGAAGAGTCTAGATTGTGCCTTTACCACTGTGATCGACGTTCCCTTGTATACAGACGTCCACATGAAAGATATGCTCAGTGCAATTTCCTGATTACTACTGGTTTCGACGGAGGATCGATTATGGTATGGGGTGGAATATCTTTGACTGCTCGCACAGACCTCTAGGGGTCGTTGATAATGGAGCTATGAATGCTAATAGGTACCTATTACAGTATTCGTTTTGAGGAGTTTCGTGCTCCGGAGCTGTTCCAGTGCTTGTGCGCAGCCAATGGCAAGCCGTATTTCGAGCTTTTGAGTTACTCAGGAGCACCAAATATCTCAAAACGAATATATAAGGAACATTCTTGAAGAGCATGTAGTGCCATTTGCCCCATACATTGGTGAAAATTTCATTTTTTATGGACGATAATGCCAGACCCCATCGTGCGCGCATCGTTCAGGAGTACCTTGAAAAGGTTGAAGTCTCTCGAATGGAATGGCCAGCAAGAAGTCCAGATCTCAATCCGATTGAGCAGGTTTGGGACAACCTCAATAGAAGGCTGAGAAGTTCAGAAAATCATCCAGCTACTCTTAATTACTTAGGAATCCAATTTCGAGAAATCTGGGAAGGATTAGATCAGAACATTTGAAGATCACTCATTTTGAGTATGAACCGTCGTTGCCGAGCTGTAATTAACGCAAGGGGTGAAAATACCAAGTATTAAATCACTTATCAGCATTCCAGTATTTTGAAAATTGTTTATTTCTCTTCTTTCACAGAAGATTCGTTGAAATCCTGAATTTTTCTTCCATTCAATGTGTCTTGAACATAAAAAATAAGTTATAAAGTCAATGCAGAGTTAACTTTCATTGAAATTGAGATTTTCAGAATGTGCGTTTATTTTTTTGCGCTATGTATTATGAAAAATATTCTTTCGTTGGAACACACTGTATGTGAAATAAAACGACGGCCCATAGAAATTATGACATTATTACATTAGCAGTTGGTAAACAGCGTTCGTCAAGGTCATCATCTGAAGGGCTGACGATCAGTTGATTCGCAGATTAAATGAACAGATAAATTGGTGAAAAACTCCAATATTTCTTTTTCCACGCCTGTACTTGTCTTAAATTCTTATTTATTCAGAATTGCACCAAAAATAAACCCATGGACTACGTTTTATTTAAACTATACCTCACTGAAACAACTCTTCCCTTATCTTGAACTAACGAACATATAATCAGATAGTAGGCATGTATTTGCAAATAATGGATGAAAGATTAACCTTTTGAAACAGGAAACTCCAAATGTGGGATTATAGGATTAGTTATGCAATCATTTTATGAAAATCGTTTTGAAACATAATATTTACAGAACTAATTCTGTGATTTTAATTAATGCTCATTCAAATATGCAAATGTTAACTATTATCAGCGCTTCCTAACTTAATTCATATCAAAACAAACAGAATATTCGGATTGATAGATATCAGCTTTGAAATCAATAAAACATTAAATTATGGGTACACGCAATAAATTATCTAATCGAATAAATCTTGTTCTGTTTGTCATCTTTCCGAGTTCGGCTATAAAATCCTGAAAACGTAAAAAAATTGAAGATTGCACATTTTTCAATTCGCTATGCACATTTCCATAAATCGCAAAGTGGCTGCCCTATGTCCTCGATAGCCTCACGAATTTTATTGGCGTAGACCTTCTCTTTCACGTGACACCAAAGGAAGAAGTCGCAAGGTGTTAAATCACAAGATCTCGGAAACTTTTCCCGCAAAAGATCAATGGTTTCGTTGCTTGTGTGGCACGTAGCGCCGTCTTGTTGGAAGTAAACATTTTCCAGATCAATACTGTCCAATTTCGGCCTTAAAAAATCATTAATCATCTCTCGATAGCGCAATTCATTCACCGTTACTGTTGCTCCAGCCTCATTTTCGAAAAAGTAAGGCCCAATGACTCTGCCGGACCATAAACCGCACCAAACAGTCACACGTTGAGGATAGAGAGGCTTTTCAACAATAACTCTTGGGTTTTCCGAGCCCCAGATGCGACAATTTTGCTTGTTGACGAAGCCATCGAGGTGGAAATGGGACTCATCACTCAAGATGATTTTTCTATGGAATTCCGGATCATTTTCATGCATTTCAACTACCCAATCAGCAAAGACACGACGTTGTTGATGATCGACCGGCTTGAGTTCTTGTGATAACTAAACTTTATAAGCCTCAACACCCTAATCTTTATGCAAAATACGGTGTAATGACGTTTTTGGAAAGCCTAATTCCAAAGAACGACGAGGAATGGACAAACCTGGGTTTCCTTCAACACTTTCGGCTACAGCAGCAATATTCTCGGCTGTTCTTGAGCGACGTGCACGGATTTTATCCTTCAAAGCACTAACTTGTCCCAACAGCTAGAATTTTTCCACCAATTTCTTTATTGCGGTCCGACAAGGTGCTTCACGACCACCCAAAAATGTTCGAGTTTTACGAACCGCGTTTGTCGAATTTTCACCATTTTTATAGTGAATTTTAATGATTTCAATGCGTTCTTGAAGCGTGTATCGTTCCATTTTTATTAATGGTGTAGTTTCTACATGTCAAATGTGAAAAAATGACAGATTCAAACGTGACATCTACCGAAATAGCGGACTATTCAAAATAACACCTTTTATTGGGAAACCCTTTAGTACTTATCAAAAAACCACAAAAAAGTTCAGGTCCAGCAGATGTTAACCTGGATGCACTGCAAGTTTATCGACAATTTCATATCCTTCCACACCACAATGTCCTGGCATCCATTGTAGAGTCACTTAATTGCCTCTTGTCAGTTGCTTTTTCGGGTTGCGGCACTCCCAGGTTAGCAGAGACCACTGCCATTGTGATAAGTTTGGAATAATAATGTATTTCTGGCAATTTGAACCAAAAATGGTAAAATTATAATTTTGACGAAGAAAATTTCATTTGGGGAATTTTTCAGTGTCCCGTTTTCGATCTAAATGAAGACATTTCGTTCAAAGGCAGATACCAGACAATATCAAGAAAGGGAGGCTTGACAATAAGGGTGAGTTGATTCAGCATCTTTCTCGTATAAGTCAAATATACGAGAGTATAGTCTGTTCACGAAAGTTTGAGCCCGTCGGTTGGCCATGGAAATTTGGCATATTCCACTGTGTATATTAAAATTTTAGGTTATGTTGTTTATTTTCTTGTCAGATTGATACGCAATGTTGTCAATATTACATATAGTTCTCTGATAACTCGCAAGCTCGTCGTACGAGACCGGATACATTCGACAACGTTGACTTTATTTTCCGTTATGACAGCCAATACTGCCAACTTCAGATGAATAAACAAACGCCTACTATGCGCTCAAACTTTCATGAACGGACTATAGATTTTATCACGAGAAATCTCAGTCAACTTCACTTTTCTTCTGTTTCAGAGAAAAGACTTTTCAGATGGATTTTTCCTGGTTTTCATAATGAAACCCGACAATTATGACTGTTCGGAAGAGCTCTCGATATATCCGGTTACGAAATATTATTTCGAACGAAATTCTGACAGAACTTCGACCGTAAGTTTCGTCATACGAAGCAGCCTCGCCAGAAGACAGTATTTGTCTGCCACCATATTCACTGTGGTGGGAAATTTGGTCTTTTATTTCGTTGCCTTGTCAATGATTGTAGCTTTCAGGAAATACGGAAGTATGAAGAATATCAGGCGTTCTCAAGAGATAACACGTGAGTACATGCAATAATTGAGTACATTCCAGTGGTTTTTGAGCGCTCGTTCTAC
Organism: Propylea japonica; assembly: GCA_013421045.1. NCBI lineage: Eukaryota > Metazoa > Arthropoda > Insecta > Coleoptera > Coccinellidae > Propylea > Propylea japonica. The sequence continues at coordinate 32,983,386 of CM024245.1, read as the reverse complement.
TTAAAATAGTGCTAAAGGATTTTCCAATTAAAGGTGTTATTTTTTATTTTGACATTCAAAGAAAATTGCCATTTCTCAATTTAAATGATCGGATGTTTACAGTAGAACTCCAATTATCCGAACTCCGACTATCCGAATCGCCGATTATCCGAATCACTTTCAGAAAAAAATTTGTCCAAAAAACAGCTTACATTGACGGAGATGTTTGAAAAACAATGATTTTTATTTCTAAACTTGTACATAAGTACATTTTATTTATATTTAAAACATGTAAAAATATCATGTTTCTTTCATTTAATTCAATAAAAAAATAGTGCAATATCAAAACGTAGCTTTTTTTCTCTCCAATGGCAATTTTTTTAAAAAACTCCGATTATCCGAATATTTGATTATCCGAATGGGTCCCGGTCCCCATTAATTCGGATAATTGGAGTTCTACTGTATTTCATTATAAAGAAGAGAAGAAGCTATGCCGTTAATAGTGGAAAATAACATCAGGCAAATGACCACCACGACCACGCTTATAGGACCATATCCTTTAATGAAAATTTCCATAACCAAATCCCACAGTTACTGCCCTATGTCCTCGATAGCCTCACGAATTCCATCTTTGAGGTCTTGAATCGGCGCTGGGCTATTGGCGTAGACCTTCTCTTTCACGTGGCCCCAAAGGAAGAAGTCAAAGGTGTTAAATCACAAGATCTCGGTGGCCAATTGTGATCACCTCTTCGAGAGATAACATGGTCCGGAAACTTTTCCCGCAAATGATTAATGGTTTCGATGTTTGTGTGGCACGAAGCGCCGTCCCGTTGAAAGTAAACGTTGTCCAGATTAATACTATCCAATTTCGGCCATAAAAAAATTAATCATATCTCGGCTGGCTTGAGTTCTTGTGTTAACTGAACTTTATTAGTCTCAAGACACAAATCTTTATGCTACAGAGAAATATTCTCGGCTGTTCTTGAGCGACGTGAACGGGTTTTATTCTCCACATCACTAACTTGTTCCAACAGTTCGAATTTTTCCACCAAAATTTCTTTATTGCGGTCCTTCAAGGTGCTTCACGACGACCTGAAAATTGTCGAGTTTTACGAACCTTCCTGCCAAATTTTTACCATTTTTATACTGAATTTTAATAATGTCAATGCGTTCTTGAAGCATGTATCGTTCCATTTGTATTAATGGCAAAGTTTTTACTTGTCAAATGTCAAAAAACGACAGCTTCAAACGCTACATCTACCGAAATAGCGGGCTATTCAAAATGACACTTCTTATTGGAAAACTATTTATATCGTTTTGCCCAAATGTCTGTAATTTTCGAATTTTGAGCCGAAAATGGTCTCTAACGATAGGGTTATACCCCCTGAAGACGAATTTGTGGTCAAATTCAATTATGTCCGTGGGGCCGTCCGTTAGTACAATAACTTTCGGAGAGATTGTCCTAGTGACTTGAAATTTTCAGAATGAGTTCAGGTCCAAAATGGCTCAGTTGAGTTCGTTAACCAAGCAAATCGTACAGGCTGTTCCATAAAATATGGCCATACAAAATTTTTGTTCTTCAATATCTCAGAAAATTCGATACCAAATGCAATGTTACTGTCAAATGCAAGATGCTGATAACAAGCCTCATGCAAATTTTGTGGTCATAGTGTGAACAGAACTATAGAAAATTCAATTGGAATATTGAAAAAAAGAAACTTCATATTTCCATAAAAACGGCACTCCCGGGTTGGTCATCTTAGATGTTATAAGAACGGTTCTTTTCAAATAATCTGAATCGAATAAAAACGAAATCACATTTCAGCAATTGATGAAGATATTGTCGATGATGCTTTGCCAAGAAGCTCCATGGACATTGTTTATGTCTTGGAGAGAACTGAGTTGAATGTGAAAGTTTTGACGAAATATCCTATGAAAGACAAAATGAGATCTTTCAATTATTTATGGCACATAATCAGTATTGCTATATTTTATAGTATTCCAGTTGTACAGCTCGTTATTGCATATCAGAGGGTAAGAAAATCAATGTATATTCACGATTTGTTTATTATTTGTTGAAGTTTCTTATTTTCATGTTGCTCTATATTCTCTTAAACTTTGATCATCTTTTTAATCAACATATTGCATGAAATCTTGATTATAGTAATGCACAATATACAGGGTGTCCCGGAAAATGTAGGAAATCTCTCGGATTCAGATAGAACATAAATGACGCCACTGGAAATCCATTTTAGTGGAATAAGTTTCAAACTACTCGATATAATTTGATTAAAATTTGATATAATCCTAGCTTTCTATTTTCCTGAATAATTTCCGAAATCACTTCATTTGGAAGTGAAGTGATTTTGACAAATAGAACATGCCCTTTTCGGATGACAATCAACAAAACGATAAGGTTTGAATCAGAGTACCATCGACGATAGTTCGGAAGGAAATTCTAAAAGTAAAATAAATTATTAATTACTAGAAATGAAAACCGAGGATAATAATTCACTTTCTGTTATGTTTAGAAGTAATTTGAAAATTTTCACCAAAATGTTAGGTTATGTTATTGTTATGATGAACTGAAGTGATTGTGGAAATTAAACTGATTCTGTCAGAGAGCAACATCACTTGGAAGTGATGCGCATCAGTTCGAAATACCAACGTTGTCAAATAGAAAGCGCATCAACTGATTTTGCATCAGTTGGAAGTGATGCGGCCTCAAATAGAAAGGGCCTAATATAATAAATAATGAAAGAAGTAAGTAATTGGAATTTATTCCACTGAAATGAATTTCCATTGCCGTCATTTAGGAGGTCGTATCTTCGTAGGGAGGGCACCTAGAAAAAAAAATTATAGGAACTTGTCATTTAATTTTTTATGTTCTATCTGAATCCGAGAGATTTCCGAAATTTTCCGGGACACCCTGTATATTCATGAAGTTTGCCAGGAAATTTAGCATATTAAATTGTGAATTTATTCGCAATGTTTATAAACATCCTGTATATTTCGAAATGGTAATTCCTTACAATTTCAGATGCTGAACTACACAGGAAATGAAGATCTCTGTTATTACAATTTCCTTTGCGCCCATCCTCTATTCAGTTTTAGCGATTTTAACCACATTTTCTCCAATATTGGTTATATTTTTATGGGAGTGCTATTTTTATTCGCTACGTTTTACAGACAGCAGGTTGTACCTTTTCGATTTGTGAGTAGAATGATTATTCGTATTCTCTAGTGAATTTTTTTATTTTTATTTGTTGCAGGAAGTTGGCATTCCTGTACATTATGGGCTTTTTTACTCCATGGGTTTTGCCCTTATTATTGAAGGGCTGCTTTCGGCTTGCTATCACATTTGTCCGAGTCAATCAAACTATCAGTTTGGTGAGTGAGGTAATTACATTAAAATCGAATGAATCGTATAATATTTAGTCCATTCAAAAATGATTGACAATATTGACATCAAAGTAGACCCTGAAAGTTTAAGCTTTATTTCTGGTTGCAAAAGTGTAACTAAAGGTTTCTGTGGATTAATCATAAATTCAAATTATAACCAAGAAATAAATTGGGTTGGCAATTGTTAAATGGACAAATGCAAAGTCCCTTTTTTGTTCGAATTGTATAAAAATTGTAGATAGGTACAGGGTGCGACAAAACAAAAAGTGCAATATAGAATAGTTATTAAATACATTAGCATAACATCCAACATACAAAGTAAAAATTGATTTTCATTGATTGATCAAAGAGGAAAATTTTCAATTTGTTTTCCTTTCAAGATACGAGCTTCATGTATGTCATGGCTGTGTTATGTATGATAAAATTATATCAAAACCGACATCCCGACTTGAATGCCAGTTCGTATGGCACATTTTCAGTGTTGGGATTTGGCATATTTTTGGGTAAGTTGAACTATTAAGACTAATGAAATATGAAACTCATACTTCGGCTCTATTCTCGTCTTCGTTCGAAGGGCTACTTCTCCCTATCGAGGCTAATCAGTATGGAGAGCAGCTCTGAATAATACAACAAGGCATTTTAGGATCTATGCTTAGATCTGGTCCATTGTTCCAGGTATTGTTTGACTAATAAGTAATAACGAAACAAACGCCATCTCTGAAGACCTTTGCGAACAAGCTCTTTCCATGGCATGAACCTTGAACGAAGTAGTGAGATGTTTATCCTCTGTTCGCTACTTGCTTTGCTATGGTTTACTTTCAACGAGGACGAGATTAGCTCCCAAGTATGAGCTCTGTTTTATATTGATGGATTTTAATCTATCATTCTTCTGCTTTCATTGTTTTTATTTCATGGCGATGCTACACGTTAATCTCATTTATTAAATTCATTCTTTAACACAACAAAATCTTGAATATTTTTTAGCTACCCTTGGTATTTTGAATGGAGATCTAACAGTATGGATTGTCTTTGTAATTGGATACAGCCTTTTATGCTTTTACGTATCATTCAAAATATATTTTTTTAGTTTTATTATCGAAGGTATTTATAAATTCAGAGACGATATTTCGAAAAATGGTTTCAGTAGAGAAGCTTTTGCACCGGTGAAAAAAGGTCAGTAAAAATTAATTTTTTCTCTTTGTGGCTATTCATTGTTTGGGATGTTTTTTTTTGTTTTTAGCTCGTTTTATCAGTCTCGTAATCATAAATGCGATCAACATAGGAATGATGGGAATGGGTCTAATCTTGTACTCAGGAGGAAAAACTGATTTTGGAACTTTTTTACTTGGACTTCTTATGGCAAACGCAGTACTTCATGCTATATTTTATACTACGATGAAGGTATAAATCACAATGAAAAGCTTATTGAACAACATCATTCACAGTTGATCATTCGTTTCGTCATGAACGTTGAACCTAAATCTTTCGAATATACCACTATTCAACTTATTCAACATATTCTTATATTTTCAATGTGAATTTCCACACGTATACATACTATACCATTTTTTAGTGTTTACATTATTTTTTCCACGATATTCAAAATTTCAGATCACTCATGGAGAGAGAATATGTATGGAGGCAATTACTTATGGTGTGCTTGGGATTCTGAGCTGGATAGCTGCAACAATATTTTTTCTAGATGCAGCTACTTTATGGACGGTAAGAACATAAAATATTATTTGCTTACATCTTGTGCTCTTCAATATACACTGCTCAACAATTGATAGGGATCACTTACTTGTTCTAAATTTAGTCAGATATCAGAGTATTTTCAGTTTATAATATGGTTCACTTGAGAAAAGAATGAAAAAATGGAAAGTTGGAGAGAAAAAAGACTTTATTAGGAATACTCAAAATTCTGTGTTTGAATAACATAAAAATTTTATGATGAAACCACAAGAAGGCTGAAGTTTCGGTTAAGCTAGTACCTAGTTGGTCCCCCACGAGCTCGTCTCAAGCATTCTACCCTACGAGCCATACTTTCAATCAAACGATTTATAAAATTTTGGGGCAAATTCGTCCAAATATCCCGTAAAGCGTTAGAAAGGTCCTCCTCCTCCAGGTTATTGATCTGTTCTAAGGTTGACAATTGTCTAGACATCTCAGACCAGACATGTTCGATGCAATTCATGTCTGGAGAGCGAGCTGGCCAGTCCATCCTATCAATAGCATGAGTTTCTAGCGCTTCATTAACCAGACGACTACGGTGTGGACGGGCATTATCGTCAATTAAAATGAAATTCTCGCCCACAGCAGCCGCAAACGGAACAATAATAGGTTCAATAATCATATCGTGATATCTCTGGCTGGTCATGGTGGTGTTCTGCAGAACAACCAACTCTGTGCTTAAGTTTGAATGATGAACTTAAATTTATCAGTGAAATCGACGGCGACATTGCCGACTATAGAAGCAAATTTTCTGTGTTAGGAAATTTCTTTACAACGAATTTTTTGCGGATTTGGCGCTTTCGTTATAGGGAAGTTTCACTGTATACTGAAATCTTTTTTTTTGGTTTAGTAAGTCTCTGTATTTGCTTCAGGTAACCCCAGCAGAATCACGACAATGGAATCAAGAGTGTGTTCTGATGAACTATTACGATAAACATGACGTATGGCATTTACTTAGTGCCCCAGCTCTCTATTTTACATTCATGTTTTTGATGTGCCTGGATGATGACATTATTGACGAAAAACAAGAGAACATACCTGTATTTTAATTTATTATATGATACAAATTTTGTTAAATATACAATATACCTACAAGACTCTTCTCCATAATTTCTCCTAAATTTCCAACACTAATGATATTAATAATTATTTGATCTTCGAATTGACGAAGAGGAGATTCAAAGTTGAATTTTCGAGAGTTGCCCATCGGCAAAGGTCAAAACACTACCAAACAGCTTTTGCCACAACTGCGCAAACGGACTTTTTTTGTCTCGATTCGGTTTACATAGTGATAGTCAACGAAATGAATACGAATAGGCGGGAGAAACTATTTGATTGACGGCTTGAAGTTTAGAGACGGAGTTGAAGATTCGTTTTCTTCTTCAGTTTGATGGTTGGAAAAAATTACGATATCGGCACCCTTGGAATTAGGGTCTTTATTCTGCTGTACAATGTATACGTACAACTCTAGTCCGTTCACGAAAGGTTGAGCCGTCTGTTGGCCATGGAAATTTGGCATATTCCACTGTGTATATTAAAATATTAGGTTATGTTAATTATTTTCTTGTCATATTGATACGCAATGTTGACAATATTGCAAAGAGTTCTCTGATAACTCGCAAGCTCGTCGGTCAAGGCCGAGTACATTCGGCAACGTTGACTTTTTTTACGTTATGACAGCAACTACTGCCAACAACAACAGATAAATAAACAAACGCCTACTATGCGCCCAAACTTTCGTGAACGGAATATAGATCAGGAGAAGTAAGTGAAAATATAGAGGGTTATAAATATCGAATATTTATATCAATGAAACTGTGTTGAATCGATGTATGTCGGTTGATTTAATCCAAAAAATAACATTAATGAAACTTACATTACTGAGTTAAGAATATATTGTTAACTTTTTATTTATTTTCTGCGTTGAACATATCTAATGATTTAAAGCATTGTATACCCCTCTACTCATCTCAGAATTTTTCTTCATTTTATTCTGGGAGGTATTTTCTTGTTTAGAGATATATTTCCGGCCAAAACGTCGCACAGTAACTCTGCCTCGCCTTTTCCAACACATTTCTGTATTCTAGAAATCTAAGTTCTTCGGGAGAAAGCATCAACATATTCGGTGTTGAAGGCCAATCACCATTTGACATTTCATCTTTCAGTTTCTCAAGTCCTGCTAGAAGATATCTGTTCTTGTCTGAGATCTGAAATAATTTTTGTGTTAGTCTGATATAATTTTTTTATACAGGGTGTTCCTAATTGAACGTACAAACGAAAAGGGGAGATTCCTTAAGTGAGTTTAAGAAAAAAAGTCCCATAAACATGGGGTCGCAAATGTTTCGTTTTCGAGATACAGAGTGTTGAAGTTTGAATTTTTTTCAAGTTTTTTCTCAAAGTGTCTACGCTTCACAAGATATTCAACTGAAATTTGGCATAGATATTACATTTGAGAGTTCTCACCACGTGAAATGGCAATTTCGAGAGAAGATCTACAGGGTGATATTTTTTCTGGAACACTGCCATCTGTTCTTCTGCAGAACTTTTTTTTTGGTGAGCAACTGTTAATTTGAAAAAATGTAAAAAGAAGCTTTGTTCTTATACTAAGCTTTTCGGTCTCTTGTAGTTTTGTCGTATCTACCAACGATTTCGAGAAAAAAATTTTGAACGATTCTCTCGAAATCCTCGTGAAAATCCAAATTATGATGGGAAGGCCACTTTGTAAGCTGTGGTGAATGAATTCAGTGTCAGTTTTTATGGAAATTTTCCTGATCTGTAGCAATGATTCGTAAAGATTCAATAATCGTATAATCAACAAATGTTTTTGATTAAAACTTTAACACCCTGTATCTCGAAAACGAAATGTTTGCAACCCCATGTTTATGAGACTTTTTTTCTTAAACTCACTTAAGGAATCTCCCCTTTTCGTTTGTACGTTCAATTTAGGAACACCCTGTATACGAGTACTCACTGAACTACTGTCAACTGTTGGTAAACTTCCAGTTTCTGCTGATAATAATCCCAGCACTATGCAGAATGTGATGTGGCAGAAAATCATCCTGAAAAATTTTATTGTTGAATCACCAACCACCCTTTAGAAAAGGAGCTTAATATCACAATAATTAAAAGACCATTTGTATCGTGAAAACCCCTGATCACTCTGGCAGAGAACAACAAGCTATAGGGTTTTCCAATAAGAGGTGTTATTTTGATATTCAAAGAAATATGCCTTTTTTCAATGTAAATGATAGGATGTTTTTTTCAATTATGAAGAAGAAGCTATGTCGTTAATAGTGGAAAATAACATCAGGCAAATGACCACCACGACCACGCTTACAGGACCATATCCTTTCAATGAAATTTTCTATAACCAAATCGCAAAGTGGCTGCTCTATGTCCTCAATATCCTCACGAATTCCATATTTGAGGTCTTGAATCGAAGCTGCGCTATTGGCGTAGATCTTCTCTTTCACATGGTCCCAAAGGAAAAAGTCGCACGGTGTTAAATCACAAGATCTCGGTGTGCCAATTGTGATCACCTCTTCGAGAGAGAACACGGTCCGAAAAACTTTTCCCGCAATCAGCAAAGACACGACGTTGTTGATGATCGGCCAGCTTGAGTTCTGTGTTAACTCAATTTTATAAGTGTTAAGACCCAAATATTTGTAAAAAATACGGTGTAATTACGTTTGTGGAATTCCGATTCCAAAGAACGACTAGGAATGGACAAACCTGGGTTTTCTTTAACACTTCGGCTACAGCAGCAATATTCTCGGCTGTTCTTGAGCGACGTGCACGGATTTTATTCTTCACATCACTAACTTGTCCCAACAGCTCGAATTTTTCCACTAACTTCTTTATTGCGACCCGACAAGGTGCTTCACGACTACCCAAAAATATTCGAGTTTTAAAAACCGTTTCTGCCAAATTTTCACCATTTTTATGTTGAATTTTAATAATTGCAATGCGTTCTTGAAGCGTGTATCGTTCCATTTTTATTAATGGCGTAGTTTCCAATGTCAAATGTCAAAAAATGACAGTTTCAAACGTGATATCTACCGAAATAGCGGGCTATTCAAAATAACACCTCTTATTGAAAACCCTTGAGTTTGAGTTTGGATACCTGCTCAACAGGACATTGAGGCAATTGATAAAGCAAAAACAGCAGCCACTCTTTTCACGGTCAATCTCAGCGTATAAAATGAATGAAAGCCCTATTTTTCAATTCGAAAGTAGTAACATAAAAAGTTTTGTTCTTCACAGATAGTGATACAGCTCTGGATTTTTATGAAATGGAAAAAGTTTTTCAAGTTACAATGAAATAAATAGTAAATTCAACTTACCTTTATGTTTCACTGAGAATTTCCAGAAAATCGAATGACACTTGATGCTTCCCTTCAGAGATGAAAAAGGAGTATTTCCATCCTGAGTCTCCTCCAGCATATATATAGGGAGAACTTAAAGCCATAATCCGAAACATTATTTGTTCGAACAAATTGGTTGTAGTCAGTAAAGCATGAATACATATTAGAACAACACAGGTGATGTTTACTGATATCAGAAATAGTACATGAAATATTTTCGATACTCTTGATTGAATTGATTTCATTGATTAGTTTTTTTATCGGTGTACTCATTGCCTTCTAAAATTACCGATTGGTTTATTGATACACTTCATATACAGGGTGATTTTTGTAGAGTAAGATCCCAACCCTCTAGTTGTACTGCGAGATAATTAATTTTTCCGTCGATAAAATGAAAGGTGATTTTAATGTGTACGAAATTGATCATTAATGACCAATCTCAATGCTCAACTTCTTCTATTTTAATGTGCAATCCTCATAGCAACCGTTCACAGAGTATTCAGAAGCACTACGAGAAATGTCTACTACTGGAACATAGATACATAGAAATTTTATTATGTCAAATGTAAATCTTGTTCAATGAGAATGTGCTTCAATCAAGAATTAACACACAATTCATATTGAGATCGTCGGAAAAATCTTGTAATCAACTTGGTTATTATTAGTCGCTGTCTTTAATGACCTAGTTGATTGAATAACTATTTTTACGCACTTATTATTCCTCTAGAATAAGTACCTAAGTTTGTTTCATGTTTTTTGTGTCATGAGAAATCCAGTAAGTAAGCTGTGGTGAATAAATTCATTATTATTTTTTTGGATATTTTCCCGATCTGTTGCAATGATTCATAAATATTCGATAATAATCACAAAAAAATGTAACAAACATCCCAGAGTTGATCACCATTAATTAAAATTTAAAATCTGGTTCTTTCATTTGGATTTCTTAAATTAACCCCAAGTAAAATCTGATTGTATGAAATATGATTTATCGTGAAAATATTGAAAAAAATTCCTGATAATTCATAAATTACGGTGTTTTATGAAAAAATTGTTCAATATGGGTTATTAAAAGTTTTTGAAACAATAATAAATTTCTCGATATAAAATGTCCTACTTATTCTGGGTCAAATATACACAAATATTCGAGGCTTATAAAGTATTTTTTAACCTTTTTGACTAGATTTAATTGTAATACATATTGGTTCCAGGCCTACAATTGCAATATTGATAAATTCTAGAATAACTAATACAACTATAATCACCTCTGTCTAACCTAATAATATTCTTCAATTACTTAAAATTATACCCTTGAGAGGTACTAACATTTTGATATTTCAGAGTAGCAATATAATTATATTATATATTTATAAATAATGGTGTTTTATAAAAAATTGTTCAATATGGGGTAGGTATTGAAAATTTTTGAGATAAATAAAAAGTTTCTCGATATAAAATGTCCTACACTTTCTGGGTCAAATATACACAGATATACGAGACTATTTTGAACCATTTTTGACTAGATTTAATTGTAATATATAATGGTTCTAGGCCTACAATTACAATATTGATAAATTTTAGAATAACTTATACAACTATAATCACCTCTGTCCAACCTTATAATATTCTTCAATAACTTAAAACTATACTCTTGAGAGGTACTAACATTTTGATATTTCAGGGTAGCAATATATTCAGCATAAGGTACAGTCAAGAAATTGAGAAAAATATATTTTTCACCTTCTTTTTCAGAAGTTTCAGATAATCCAGCTTTTCTAACATATAAAAGTTCAAAGTTGGAGCAAATATTAGTCATATTATAGTTGTTTAACTCAGATTTTATGTGATCTAGGACAAATTGAGCTGCATTCAAAACCAAGGTATCGGAAGAGTTCAAAGGGTCGAGATGACCAATACAGGTACACCATTCTTCAGGTATTCCAGCTTCTATGCACGATCTTGTAGGAATTTTATTGAATAAAGATTCACAATTTGGACAAGCTCGACTTCTTCGAGTCTGATAAGAAGGATAAGACAAACTTAGGATATTTTGGAGTGTCATATAAAAGTCATACGTCGATGTTAACTTCTGGCTATTACTTCTCAAGTTGTTGTATTCAGTTGGAAATTTTTCCTTGAACCATTTGGGCATCGATATGTAGTTCATGGGAAGACGCTCTTCAAACCACCCAGGCAAGGTCCTTCTTATGGTTTGATCAATTCTCATGCCATGGTCACTTAAAAGAACCACCATGCTGTCGTCTAGTATACCTTCAGCTTTTAAATTGGTGAAGAATTCCCTAGTTTTATCATCGAATCTTAGAGGGGTGTTTAAGGCTTGATGACTGAAGGTGTTCATCCAGAAAATTCCAAAATATGGGGAATTCTTGAAGGTTTTACCGAATTCTAAAGCGAGATTCAGCTGTCTTTCCCCTGAAGTTTCAGGGCCTGCACAGTATGGAGCTCCCTTTAGAGTGGTTGTACCAAGAGATTCAGAGGCTAGGACGTAGGGTTTCAAATAGAAATCTGTTGGTGGATTTGTAAATTCTTTCTTGGATTTGATAAATTAACCCCAAGTACAATCTGAATGTATGAATGATGATTTTTTGTGATAATATTGAAAGAAATTCCTTATAATTTATAAATTACGGTGTTTTATAAAAAAATTGTTCAATATGGTGTAGGTATTAAAAGTTTTTGAAATAAATAAAAAGTTCCTTGATATAAAATGTCCCGCTTTTTATGGGTCAAATATACACAGATATACGAGACTATTTTGAACCCTTTTTGACTAGATTTAATTGTAATATATATTTGTTCCAGGCCTACAATTACAATATTGATAAATTTTAGAATAACTTATACAACTATAATCACCTCTGTCCAACCTTATAATATTCTTCAATAACTTAAAATTATACCCTTGAGAGGTACTAACATTTTGATATTTCAGAGTAGCAATATATTCAGCATAAGGTACAGTCAAGAAATTAAGAAAAATATATTTTTCACCTTCTTTTTCAGACGTTTCAGATAACCCAGCTCTCCTAACATATGAAAGTTCAAAATTGGAACAAATATTGGTCATATTATAGTTGTTTAACTCAGATTTCATGTGATCTATAACAAATTGAGCAGCATGCAAAACCAAGGTATCGGAAGAGTTCAAAGGGTCCAGATGACCAATACAAGTACACCATTCCTCAGGTATTCCAGCTTCTATGCACGATCTTGTAGGAATTTTATTGAATAAAGATTCACAATTTGGACAAGCTCGACTTCTTCGAGTCTGATAAGATGGATGAGACAAACTTAGGATATTTTGGAGCGTCATATAAAAGTCATACGTCGATGTTAACTTTTGCTATTACTCCTCAAGTTGTTGTATTCAGTTGGAAATTTTTCCTTGAACCATTTGGGCATCGATATGTAGTTCATGGGCAGACGCTCTTCAAACCACCCAGGCAAGGTCCTTCTTATGGTTTGATCAATTCTCATGCCATGGTCACTTAAAAGAACCACCATGCTGTCGTCTAGTATACCTTCAGCTTTCAAATTGGTGAAGAATTCTCTAGTTTTATCATCGAATCTTAGTGGAGTGTTTAAGGCTTGGTGACTGAAGGTGTTCATCCAGAAAATTCCAAAATATGGGGAATTTTTGAAGGTTTTCCCAAATTCTAAGGCTAGATTCAGCTGTCTTTCCCCCGAAGTTTCAGGTCCTGCACAGTATGGAGCTCCCTTCAGAGTGGTTGTACCAAGGGATTCAGAGGCTAGGACGTATGGTCTCATATAAAAATCTGTTGGTGGATTTGTAAATCCTTTCTTGTTGAAATTGAAAGTACTGAGATTACCCCAGTCCTCGCCATATGCAGTGACATACCCAGCGTTGCCAAAATCATACCAAATCATGGGACATTTGTCCATCTCGTCTCTTTTTCTACCGGTACATCTAATCTCTTCTGTTTGTGGCTTGTTTAAACCTGTAAGCAAGGCAACGAAGTTTGGAAAAGTATTGTCGTCTATTTTGTTGTAACCCTGCATTTCTACGAAATCGTTCTCTAATAAATAGTTTCTTGTTTTTGGCATGGTACGGATGAAATTCAATCTAGATACGCTGTCAATAACTATAAAGAGGACGCTTAATGGTTTTTGTACTGGAGGACTTCTGTTGAGTTTAGCTTGAACTTTTTCATTTTTCAAAAAAGCATAATGGACATTTTGGTATACTACGCAGCCTGAATAGTCTTGACAGTTTACCATTACAGTTGTGTTGTTCAACTCAACTTTATGTTCGAATGGTTCACATTTGGTCCAACTGAAAAAAACATGGAAGGTAATTTAAGGCGATAAAAACAATGTTCAAAGATTATAGGCATTATTATTATTCTTTGAATTAGGGAATCAAAGGAAACGAAGAGGCCAATACACTTGCCAAAGAGGGCGCACGAATGTCACTCATTGGCCCAGAACCCTTCTGTGGTATAGGTAAATGTACCTATAAGAAGGAGTTTCTGGAGAAGGAGAAAAACTCTGGCGGAATCTCCCAGGGATGGATCATTCCACTAAGTTCCTTCGGAGCTTTGAAACAGCAAGATCCAAAAGATATCTGGATCTTGGTAAGAAATAATTACACCTCCTCACTGGCTTTCTTCAAGACACCGTCACCTCAGGAAGCACCTGTTGAGGATGGGATTATCGGACACTGACGAGTGTAGGTTCTGTGGCTAGGAGGAAGAAACCCCCATTCACCTAGTAACGGAATGCTTTGACACTGCGATCCTAAGGAGATAATGCCTAGGGTGATAAACTTGTAAGAGTGAAGAACTAGCCTCGTTGAAGCCGTCTCAGATATTGGATTTCATCAGATCTCTGGAAATGGAAGGCGAGCTATAAAGGATGTGGTCAGAACAGCTCTGAAAGGGGGCACTTTTTGAAAGTAATCTGGTGTCCGGCTCATGCGGATATACCTGGTAACGTCAAGGCAGATGAACTGGCTAGGCGGGGAGCCAGATTAGCATTTGTTGGTCCGGAGCCTGCGCTGCCAATCTGTCGCACATCTGTCAGAAGCTTCTTCAGGAGCTGACTGAACAGGGAATTTTCCTCGGAATGGAGCGCAGGGGTGGGTCTGAGGTGGTCGAGGATTTTCATTGAGAGACCGTCCTCGCGACCTGAGGTCAATAGATTTCTGCTACTGGAGAGGAAACAACTCGGTCTGGTGACTGGTGCATTGACTGGTCACCTGTTTAACAAACATTTGAAGAGAATGGGATTGACGAGCTGCAGGAGTACTGATGAAACGTTGAGCATATTTTGTACAACTGTGGTAACCTAACTGAGTTAAGGTCAACACACCTAGGAAATCCAACACCTGGCAGACTCGCAACATTTCTGTCTTCGTGTCTGAGGAGCTGAGTCTCTATAGAACGACGCGGGTGAACAATGGGCCACTAGACCTCAGTTCGGCCGGAAAGGCACCGCACGAAGAAGAAGGGGGCACAATAGACATTGATGTCGCAGTGAACTGTAACCCCTTTTTTTAACTATAACGATAGGGTAGTAATGGCTATTAACCTTTCGGGAACTTCGACCACGTAGATATTTTGTTCTCTCCCTACTCATTCATGAAAACCCAAGGAGGTCGTCAATAGCATTGATGAAACCGACAACCTTCTTAGAAGCCTTGGCCGCTACCTCTGGGGATGTCCAGGACCGGTTTCCCTATATGAAATGTTCTTAGGCCAGCCAGCTCTGGACACTTGCATACCATGTCTTAAGCTACTTCTGCTTCTGATCCACGGAGCCTGCAAATATCATTTGCTGACTTTCCCTTACGGTTCAAATAATGTCTGTACCGACAGTGCCCTGTCAGAAGTCCCACTATCACCCAAAGCTCAGCTCTTGACAGCTTCGGGAGCTTTCTGTTATAGGTAGGTGAAATCATCAGGAACTTTTTGGACTGAGAAGGTCCAGGGCTGTTTCCCCAAAGGAAAGGGGCATCAAAAAATCCATTACAGTGGAACTGCCCTACAACGAAAGCGCTAAATCCGCAAAAAATTCGTTATAAAGAAATTTCGTTATACAGAAGATTTGTTTCTATAGTCGGCAATGTCGCGGTCGAATTCACTGATAAATACAAGTTTTCATCCAAACTTAAGCAATTCCTTTCAGACATTTTCGCACAACTTTCACACTAGCGTAATGGTTAGATTGAAACCAAACAGCCAGGGTTGTATTTAAAACTGTTTCAGAAGGATTTCTATGTCCGCCTTAACGATTTAGTTTAAGGTCGGGATTTATTACGTACGCCCGGAAAAATTTCGAAAAAAACCCACCCTTATACCTTCTCACCAATACCCATTCAAAGAGTGATGTTCTTTGAATATTTCGTTATAGAGAGAATTCCACTGTATATTATTATACATACCTTATTTTATCATCTGGAAACTGAGGATCTGCATCTCTCAAAATGTTTGATAGACAACAAGTGATATTTTTACCATAGAGAGGAAGAAGATGATTTTCGATATAAAGTGTTGCTCTATTATTCGATGTCTTAACTTGACTCAGCAGAGGCCTGCCGGTACAAGATTTGTAAGACAAAGAGGACCATAAGTTGACTGTTTCATCATTAAAAGGCTGGTAATCAGGTATTTTGCATTTGTCTGTATCTACTAGATAATCTAGAAACAAATAAATATTGATAATAGAAAAAAATTTAAATTTTATACCTATCGAATGGACAAGAAACAGAGCTCTCTAAACATATTAAAAATTTTAAAAAATGTAAGAAAACTCATTAGAACGTGTTTTTGAGCGCATCAATCATTGGTGGAGCGAAAAGGTTATTACATCAAAATTTTATAAAGGGCTTAATGTTGATACTTAATATATGAGTGCAAAATCTCAGAACGATCGGAATTATATTCTGAAAATTATTAAAAAAATTGAATAGGTATAGCCCGTTCACGAAAGGTTGAGCCCTCGGTTGTCCATAGAAATTTGGCATATTCCACTGTGTATATTAAAATTTTAGGTTATGTTGTTTATTTTCTTGTCAGATTGATACGCAATGTTGTCAATATAGCATAGAGTTCTCTGATAACTCGCAAGCTCGTCGGATGAGGCCGGGTATATTCGGCAACATTGACTTTATTTTACGTTATGACAGCCAATACTGAATACAGATAAATAAACAAACGCCTACTATGCTCTCAAATTTCGTGAACGGACTATGTATAAAATCGATAACTAAAAATATCAAAATTTTATTGTTCTTATTTCACAATCTCTCTGAAAATTCGCATGATCATTCACATTTTTTTCAATAGAAACTATTTTCATGGTAATCAAAGAATTTTTTGGATATTTCGATAGATTTTTCTATGGTTATGGATATTAACACAACTTTCACGAATTTTGCGTGCTACTTTGAAATATTTTAATACTGAACATTTTACTGCCAAATTTCAAGTTCAGCTCGATAGAATTGACAAATTATTCGAAAAATGGATAATTTCACAATCGCTTTGAAAATCTGCATGACAATTCGCATTTTTTTCAATTGAAACTATTTTCATGGGAATAGTAGAATTTTTTCCGATATTTCGATAGATTTTTTTATGGTTGGGGTATTAACGCAACTTTAACAAATTTTATCGTGCATCTTTGAAATACTTTTATACTGAACATTTAACTGCAAAATTTCAACTCGATCGAGTTGACGAATTATTCGAAAAATGGATAATTGAAAAAACTTTAATTCTATGGTACTGATTATGCGATCCTCTTAAAATTTTGCATGAACATTCAGTATAAGAATCTTCGCTCTCAAAATGAATTCCATTCGAATCGGATATTTGGTTGTGGAAATATGCGGATTTTTCTTTTCAATTTGAATAACTTGCGCGTGGCTGCAAGATTTTATTTCGATCGGTTTCGTTTTTTCTGAAATATTGATGAACAAAAATATTTTATGGAACACCCTGCATAAAACTTACCTTTACCACGAACAATTTCCGCAAAAATACAGCACAGAATTATTAAAATAATATTCTTATATCTCTGAACTATGTGTGACATTGTTATAATGAATCAATTAAAATTAATTCTAACTTCAAAGCAATCATAGTTCAATGAAGTGACACAATTGTTACATTAGTCAGTATGGGGTTATCATTTTGCTATAGATATATGACTTAAGAGTTTCCGGACTGATAAAGATGAAAAGAAAAATTGATTTTTTAATTATACAGGATGGACATAAACAAATTGCAAAATTTATGGGAGTTGCGTTGATACAACCATGAAAAAGTCTAACGTTATATCAAAAAAATATTCCTTTATATACAGGGTGTAACTAAATAAGTGTAAAATATTTAAGGAGGTGATTCCTCATCGAAAAAAAGATAGGATCTTTCATACAAAAAACTTCATTGGAGCATCCCTTGTTAAGATACAGCCCCCCAAAGGGAGTACATAAAATTTGTATAACAATTTTTTTCACAAGCACCAAAAAAGTTACAATATTGAAATTAACCTGACGTTTCCTACTAGCAAAAAAAATTGTCACTATCGCTAAAAGTGTCCTACTAGATAGATTAGTTTCGCATTTATGACGGTCTATCTCTGTAGTTGTTCGTAAAATAACTTTTTACTGCGAACTGGTTTATTTTAGGCAAAAAACTCAAGAGATATTTTGTTTAGAATGAAACAGGCTATCGGAAATGAATTTTTAAATGGTAAACAAATAATAAGACAAAAAGTTACATTGGAAATAAACTTAAGGGGTTGCGTTTCCCACCCTTACAACCATGCGGTAAACCAAATAAATAACTGGATAAGTGTCTTTTTGCTAGTAGGAAACGTCAGGTTAATTTTAATATTGTAACTTTTTTGGTGCTTGTGAAAAATATTGTTATACAAATTTTATGTACCCCCTTTGAGGGGCTGTATCTTAACAAGGGATGCTCCAATGAAGTTTCTTTATATGAAAGATCCTATCTTTTTTTCGAGCCGAAAATGTCTGTTCGTGGGGCCGTCCGGCCGTTAGCACAATAACTTTCGAAGGTATTGTCCTAGAGACTTGAGATTTTCAGGGTGAGTTCGGTTCCCAAATGCCTTAGTTAAGTTCGTTAACCAGCCAAATCGTACAGGGTGTTCCATAAAATATGGCTATTAAAACTTTTTGTTCCTCAATATCTCAGACAAAACGAAACCAATCGAAATGAAATGTAAGGGCCAAATGCAAGATGCTCATAACAAGCCTCATTCAGAATTTTGTGCCATTGTGAAAAGAAGCATAGAAAATTCAATTGGAATATTGAAAAAAAGAAATTTACATAAAAAGATATCCGTTTCGAGTGAAATTTTTTTTGTGAATGAGGATCGGTATACTGAATGTTCATCCAAAATTTCGTGGCCATAGTATTAACATAACTAGAATATTGAAAGACGAATCTTTATATTTCCATAACAGAATATCCGATTCGAGTGGTTCTTGAAATTTGAAACTCTGTGGTTCTCAGAATAAAAGAGATAGACCAACATATGTTACATATTCGAAATCAGGAGAAAAAGGCCTAGTCAAACATGGAAAAATATACAGGGTGTTCCATTTGAAAAAATGAAGTTGCCATCAATATGTTGGTCACTCTATATATGTTTCAATTTCTGGACTCATATCAAAAAACCTCGGTTGATTCAGTGAAACTTTTATACGAAACATTTTTTTGTATCTCCTTTAGTAACAATGTCAAAGGGGGGTCAAATTATAGTGAAAAACCCGGTACGAACGTGACTAAAGTCTAAACGTCACGTATTAGATTACTTTTTTATACATTATTGTATGCTGATTGAGATGTATATTATATGTAACATCTGCAACCTTCAGTTCCAAGTACATTTTGATTCGCTCTGACCTAGAGGAGTTATTTTTGAACATTTATATGATGCTAGAGTCATCGTCCCAGTTAATGCGTTGTTATAAACAGAAATGTAAGTTTATAATAGGTGTATAAAAATTATTGAAATATAGTGTTGATAAATTTTAATTAACCACAACATGGACTGAAAGAAATAATCCTTCGTGCTTCGATATTGTTGCTAGTGTGAGGAAATATGTGGGTAAGCTGATAAGATGAACTCACACTTCTATTGGACCGTGGACGTTGTGTTTAAAACTGCAGTTCCGAAATAATAACTATAGGTGTACTTACGTATAGTCAGTTTTTGTGCAATACTTAGTGGATTTTTGTTCATGGAAAGTGAGAAGAATTGTTAAAATGCGTTGGAATTAATTAAAAAAGGTAGGTTCAAGCATTTTCATTATTTTTTATTTATAATTCATGAAGTCTGCGAAGAATACAAATAACAATAACACACTTATTTATTAAATCAAATGAAGGAATCAAACAATATTTAACGAAGGGAATAATTTTAGAAAAACAGCAACATAGGAATGAATCGAAAAGCAGGAAAATGTATTAATTTTTTTCGTCGATCTCACAATAAAAGGCGATTTTAATGTGTACTAAATTGATCATTAATGACCCATTTTAATGCTGAATTTCTGTCACTTAATGTGCGATCCTCATGGCAACCTTACACAAAGTATTCAGAAGCACTACGAGAAATGTAAAAACTCTACTGGAAGAAAGATACATAGAAATTTTATTATGTCAAATGTAAGTCTTGTGCAAATGAAAATGTATTTCAATCAAGAATTCATACACAATTCACACTGAGTCGGAAAAATCTTGTAATCAACTCGGTCCTTAATCGAGCGACTAATGGTCTCGAACTATTAACGAGTTCGCTCCGCTCACGCGTTACAATTTCTTGACCGTTAGTCGCTGTCTTTAATAACCTAGTTGATTAATAGTTATTTAATAAACAAGGTTATTAAAGACAGCGACTAATGGTCAAGATATTTTAATGCGTGAGCGGAGCGAATGCGTTAATAGTTCGAGACCATTAGTCGCTCGATTAATACCCGAGTTTATTACAAGATTTTTCCGACGATTCAACATGAATAATGTATAAATTCTTGATTTAAATACATTCTCAATTCGTACAAGACATACATTTGACGTAAAGGAATTTCTATGTTTCTATGTTCCAGTAGAGTTTTGACATTTCTCGTAGTGCTTCTGAATACTTTGTGTACGGTTGCCATGGGGATTGCACATAAAAATGGCTAAAAAAATTGAGCATTAAAATGGGTCATTAATGTTCAATTTTACACATTAAAATCACCTTTTATTTCGAGGTCGGCGGAAAATAACTATTAATGCTCAATTTCTGCCATTTTAATGTGCAATCCTCATGGCAACCGTTCACAAAGTATTCAGAAGCATTACGAGAAACGTCAAAACTATACTGGAACATAGATACATAGAAATTTCACTATGACAAATGTATGTCTTGTGCAAAATGAAAATGTATTTCAATCAAGAATTCATACACAATTCATATTGAGATCGTCGGAAAATGTTGTTGTAATCAACTCGGTTATAAATCGAACGACTTATGGTCTCGAACTATTAACGCGTTCGCTCCACTCACGCATTAAAATATTTTCACCATTAGTCGCTGTCTTTAATAACCTAATTGATTAAATAACTATTCCGTCGATCTCAAAATAAAAGGCGATTTTAATGTGAACGAAATTGATTATTATGACCCATTTTAATGCTAGGTTTCTGCCATTTTAATGTGCAATCCTCATGGCAACCGTTCACAAAGTATTCAGAAGCACTACGAAAAATGTCAAAACTCTACTGGAACATAGATACATAGAAATTTATTATATCAAAAGTAAGTCTTATGCAAAATGAGAATGTATTTCAATCAAGAATTCATACACAACTCATATTGACATCGTCGGAAAAATCTTGTAATCAACTCGGTTATAGTCGCTGTCTTTAATAACCTAGTTGATTAAATAACTATTTCCGCCGACCTCGAAATAAAAGGTGATTTTAATGTGTATGAAATTGAGCTTTTCTTAGAAAATTTATAGGTTTTCACTCCCAGTCTCTGAAACATAAATAATTAAAAATGTTGATTAAGGTGAAGTGCTCCTGCGAAAATCTTTGCACTTATTTGTCAGGAGCAAATTGGTCTTGAAAAAATTGTTGCCTAACATTAAAACTGAAAAATGAAACAAATTAAAAGGATATTGTAACGTTTCGGTGGCTATATCAGACACCTTCTTCAGACAAACGCTAAAATTCTTCAGAATTGTGTATTTCTCATTTGTAATCTGATTGACATTGATAGTTGTTGATTTATTTGATTTTGAAATTTCCTGATGTCACTTCCTTCCTCAATAAATCAATCCAAATACGATCTATTCCAACAGAACAATATGCCAAATTATTCACTCATCCAACAAAATACATGTAGATTCCTTAATTTTCCTTTATAATTATCAGGTTCCTTAATCAAACATTTTTAATTATTTGTTTCAGAGACTGGGGGTGAAAACCTATAAATTTTCTAAGAAATGCAGAATCCTCCCAGAATATATTTCAATCGATATGAAATTGAGCATTCATGACCCATTTTAATGCTCAATTTTTTAGCCTTTTTAATGTGCAATCCTCATGGCAACCGTACACAAAGTATTCAAAAGCACTACGAGAAAGTCAAAACTCTACTGGAACATAGAAATTCCATATTCTCAAATGTATTTCTTGTGCAAAATGAGAATGTATTGCAATCAAGTATTTATACGCAATTCATATGAGATCGGCGGAAAAATCTTGTAATCAACTCGGTTATTAATCTAGCGACTAATGGTCTCGAACTATTAAAGCGTTCGCTCCGCTCAAGCTTTAAAATATCTTGACCATTAGTCGCTTACTCAGAGTAAGAAATAATTTCTTTATTTCTTACTCTGAGGTAGGTATACTATATACAGGGTTGGGATAAAGTTGGCACCAAACTAATATCTTTGAAACGAAACTGGCGATATTTTGAAATTTGGCAGCTGAGTGTAATGAACCACAATGCATCTGATGAGCATATATTTTCATCAATGAGATACTTCCGGTTAACCGGAAATGCCATTAACTTCTTTAATTTAAATGGACACCCTATATATTTTTACAGATTTCGAAAGAGCTTGGGATTTCGAATGCGCACATACTCGGGGTTTAGTGTAAAAATCTAAAAAAATATTTTCCTTTTCGATCAAAAACTTTTTTAATTTATATGGGACCTCCTGTTTATCTTTGCAGATGTTGATAGATCTTGGGATTGCGAATGCTCACATACTGGGTTTAGGGTAAAATTCTCATTAATAGTAGTGTTCTTTCGTACTGATTGAACTGATGGAACTTATTCCGCGATTAGAATAATCACTTGCAATCACTTTAGAGTTGTGGAAGGGGGAACTGATTGAAAACGAAAGAACGATCGCTTCAACTGATCTTTCTGATTGAAGTTATATAAATCACTTCGTTCAGTTCAATAGATATGTGTTTGGTGCCATACTTTATCCCAACCCTGTATATGTATTTGTATACGTGAAATTTTTGATGGAAAATTTAACGAAATGTTATTTGGGTTATTTCCATTATTTCGCCTCTACTATTCTCTCTACTATTCAACATTTCGGCTAGGATTTTTTCTCCTATGAACAATCGTGATCTCCGTTTCCCAATCTGATTAGTTCCGCAGATAAGATGATGAATATATTCTTCAAGATCAACAAAAACAACTCTGATTGCTGCATCCAAACAAATCATGATTCATCCACACGAGGTCAAATAAAACTTTGATAATATAATGAAGATTGATCATTTTATGTTGGATACTTATTTTTTGCATCTTCCTTTAGTGCGGTTTATTGAACGGATCTTTAAACGCTGGTGCAAATTTTGCGCATGCTCAGGCAGAATTGATGTTCTAGGATTTTTAGTCCTTCTCAACCCGTGTGTTTCATTCCACCCCCAATGCCCCGTTTTCTAAAATACAAACTCATTGATATTCTGTATTATTGTGATGACCACCTTTTTGCCCAAATATGAGTGTTTATTCCCTTTTAGATCTAAATCCTTTTTCATTACTATACGATAGAATTAACAGGTGAGTCGCCTCTTTGATGAGTAATCATTTCAATGGAGAAAAATGAAACGTTCAAAAATGCGATGGATATTATTATTCGTTTTGTAATTAGTGGGTTTTGTCAGCTCGAACTCACTACCCAGTAGCGTACCCAATGTTGTAGAAAGATACAGGGTGTCCCGGAATGTGGGAAATCTCTCGGATTCAGATAGAACATAAAAAATGAAGATGACAAGTTCCCATAATTTTTTTCTATCGGCCTCCCTACGAAGATACGACCTCCTAATGACGCCACTGTAAATCCACTTTAGTGGAATAAGTTTCAAACTACTCGATATAATTCGATGAAAATTTGATATGATTAATGGTATTAAGGACCTCTTAAATCACTGCTCTCAATTTCAATTAGCTTGTTCAATTACCAGGAGCGGACTGAGTTGTACATTTTAATGAGTACATTTTTAAACACCCTGTATAATAAGTGCTAAAAACAAATTTGGATACCTTGAACATCAAGCAAAAGAAAGGTACTCTTGTTCAGTGTCGATAAAATGAACGGTTTCCCAAAAAAATAATGAAAGAAGTAAGTAATTGAAAATTATTCCACTAAAATTATTTCCAGTGGCGTCATTTAGGAGATCGTATCTTCGTAGGGAGGGCCGCTAGGAAAAAAATTATAGGAAATTGTCATCTTATTTTTTTATGTTCTGCCTGAATCCGAGAGATTTCCCACATTTTCCGGGACACAATATTCTATTATAGGTATTCCTCTCATTATTTAAATCGACAATGCGTTCTTGAAAGTTGAATATCAATGAAACCACTATTCTGGTTTTGGTTATCTTTTGAGGTGGAAATATCGATAAGCAGGTAATATTTTATCAGAACATAATTAAAAGAGATTGGTTTATTGTTCTCCCAAACGAAAGTTTTTCCAGTCTTAATATTTACCCATTATAAAATAATCGATACTTCCGTCGAATATATTGGATACTTTTAGTCCGAATATTCGATACTTTTTGACAGTTCTAAAACATCAGCCTTCTTTTCAGTAGCTACATATTTATCATAGCAATTTTTTTTTTACGTTGTTCAAATTTCAAATACCGTGGAACTTCTCTATAAGGAACGTCTGTATAACGAATTTCATACAAGACATTGCACCTTGAATCCAAATACATAACATAACTCTTTCAATGGTATTGGTAAGAAGGTTATAAGGGTGGGTTGTTTCCGAAAATTTTCCGGACGTACGTAATAAATCCCGACCTTGAACTAAATCATTACGGCAGGCAGAGAGATCCTTGTGAAAAATTTTAAATACACCCCTGCTGTTTAGTTTCAATCTAACCATTGCGCTAGTGTGAAAAGTTGTGCGAAAAAGTCTAAAAGCAAGTGCTGAAGTTTGAATGATAAACTCAAATTTATCAGTGAACTCGACCGCAACAGTGCCGACTATAGAAACAATTTTTCTGTATAACGAAATTTCTTTATAACGAACTTTTTTGCGGATTGCGCTGTATGTTAGTATTCAACTGTATCATGACAATACGTCTTATATGCTTCATCAAAAATTATATTCTCAATTATTTATTTTCCCTTATATAGAAACGAAAATTACGAAAAGAGTAGATCAGACAACATCGCATGGACCTTACTACATTAATACCAACTTACAGACACTTGACAAAATATTTTGAACGCTCAAAAATTCACATTCACCGTCTAATATTATCTGATTATATTTACGATTTTTTTTTTCAGCTACATTACCATGTACCTTTCAACCGAAACTCCATCATGTAAAAAAATTGTAGCAGTAATAGTTTTATTGGGCTCAGCCGGCTTGATATGCTTCTATCATGGACAATCCCTGAACGATCTCTACTTCGACAAAAGCTTATTAGAATTATGAACATAACTTCTAATTCAACAGGTAAGTTATAAATTTCAACAATAATTAGTAAAAGAAGGTATATTGCTTAGCAAAAGTCATAAGATGCATATATCATTGAGTTTAAAAATATATTTAGAATTTTTTAACTCAATGATAGTATTATAATTTATTTTTCACTTGTACATTATATGTTTATTTTACCTTAGAAACGGTTGCTACAAATACACTCATTATGCCCGTGGGCATTTTAGCGGGCATTATGGATCATAACGCCCGCTCTGAACCACCTTGACAGATGTCACGTACTTCCTTCTATAATTTAACTCAATTTTTTAATTCAATCGTTCCTGGAACAAATATACTTATTAATACAAGTTCTCAAACTATTCAAAAAGGATATTCGTACCTTGTTTTATTCGTATCTATTTATTTTCCTTCTCAAAATTGCAAATATTCTAGGGCATATTTGTCCTGTGAACTCGCTTGGGAAATGTCACTTACTCCGATCTTATTCCATTCATCCCATCAAATTCATCGTTCCTGAAACAAATATTTTTAGTAATAAACGTTATAAAAGGATTGAAAAAGGATATTCATACCTTGTTTCATTTGAATCTGGCCTATTTCGTTCACAATGAACAAATATTCTCAAGCACTTCCACACGTAAACACACATGACACAGACCTGACAGTTCTCATTAATTTTCCGATGAGAATGACATCGAAAAAAATGATGCAATTTAAGAAATGTCAGAAATTCAACATTTTCTTTCGTTTTTTTCGATATCTTGATATATTCGTGAAAAATAAAATCTTGTATGCACCACGAGCGTTATTAGATCCTAACGCCATCAGGCAACATTCATCCCTCGGGCCAAAGGCCCTCGGGCCGAATGTTTCCCTCCGGGCGTTAGGATCCTTATAACGCACTTGGTACATAAATAACTATTAAACTCAATGATAGTATTATAATTTACAGACCCCTAAAAACTTACGAAATGTCAAAACGTTCCATGGCAACTAATTAAGGGTCCTTTTATTGGTTGTACTCCGAGCCAATTACTTTTCAGATGCTACAGTATTGGTTGTTAGTTGTGCTTTCTATAAACGGTAAAGTACAATGTTTTTTGGGGCAGCTTTTCTGTCAATTTTATGAAGTATTCCAGAAATCACTTCTGGGATTAAATATTTTGAACGAATAGAATAAAGTAGTAAAGAGTTCAATTGACATGACAATAAAAATGATTGCGAAAGCGTCTCAAAAGAATAAAGAATTAAGAAAAGTACAGTGGAACTCCCTATAACGAACGTCTGTATAACGAATTTCTCTGTACTTATAACGAATTTCGTACCAGACATTGCACCTTTAATCCAAATTCCATGTTAAAGACACCATCTAAAACGAAGTAAATTTCTCTATAGCGAAATACCTATTCAAAGATCATCACTCTTTAAATGGGTATATTGGTAAGAAGGTATAAGGGTGGGATTTTTCCGAAAATTTTCCGGAGGTATGTTATAAATCCCGACTAAATCATTACGGCGGGCAGAGAGATCCTTCTGAACAGTTTTAAATCACCCCTGGCTGTTTGGTTTCAATCTAACCATTACGTTAATGTCAAAAGTTTGTGCGAAAATGTCTAAAAGGAAGTGCTTAAGTTTGAATGATTAATTTAAATTCATCAGTGAAGTCACCGCGTCATTGAAGACTATAGAAATAAATTTTCTGTATAACGAAATTTCTCGATAACAAATTTTTTGCGGATTTAGCACTTTCGTTGTAGGAAGTTCGACTGTAGAACAAAACTCTCTTATCTCTTTTGAGCGAGTGCTATATCGTTTTGCCCAAATGTCTGTAATTTTCTAATTTTGGTCCGAAAATGCTCTCAAACGATAAGGTTCGACTCCCTGATGATGAATTCATGGTCAAATTCAATTCTATCTGTGAAACCGTCCGTTAGCACGATAACTTTCGAAAGAATTGTCCTAGAGACTTGAGATTTTCAAGGTGTGTTAGTGGTGCTTTCTATTAACATCAGTCAAGTACAAAGTATGTGATAAAATGTTTTGAAATCAAATAATTAAATCATATCGAGTTCATCAGGCATTATAATAAAATCGATTGCAAAAACTTTTCAAACGTAATGGGAAATGAGAAAGTAGAAAAAACTCTTATATAATTTTTTATTGGGAATATGTTCATGGTTGATTGACATAAATATTCCAAACCAAATCTTTCATTGTGACCATAGATTAACTCAACGTTAATCTATGATTGTGACATAGATGACGTTACTTAATACATTCATATAAATCCTTTTCCTTACTTGGTGATGACCTTCTTCATAATTATTATGATATGAGTATCTAATAATAATTCACCTCGGTTAGATCAATTTCCTTCAAATCACACCATTGGTAAATCCGTCAGAGGATGACCAATTTGATAGTGTAATTCTTTTCTGGGAAAACTCTCATGTCAAGGTCTTCGTCCATCACGACTATACAAAGAGTGTGCACAAAATCTGTAATTTTTTCTTCTGTGGTAAGAGAATGATGTAGGTAGATACGCTGGTTGGTGTAGTGGTTCGACAGCACGGATCATTTTTCGAAAAACCACATCAATTTGAAGATTCTGAAATCCCAAACGTTTTAGTCTGATGAATATCCTGTTTGAAACCATGAAGCTTTATGTATTCAAATCTTTGTTCCATTTTATACTTTTTTTCCACTGTGACTACCTTTCTGCATCTCGACCAATGAGGTCTTTGGTGCTTGTAAACCGATAAATGGTGCACCCTTCATTTGATTAATTCAGCACATCAGTTCATAGTTCAATTCTACTAAATAAAGGGTTTTCCTATAAGATGTGTTATTTTGATATTCAAAGAAAAATGCCATGATATAAATGATCGGATGTTTATTTCATTATAAAGAAGAAGCTATGCCGTTAATAGTGAAAATAACATCAGGCAAATGACCACCACGACCACGCTTACAGGACCATATCCTTTTAATGAAATTTTCCATAACCAAATCGCAAAGTGGCTGCCCTATGTCCTCGATAGCCTCACGAATTCCATCTTTAAGGTCTTGAATCGACGCTGGGCCATTGGCGTAGACCTTCTCTTTCACGTGGCCCCAAAGGAAGAAGTCGCAAGGTGTTAAATCACAAGATCTCGGTGGCCAATTGTGATCACCTCTTCGAGAGATAACACGGAAACTTTTCCTGCGAAATATCAATGGTTTCGTTGCTTGTATGGCACGTAGCGCCGTCTTGTCAAAAGTAAACGTTGTCCAGATCGATACTATCCAATTTCGGCCATAAAAATCATAAATCATCTCTCGATAGTGCAGTCCACTCACCGTAACTGATGCTCCAGCCTCCTTTTTGTAAAAAGTAAGGTCCAATGATTCCGCCGGACCATAAACCGCACCAAACAGTCCGACAAGGTGCTTCACGACGACCCAGAAATGTTCAACTTTTACTAACCGTCTCTGCCAAGTTTTAATCATTTTTATAGTGAATTTTAATGATTTCAATGCGTTCTTGAAGCTTGTATCGTTCCATTTTCATTAATGGCATAGTTTCCACTTGTCAAATGTCAAAAAATGACGGCTTCAAACGGGACATCTACCGAAATAGCGGGCTATTCAACATAACACCTCTTATTGGAAAACCCTTTTTACCCTTTATCATAACGAAAAATGTAGTAATTGGGAAATATGCTAAAATACTTATTTTCCATTGCAGACTATTTGGTTTGGAGTCCAGAATGTAGAATCAGAAACATCGACCCCTTCAATGAGCAAGCTATGAAATATTCCCACCGAGAAAAATATATTCCATGCAGTAAACAGAAACTGCTGACCTATGTGAAGATAACTGACAATAATGCCACATTATACATCGATAACAAAATAGCTGGGTCTTATTCGAAAGAGAAAATAAATTGTTGTTATTCCTATGTAAGCAGGTATGGAACTAAGAAGAAACCAGATGAGGGCATCAAGTGAGTCAGCTATATATCCATAGGTACATCTATAATTAAATCCTTACGATAAATTGAATATTTGCCCTCTAATGAATAGCTGGAATTTCTAGCCATTGTAGATTTATATTCACTTTGAAACAGTTCCATAGGAAGCGCAGTATCCCAACTGATTTCTAACTGTAACAATCGTTATACACGTGCCCACCCTGTCTAGAGCTATCTAGACTAGTCGAGAGTATTCAAGACGCACAATGTTTATGGTTGTTTGGACGACGCGAATGTTCCACAGCGGCAGAGACGCATTCAGGGGGAGTTCGTACACTATTAACATTGTACACTCACCGACAAAGAAACTCGGCTTTCTGAAATTTTGTTGGAGTTCGTTGTTCAAGAACTTTCGTAATTTTCCACCGATTTTAGTTGTTTCTATGTCAAATTGTTGAAAAATGGATGTTTATCATAACAAACTCCAGAAAAGTTTATACAATTGGGCATGTTTGGATGCTATTGGGAGGAAAATTCGGTCTCGCGTACAAACTCCTGAAAATTTGCAGCAGCTCAGTCACAGTGATGCTCAAATTGATTTGAAACCTTAATGAGGACATGCCGAGACGAATTGCTCCTGTTATCTGCGTCTGGGCGTAAAACACGTTATGTTTTTGACTTTGTTTTCATTAGGTCAGAATTTTAGGTTGAATTTGTTGAAGTACTGTTGTAGCCTTAACGAAATTTAATGTTTTACTAAAAACCCTGTATCTTTGACAAAAATTTAGCTATTGTTATCAATGAAGAATTAAATTGTCAAGAGAAGATGTGTCTTGATGATGAAATAAGAAATCACACGGTGGAACAACTGAAATCCAACAGAGGTGGTTCTAAAGTTAGGGTAAAATAACAGATATTTTTCAACCTGTATAAAATGACGTATGCCTAGTGTTCTTGAAATTCAAAATTGGTGATTTATTAATGAACATATAGTCCGTTTACGAAAGGTTTAGCACATAGTAGTCGTTTCTTTATTTATCTGAAGTTGGCAGTATTTACTGTCATAAAGTAAAATAAAGTCAACGTTGCCGAATGTACTCGGCCTCGTCCGACAAGCTTGCGAGTTATCAAAGAACTCTATGCAATATTGACAACATTGCGTATCAATCTGACAAGAAAATAAAGAACATAACCTAAAATTTTAATATACACAGTGAAATATGCCAAATTGTCATGGCCAACCGACGCACAGTGGGGCAAGATACCAAGAAAGTTGGCAAAAAAACAGAAAACTGTTTTCAACATAAGAAATGATTTATTTATTCATTTATAAGTTACAATGGAGCCCATTAGAAAATGAAAGTGTAAAAAAACCACGGGTAGGGGTTCGATTTCCGACAGAAAAGATTTCGGGGCTACTAAAAATTAAGAATTTTAATGAATAATTTTTTATTGTTTTCATTACTTAATAATCTAGGTAATTCCGTTGCTAAATATTGGAACTGGTGTTCGAGAATCCTACTCACACATCTCCTCATGATTTTTACAAGATCAAGACGAGTAATTGGAGAATCTATAAAAGAAAGGAAAAGACACTTATTAGTTCTGTGAACTGTAGACTTCACTCATATTTCGAATCATGGTATCGAGACTTTTCTTAAATTAAAATATTTTTCGGGCCACATTTCGGCCTGCTAATTATTATTATTAGTATATAAGACTTAATTTTTTATTCCTTACAACTTTTTCAATATACAAATGAATTGAACAAATAAATATAAACAAGCTAGTTGTATGAACTCCGGGGCGGGTCACGATGCATTAACGTTATGTATCAAAACTAGTCATAAAATTAATGTCCTATTAAATTAAAAGGTAACAAAAGGTAAAAAAGGACAGGCGTATTTCAAAGAGGACTCCTCAAGCTTTCGATTGAATATAAAATGAAAGCGGTATCTGGTGGAGCTCCATAACAAAAAATCGAAAATATATGCGTGACATGCAAAAATTTCAACACTTGTACATCTAATTTTAAAATGCCTTATTGACCTACTATATTCAAAAATATTATAACATTCAAATAGTACAATTATCGTCACTTACCTGAGGTTGAAGATTCCATATTTGGTTTTCAAAAACTTTTACGAATAATAACAAACTAACTATTCAAAAGTTGAGTAAACAATAACCTGAAGTTACAGCTTATCAAAATATTTTGATACAGTGACAATCATAGCCAACTGACAAGTCATTGAAAAGTTCGGTGGGAGGAATAAGGGTTTTATCTAATCCGTAGGATGGTTTACTACGTATTCTATACAAAAAAAATCCTCGATACTGATTTTAAGTTTTTGATTTTTTGCCAACTTTCTGGGTATCTTGCCCCACTGTGCGACGGCTCAACCTTTCGTGAACGGAGTATACCCACATTTAAAAAACAAATACATTTGAATAGGACATGAAATAACATATTTATGAATTAACAAACTTAATCGATTTTTTGAGTGGATCGATTATTTTGCCGGCCAGTGTATTTGATAGAGTTTGTCCATTTCTAGTATTTTTTTTCTCCAGTGACATGATTGCCATGTATGTACATGCTATATCGAGTGCTTAACTTGAATATTTTTTCTATTGTAGGTTCAGCACGTGTACAACTTTCAAAGACAGCATCAACCTGACTCAGAACACAGTTAGAATAACTTGCCACACGAAAAAACACAAGAAAATTTACGAAAACGTACATGAAGTGATAAAAGTAAAGAAGGAGTTCGCTGGATCGAAACTACCTTCCAACCACGAAACTGCACCCAGTATATTATTCGTTGGAATCGACAGCATTTCCAGACTCAATTTCATTCGGGCTATGCCAAAATCGTACGAATTCTTATCCAACAAAAGTGAGGTTTGGTTCCCACTTTTAGGTTACAACAAAATAGGGGAAAACACCTTTCCGAACCTTATGGCCATTTTCACAGGATACAATTCAACGGAAGCGTACGATATTTGTAATCCGAAAAAGATAGGACCTTTGGATTCTTGTCGATTCATTTGGAAGGAATATAAGAAGTTTGGTTACATCACAGCCTACGGTGAGGACGAAACTTGTATCAACACTTTCAATTACAGAAAAAAAGGATTTATAAAAGAACCAGTGGATTATTATTTCAAACCTTACATGGAAGCTGCTGAAAGCATAGGAACGGTTAAGAGAGATACACTAAGTTACTGCGCAGGGCCGGAAACCTCAGCTGAAAGAATTTTGAATCTAGCGAAGAACTTCGCTACAACTTACAAGGAATACAAAAACCTCGGCTTTTTTTGGATGAATACCTTCAGTCACAACAATTTAAACACGCCAAGCCGAATGGACGAGAAAGTTCGGGACTTTTTGAGAGATATAACTGACGCCAACGTTCTAGACAACACTATAGTGATATTCTTGAGTGATCACGGTATAAGATTTGGAGAAATAAGACACACTTACACCGGCTGGTACGAAGAAAGATTGCCCTACATATTTTTCTCGTTTCCAACCTGGTTCAAGAAGAAATACCCGAGTGAAATTGCCAATTTTCGAATCAACGCCAACAGGTTAACCACACCATACGACGTCTACCTAACCTTACAACATATTTTGAGTTTATCAGGCTTTAATTATACCGTGAAACCAATTACAACATGTCCTTCGTGCAAATCCTTGTTGAATGAAATAGAACTAGACAGGTCCTGCGAGAAGGCAGGTATAACACCTCATTGGTGTACCTGCGCAGGATTCTCCGATTTGAACAGAAAAGATAGAATCGTACTGTCAGCCGCTAATTTCCTCATCAAGGAAATACAGGAAACTGTAAACAAGATGGGCGGTAGCCAAAAGTGTGCCAAGTACCGTTTAGGAAAAGTATTAGTTTCTTACATGTCTGATAAGTTCAACTATAAGAATGACACTTATCTGTTGATTTCGGTGGAGACGATACCGAAAGCTGTTTTCGAGTCGACTTTACATTTGAAAAAAGATGCCAAAAATGAGACGGAATTCTCGATTGATACCTCTATCAGCAGGCTAGATAGCTATTCTCAACATGGAAAATGCGTTGCCGAAGAACCGTTGAAACAGTATTGTTATTGTAAGTAAGAATCAAAGTGCCTTCCACTTTTGTATTGTACGCTATGATTTATTTTTTATTCTGTATATATTTTAGAAATAAATATCGTTTTCTAGTCATCAAACAGTCGTTTAATTCATAGAGTTGTGAAATCCAGTAGCGGCTGCTCAGAAGAGGCAGAAAAGGCCGGGCCTCCTCTGATTTCACTTCATTTTTCTTCAATTTTAAATTCAAGTTCAAATAAAAAATAATCACATTTCAATATCTGTATTATTTCCATCATTCTATCTACTATCCAAATCTCAAAGTATTGAACAAATGTTTATTTATTACTCAGCGATCTGAAACATTCATACATTATCCGCAACACACAATACAGCGTAACGGACAGCAGACAAAACGCTTACCAAAGAAGGCTCGCCTCCCCGAGTCGAGATTCGTTAGAATGTAATATTTCAAACTTCAAATAAACGGTGCGGGAAGCACTCAAAATTCAAGATGTAGATCACATGTTGAAGGCCCGGCTCCTAGGCATTATTTTCGCTTCTAGGCGAACGAGCTTAGTCGAAACAGAACGTCCGATCGGCCCGAATCAACCCCGGCGATCGTGGATGGAGATCAGTTGTTGTTTTGATTCCCTCCCTTTTTATTAAAGAAATATTAATCCTCTGAGCGTGCGGTTTGTGGTTTTGTGACATTTTTCGGATAAGTCTGTAGGTAAGATTTTAATATTTCAGCAAGAAAGATAAAAACAGAAACAAGAAGTGAGAATTATAATGCAAGTAGTGAACTTAAAGAAAATCAAGATCCTGTAGATTTTATTTTGAATAATAAATTCAGTAAAATGCCTTAATATTATAAAATTTTCATAACTCAAGTAATTAAGCACCTCCACCAGCCAAATTTAATTATTAATTCTGCTCATAATCGTTCGTTCTGCGTAGAATGTTATAATAAATGCCAGTGGCTGACAGGAAGCCCAGTTCGAAATAAGTTATATTATTGGTTGCTTGGTCTCGGGTCTCCTCTGATTGAACTTTGACGAACCGCCACTGGTGAAATCATGTAGATATTAGTTATTTAATCAATCAACTGGTTCATTAATTACAGTGATTAATGGTCAAGATATTGAAAAGCATAAGCAAAGCGATAGCTTAAATTGTTCGAGACCATTTATCGGTTGATTGGACATATTATATTCGACATAATATAAATTTTATGCCACTCTGTCCCCCACTCTTGCGTCGCCAATGCATCCATATTTGTTAGATAGGAAACTCTAAAACACTGAAAGAATATCAGTTCTAACAGAGATAATTTTTGTCATTAATTGAACGAAGAATTCGAAAATAGATGTTAGTTCAAAATATCTCAGTGGCGTACCACTTTTTTGGTCAGTTTTTAAATAATACTTTAACTCCCTGTACCTTGGAAACAATGCATTTCGGGAATTACATTTTTGGGAACTTTTTTTAAAAATATTCTGAGGAATCACCCTCTTAAATCTTTTGCATCAATTCAGAAACCGCCTGTATATTTAATGAAAGTATCAATATTTTGCAGATATTACTGAAACTTGTTCGGCTATGGTTCGGTTAGACTTCAGTTCTCTGAATCATAGACACAAACTCCGTTTAGTTAGTCTATGCTCTGAATCTAATATAACGTGCGTTCAAAATCTGACATCTGATGAAAATGTAAACACACGCGATCTGTCAAATTTCAAATTGTCAACTTCGCCCTGATTGGTTCAAAATCCGTAGGTTTTAATCATAGATAAATAAAACTCTTTTTTTATTTAGGATCTATGGTTTTAATGTATTTATCTATGGTTTTAATGTAGTCTATAAATAGAGCCTTATTATAAATATATCATTTGATTATATTATATGTTCTGTGATTCGATTCGCTGCAAGTTGAACTAATAAATAGCGACGCATTTGGTTTATCAGCAATAAAAATTCTTTGATACATTCATTAGTCATTTCACTGCACATACAGACGATAATGATGGCCTATGGAGTAAGCAATGCACTCTTAATCTCAAACCAAACTTTGCGCCTTCAAAATGCCAAAGTCACACATAGAATACGCCAACTGATTTTGTGCAAGGATAAGGACGGAAAAGTTGGTCTACGAGTTGAAGCCGTAGATAATGGAATTTTTGTGACACTGGTTATTGGAAAATCTCCTGCTGCTTTAGCTGGACTTAGATTTGGTGACCAAATACTTGAAATTAATGGAACTAGTGTAGCCGGTTTCACCATGGAAAAGGTAAGTTTTGGCTTCTAAACAAATTAAGAATTTCAAAATGAGATTTCCGTTGGAAAAATATTGGTTTTCAAAGAAAATCATTTTTAATTTCAAGAATATGTTTCAATTTATGAAATGATTACTTTCAAGACAATTTCAATGCTGTTCCAACATTTCGTGGTTCTACAGGGTCTTTATAAATGATTGTTACAGCGCAGTTGGCTTTGGATTATTCTTTGCCACTACAGAATATCAAAGTAGGGTCACTCTAACCAATCAGAGCATAGCATGATCACAGAATTCTGTGGTTCGCATAGGAAGCGGCAAAATGAGAAAACTTCAAAGCCAACTGCGCTGTTACAATCATTCTCAGAGTAAGAAATAAACATGTTTATTTCTTACACTGAGCAATCATTTATAAAGACCCTGTTTATTTGCTCTTCCACCGTAAATTCTTTCTTAAGATACACACTCTTCTGAAACAAAGCCCCGTGAATGGAATTCCTGTTGTCGTTCGTGATCGTCCATTTGAACGCACAATAACTTTGCATAAAGATAGCTCAGGGCTTTTGGGATTACAATTCAAGGACGGCAAAATAACAATTTGCATGATGGATTCTTCAGCTTCAAGAAACGGAATGTTAATCAACCATCAACTGTTGGAAATCAATGGTCAAAATGTTGTTGGCGTGACAGACAAGGAAGTTGCGAAAATTAATTATTTATGGATGTCAGGGGCTAGTGACTGTAACGATAATGCCGAGCTTCGGCATGATTATGCGGTAAGTTTAAAGTTTTTTTTATTGCCAAGAAAAGAAATCAATAATAATTAACATTTTGGAAAGTATTACAATAATATTAAGTGTAATTTGATTGTAATTGCTCAAAGATTGATTTTTTTACAGAATGGATGGACATGGGCGCCCGCAGCTAGTTTTCTCAGGCAGTGGCGTAACTAAGCCTGGAGCGCCCCCCCGCCAGCTGATCGGCCGGGCCGATTGCCGATCATTGACAACCCTTACAGCGAAGGGCGCTTCGCGCCCTCTAGCGCTCCCCGGACTGCTGCGCCCCCCCCGCACGGCGGGGCTGCGGGAGTGTTATTTACGCCACTGTTCTCAGGGGTGGCCAGGACTCTAAACAAACAAAAGAAACGGGGCAGTATTTGGGGATTGCCGATAGAAGTGAAAACTAAGTAGACAAGTAACTTGTGAATTGTATCGTCGAGATATTCGATTATTATTTTCAAATAATTTTTGGTTCATCAAGAAGTTTTGGAACATAGATAAACTGAAAATAGTAATCATCGAAATGAATACAATCTTCAATTTATAGGCTCACAGAACCTTCTTCAGGCGGACTGGTATGATTATTCAAGATGTTGTCAATGGGGGAAGAGACATCTCAAAAAGAGTGAAGAGGAAGTAATCAGTGCGTTCAGCATGCGATCTGTGATGATTGAACTTCTCATTTTATACTACTAGATGTCACCATCTGTAATTTGCTACTCGATAGCTTCTTACAAGTAGTCTTAAATGAAGAAGTTTTTCAATAGGATGTTGTCTATGAGGCCTATGAGGGATATGGGACACTGACGAGGCCTAATGAGGCCGAAACCGGTTTGTCTCTTCCCTCATTGACAACATCTTGAATAATCATCCCAGTCCGCCTGAAGAAGGTTCTGTGAGCCTATAAATTGAAGATTGTATTCATTTCGATGATTGCTATTTTCAATT
The DNA here is from genome assembly GCA_013421045.1 of Propylea japonica. Taxonomy (NCBI): domain Eukaryota; kingdom Metazoa; phylum Arthropoda; class Insecta; order Coleoptera; family Coccinellidae; genus Propylea; species Propylea japonica. The sequence continues at coordinate 32,945,874 of CM024245.1, read as the reverse complement.
TATCTATGTTTCGAAATTTGTTAGGTTAGCCTCCTTAAAGGCAAAGAATTTTTTTGTTTGTAATTTTTTTTTATCTCAATATCCAAATAATATTGAGTAATCGTTGATTTTGACTTATATATTATTAGAGTACGAAGAATCTATAGTTTAGTTGACGTTACCTTGGGAATCTCCAATCCTGTAGTTTCAGAAAACTAGTGGTTATTTTTTTTATTTATTTATTTATTTATTTATTCACTATGGAATACACACGGATGATTTTCACATCCAAAAAAGTATTCACTAAATATCAAACAAAAGTGCATACATGAAAATACATTACAAATTCCCTATATGTTCACAAAGAATAACAATAATCAAGAAACTGATGAGGAGAAAAAAATTTATTTATTTATTCATGAAATTGCAATTCTATGAACTGACTGTCGTTACGATTATATATACGATATATTGATGATTCTTTTTAATGTTTTTAGCATTTATAGTATAAAACATCTTAAATTTCAATTTATCAGTGTATTTTCACCTATAGTATGGTTTAGAATTGGTAGACAAATCACAACCCTTTCGTATTTTTGATGAGGACAAATTATTATATAAAAAATAGAGATTCATAAACGATTTTATATAAATTTATAATATGATAGTACTTTGCAATACTCTTTTCTCTTATGTGTCTTTTATTCTATGTTAGCTTTTTGCTGCAATGAAAATATATATTATCCTTACAGCATTTTATTGATATTTTTTCCATTTCAATACTTCTTGTTGCTATTTGTGAATAAAAATTCATTCGTAGAATAAGGAAAAAGAATATTAATTTATTTATCTATTCTCGATCGCCCCCTTAAAATCTTCTGCATCAATTCAGAATTCATGAAAGTATCAATATTTTGCAGATATTACTGAAACTTGTTCGGCTACGGTCCGATTAGACTTCAGTTCTCTGAATCTAATATACCAAAAAAAATCTGTATTCATTCCTCTTTCTACCCGCACCAGGATTCGAACTCGGACTTACAGATTTATAAACATTATGCTAGAGGTGGTTAATCTGTGGTCCAGCAATTTTCTTTTCTATGCTTCACGCTTCTGACATCTGTCATTTTCGTACGACAAATACAAATATTACAAATACGAAAGAAGGGAGGAGGAATTTATGTTCTGTGGAGGAACTGGAGGAAGGGACAGAAGAGAAGGAAAGAAATAAATACATTATTTGATTCGCTGCAAGTTGAACTAATAAATAGCGACGCATTTGGTTTATCAGCAATAAAAATTCTTTCATACATTCATTAGTCATTTCACTGCACATACAGACGATAATTCTTAGTCTTTGACAAGGTAAACTGAAGTACATTTTTACTATTCATTTCCAAGATAAAGAATATTGAAAGTAATATCTGATATCCAATTTTTGCAGTACAGGTCTCAGTTCAAAATGTCGATATATCCAAGCCTAGAGGATATGAAAATTGATCAACTGATGAAAACTCAGGAAAGATTGATAGAGTCAGTTTCAAACAACGCAGGATATCAGCAAATGCACAATCCTTCATCCCCTTCTCATCTTGCCAATGTTTATCCAGCTTTGAAAGACTTCATGGGGCTTGATCTAACAGAAAATATGATCGTACAAAATATGCCAGAACATGCTGATCTGCCTCTAGCAGCATATCAGGTAAAATTTAATACTTTGACACTCGTTTGAGATGATAACATTTGAGTTTATGCGCCTTGTGTTGAATTTTTAATTGCTGTCGTGAATAATTTAAACCTCTTGTGTTTTTAGAATGAAATAAAGTTCTTGTTATAGAGCCTTCCAACTTCTAGAAACAATTGTGGTAATTGATAGCCCCACTCTCAAACCAAACTTTGGGCCTTCAAAAGGCCCAAGTTACACATGGAATACGCCAACTGATTTTGTGCAAGGATAAGGACGGAAAAGTTGGTCTACGAGTTAAAGCCGTAGATAACGGAATTTTTGTGACACTGGTTATTGGAAAATCGCCTGCTGCTTTAGCTGGACTTAGATTTGGTGACCAAATACTTGAAATTAATGGAACTAGTGTAGCCGGTTTCACCATGGAAAGGGTAAGTTTTGGTTTCTAAATGAATTAAGGATTTTAAATTGATCTTTCACTGTAAATTCTTTCTCAAGGTACACACTCTTCTGAAACAAAGCCCCGTAAATGGAATTTCTGTTGTCGTTCGTGATCGTCCATTTGAACGCACAATAACTTTGCATAAAGACAGCGCAGGGCTCTTGGGATTCCAATTCAAGAACGGCAAAATAATAACTATCGTGATGGATTCTTCAGCTGCAAGAAACGGAATGTTAATCAACCACCAACTGTTGGAAATCGATGGTCAAAATGTTGTTGGCCTGAAAGACAAGGAAGTTGCGAAAATTATTGACGGATGTCAGGGGCCAGTGACTGTAACGATAATGCCGAGCTTCGTTTATGACCACATGATTAAGCGGTAAGTTTATAAATTTTTTTTATTGCCGAGATAAGCTATTAATAATAATTAACATTTTGGGAAGTATTACAATAATATTAAGTGTAATTTTATTGCTGAAAGATTGATTTTTTTACAGAATGGCTGGATCTCTACTGAAAGATCTTATGGATCATTCTATTCCGAATGTCTAATTTCGTTATTTTTCCCACAATCAATTATATGATCTTAAATTGGGTTATTTTATTCCCGACTTATTATTGGTGAATATGTTGAGACTATTCAAATAATATAATGTAATCGTTGATTTTGACTTATATATTATTAGAGTACGAAGAATTTATATTTTAGTTGACGTTACCTTAGGAATCTCCAATCCTGTAGTTTCAGAAAACTAGTGGTTATATTTTTTTTATTTATTCATGAAATTGCATTTCTATGAACTGACTGTCGTTACGATTCAATATATTGATGATTCATTTTAATGTTTTTAGCATTTATAGTATAAAACATCTTAAATTTCAATTTATCGGTGGATTTTCACATACAGGATGGTTTAGAATTGGCAGACAAATCACGACCCTTTCGTATTTTTGATAAAGACGGATTATTATAATATGAATGCTAGAGATTCAGAAACGATTTTATATAAATATATAATATGATAGTACTTTGCAATACTCTATTCTCTTATGTGTCTTTTATTCTGTGTTAGCTTTTTGCTGCAATGGAAATATATTATCTTTACAGCAGTTTATTGATATTTTTTCCATTTGAATACTTCTTGTTGCTATTTGTGAATAATAATGCATAAAATGCATTCGCAGGCATTGAAAAAATATCAGGCGTCTCGTAGAATAAGGAAAAAAGAATATAAATTTATTTACCTATTCTGTGGTTGAAGAATTGTCATCAATAGTCTATGATCTAACCTCGATTATTTTCACTTTGTTTTTGTGAAGAGTGAAGAACACAACACGTTAGTTTTAAAAATTATGTGATTATCATATATTTCAAATTTCAACAATATTACAAAAATGGAACTCTGGAATACACGAAATTTGCTGGCACCCCCCAGGTATACCTATGAAGCAAATGCTGATGATATAGGTAATTGTATTTGTTTGAATTGTTAAGTGCAGTATACATTTATAGCAGTGTTTTTCAGATATCAATCATTTAAAAAGTATCCTTCAGGACAGCATTTCATTTTATAATGACCAAAATCTGTTAAACGTTGAGGTGGCCTTATTGTCGAGAATTGTCTATAGGATGAAAACGAAATTTCGCAATTCGAAAGATTTTCAAACGTTTGAGAAGGTCAAGAAAGATTTGAATATCTTTGAAGGGATGAATATATCGAAGGAATTAGAACATTTTCTTTCTATGTTACCGAGTGTTGATTACCATGATGTCATGGTGTCCCTACCAACGAAGAATATGATAGATTTTATTTTAGTCCAATTGCAAGGAGTTGGAAAAATTTTGTGCAGAGCCATTCAAACCTGCAAACATACTGTGGAAATTTATGAGCACCGATTATATTTGGGGCATTTTTGGAAAATGGCACTCATCGCTATTGCTTTAGTGTCAAGAATTCACATTTTATGTCTCAACCTTGTTAAATTTACTTGTCTATTGTACTTGAGACTTCTCCCCTTTTCTAACAAATTAAAGAATGTTACAACAAATTGGTTACCGAAGGAATATGTTTTCCCTAGAGATCTAAAATCATGGTTGAATGTTGAGTGGTGCAAACTCGAAGAAGTGATAGAAATACCTGATAACGAATTCAATTTGAGTTTTATTAATTTGGTTGATGATTCAGATGACGAAGTGGAGTGTATTGAAGTAAGTCTCATATAATCTTGGATAATTTTATTGAAGTATAATCAGTTCTGAAAACGTTATTCAAAGATTTACATTTCAGGAACTAGAAATACTGGAAGATTTCAGGAAAATACGAAGGGATGATAACATATGAGTTTATGCGCCTTGTGTTAAACCTTTGATTGCTGTTGTGTTTTTAGAATGAAATGAGGTTCTTGTTATAGAGCCTTCCTACTTCTGGAAACAATTGTGGTAATGTGTTAGCCCCACTCTCAAACCAAACTTTGGGCCTTCAAAAGGCCCAAGTTACACATAGAATACTCCAACTGATTTTGTGCAAGGATAAGGACGGAAAAGTTGGTCTACGAGTTAAAGCCGTAGACAACAGAATTTTTGTGACACTGGTTATTGGAAAATCGCCTGCTGCTTTAGCTGGACTTAGATTTGGTGACCAAATAGTGGTTATATTTTTTTAATTCATTCATGAAATTGCATTTCTATGAACTGACTGTCGTTACGATTCAATATAATATTCATTTTAATGTTTTTAGCATTTATAGTATAAAAAATCTTAAAATTCAATTTATCGGTGTATTTTCACATTCAGGATGGTTTAGGATTGGTAGACAAATCACAACCCTTTCGTATTTTTGATAAGGACGAATTATTATAATATGAATGCTAGAGATTCAGAAACGATTTTATAGTCCGTTTAAGAATTATTGACATCGAAGCATGCCATGAACGTCCAGTCGGGGCTTTATTTCTAGTTACTAAAAAGTCACTAAAAATTTCTGTGGGTTCATCAGAGTCAGAGAAGCGAAATAAATAAATATAACCTAGAAATATATTTAATACAATATTTTTATTTTCCAAATCAAGTTTTTGAGCTTGAGAATGTTCCTGATTCTTAAATACCATTAGGATTGTGTAAATCTCTATACCTACCAAAGTATATAATTTCTGACACTGTATTGACAAATTTTCGTATTTACCATCAATTGCAGCTAAAGAGCGAGGAAACCAGAATAGGTATAGCCCCTAAGCTTATGAATATCATGAAAAATAAACAGTCATTTATTATTTCAGTCCAGTTCAATCAATGGGATTCAGGTTCTATTACTATATCGCTGCCTCAATAAATAAAACTATAATCTATCAAAGTACTCTAATGAGATGTCATTCATAATTCACCCATGAAGATTGAGACTCCATTGAAGATAATTTTTTCTCTGACAAACTTTCATAATTATAACTAAAAATGATTGTGTTCAACTCAAATTCAACTGAGGTAGCCAAACTGGTGAAACGAAACTGTAAGAACTTGTTGTTATTCTGAAATGTGTGGCCAAATTTGTTTATTGGTTATACATAATAAGACAAAAACACTAACAAGAGAATCTATTCAGTGGGTATGTTAATTGTATAACTTTAATAAACTTATCACCGATTCTGTCTGTTTCAGTAAGAGGAATATTTCATTGGATAGCTAAAAAAAATAAACAGAGCTTGTTTGGCAAAGGTGTTAAAATTAAATGAAATGAAAAAATGTGGACCACAAGATGTTATAATTTTTGTATGAAATTCATACTTGTTTCAGAATATACTATTGCACAGATTTAATAATGATTTCATTCATGTATATGCTTAGAATATTATGAATAGAGAAATGGTGAATATTTTGGCTTTTAATGGAAACAATTGTCAATTTAGCTTTATTTAGGTCTTGTCAGTATTATTTTAGATAAAAGTTGATTGAGTTCCTTTGAGTGTTTGGAATTCAGAGAAAGCAAAAGTTAAGGTTTTAGCATAAAATCTTTATTTCAATCCTTACCGTATTGGTAAGAAACACACTTATTCAACATTTCTTAAAACTGACAATTTACAGTGAAAAACTAAAATAAGCTTCTGTACAAAATTGAGAAAATTAATTCAGAACATTATTCCAAAATTTTATTGTTAATTGGAGACAGAAATATTATATGCAATCATAGATTCATTGAAAATAATTATTAAAAGTACAGTAGAATACTTAGAGACTTATACATTTTACTATTTATTTACATATTAGAATTATCTTCTAAATGCAGTGCTCCAAAGCGAACATAACATGTAAAATAACTGTTACAGTAAACATTAAAATTGTATTAACAATTCAACTTTCTATAAAATCCAACAAAGGATTTAAGTATTCCTAAGTTGATCAATTATAGGAAACTTATGTTCTTGTAACCATTGCCGATACTTTTTTACGAGAAGCAGTCGAAGGTATTTTATCAACTCTGATTGAATGATATGGCTTTGTATCAAATAACTGCAGAGAAGGTAATAATTGTTCAGTAATCCATTAATGAAATAGTTCCCCATTCATTGTCTTATGGTAATCCATATCATTGATACCACTGTCAAGAATTAGATCACATCCAGGTAAAAATCCATCAAATTGTGTACCTCCTGCTTTCACCTATCCATGTTTCATCGAGATAAACAATTTTTTCATTTTCTCTCAAGTATTCAAGATATTTACCACAAAACCGTATATTCACGATATCTTTATGTTTATCAATAAGAATTTTCCTTCGATCAACTTTCTCATACTTGTAACCAATTTTTATGATTATTCTATAAAGTGTTGACTTCAAATGATCGAAATCCAGGTGCTTTTTAGCCAGTTCAAAAATGATATCCAAGTGATATACTCGTTTTTGATTTTAGAAAAATAATTTAGAAAAATAATGTCGTTTAATGTCTCTTTGAAGGTATAATCATGTGGAATAGGTTTCCTTCCAGTGCTAACTCTGGCTCTACCAACTTGCCTTCTACTTTTTTCTCCGAAATTCTAGGACAGTTCTAGGAGAAATCTGAAATTTTAAAACTCATTACTTAATCAGAAAACACATTGTACATGATCGTTTACCTGAAATACCAGCACAATGCGTTTAATACTAGCAGAAATATCTGCTGAATCCCTAAAGAACTCGTAGTAACACCGGTACAATGCCTGGCGTTCTCTTGCAGTAAGGTGAGAGGTATCTGGTTGTATTCCGGCCATTTTCAATTCAGTAATCAAATCAAAGTAGATTTAAGAGATATTTAAATCCACTTGCCGATTAAATCAAGAATATTCGCCAATAAATTCGAAATATCTTCAATAGGTTAACTCAAACTTCAAAAAGTCATAAGTCAGTGATATTTTCAACACCAACCTAAAATCGGCAAATCGAAATTTACTGAACGGGACCGATACCAACATATTTTCGATTTCCCACAGCCACCCGAGATGTCAATCATTCTTAAACGGACTATAGAAATATATTTAATACAATAATATTTTTATTTTCCAAAGCAAGTTTTTGAGCTTGAGAATGTTCCTGATTCTTAAATACCATTAGGATTGTGTAAATCTCTATACCTACCAGAAGTATACATATAATTTCTGACACTGTATACAAATTTTCGTATTTACCATCAATTGCAGCTAAAGAGCGAGGAAACCAGAATAGGTACAGCCCCTAAGCTTATGAATATCATGAAAAATAAACAGTCATTTATTATTTCAGTCCAGTTCAATCAATGGGATTCAGGTTCTATTACTATATCGCTGCCTCAATAAATAAAACTATAAACTATCGAAGTACTCTAATGAGATATCATTCATAATTCACCCATGAAGATTGAGACTCTATTGAAGATAATTAAGATAAATGTTCTTTTTCTCTGACAAACTTTCATAATTATAACTAAAAATGATTGTGTAACTCAAATTCAACTGAGGTAGCCAAACTGGTGAAACAAAACAGTAAGAACTTGTTGATATTCTGAAATGTGTGGCCAAATTCGTTAATTGGTTGTACATAATAAGACAAAAACACTAATAAAAGAATCTATTCAGTGGGTATGTTAATTGTAGTATAACTTTAATAAACTTATCACCGATTCTGTCTGTTTCAGTAAGAGGAATATTTCATTGAATAGCAAAAAAAAATAAACAGAGCTTGTTTGGCAAAGGTGTTAAAATTAAATGAAGTGAAAAATGTGGACCACAGATGTTATAATTTTTGTATGAAATTCATACTTGTTTCAGAATATACTATTGCACAGATTTAATAATGATTTCATTCATGTATATGCTTAGAATATTATGAATAGAGAAATGGTGAATATTTTGGCTTTTAATGGAAACGATTGTCAATTTAGCTTTATTTAGGTCTTGTCGGTATTATTTTAGATAAAAGTTGATTGAGTTCCTTTGAGTGTTTGGAATTCAGAGAAAGCAAAAGTTAAAGTTTTAGCATAAAATCTTTGTTTCAATCCTTACCGTATGGGTAAGGAACACACTTATTCAACATTTCTTAAAACTGACAATTTACAGTGAAAAACTAAAATAAGCTTCTGTACAAAATTGAGAAAATTAATTCAGAACATTATTCCAAAATTTTATTGTTAATTGGAGACAGAAATATTATATGCAATCATAGATTCATTGAAAATAATTATTAAAAGTACAGTAGAATACTTAGAGACTTATACATTTTACTATTTATTTACATATTAGAATTATCTTCTAAATGCAGTGCTCCAAAGCGAACATAACATGTAAAATAACTGTTACAGTAAACATTAAAATTGTATTAACAATTCAACTTTCTATAAAATCCAACAAAGGATTTAAGTATTCCTAAGTTAATCAATTATAGGAAACTTATGGTCTTGTAGCCATTGCCGAATTACTTTTTTACGAGAAGCAGTCGTAGGTATTTGATCAACGTTGATTGAATGATATGGTGCATTATCCATGATAATGACACACTTTGTATCAAATAACTGCAGAGAAGGTATTCATTGTTCAGTAATCCATCAATGAAATAGTTCCCCATTCATTGTCTTATGGTAATCCGTATCATTGATACCACTGTCAAGAATTAGATCACATCCAGGTAAAAATCCATCAAATTGTGCACCTCCTGCTTTCACCTATGAACATACTTAGGCAAACCTTCAGGATTACTTTCTAATGTCCACTGGCGGATTTGACTGCCACTTTCAAATATCCATGTTTCATCTAGATAAACAAATTTTACATTTTCTCTCAAGTATTCAAGATATTTACCACAAAACCGTATATTCACGATATCTTTATGTTTATATTTTCCTTCGATCAACTTTCTCATACTTGTAACCAATTTTTTTGATTATTCTATAAAGTGTTGACGTAAAATGATCGAAATCCAGGTGCTTTTCAGCCAGTTCAAAAATGATATCCAAAGTGATATACTCGTTGTTTTTGATTTTAGAAAAAAATATTGTCGTTTAATGTCTCTTTGAAGGTATAATCATGAGGAATAGGTTTCCTTCCAGTGCTAACTCTGGCTCTACCAACTTGCCTTCTACGTTTTTCTTCGAAATTCTAGGACAGTTCTAGGAGAAATCTGAAATTTTAAAACTCATTACTTAATCAGAAAACACATTGTACATGATCGTTTACCTGAAATACCAGCACAATGCGTTTAATACTAGCAGAAATATCTGCTGAATCCCTAAAGAACTCGCAGTAACACCGATACACTGCCTGGCGTTCTCTTGCAGTAAGGTGAGAGGTATCTGGTTGTATTCCGGCCATTTTCAATTCAGTAATCAAATCAAAGTAGATTTAAGAGATATTTAAATCCACTTGCCGATTAAATCAAGGATATTCACAAATAAATTCGAATTTCGAAATATCTTCAACAGGAAAAGTCAAATTCAGTGATATTTTCAACACCAACCTAAAATCGGCAAATCGAAATTCACCGAACGGACCGATACCAACATATTTTCGATTCCCCACAGCCACCCGAGATGTCAATCATTCTTAAACGGACTATATATAAATTTATAATATGTTGTTAAGTCGAATTTTGGCGAGCTGTGGTTACATGTAACTATCTAACTATCACGTGATCATTTGACAGAAAATACGTGTATTAACTGTCAAATGATCACGTGATAGTTAGATAGTTACATGTAACCACAGCTCGCCAAAATTCGACTTTAGTACTTTGCAATACTCTATTCTCTTATGTGTCTTTTATTCTGTGTTAGCTTTTTGCTGCAATGGAAATATATTATCTTTACAGCAGTTTATTGATATTTTTTCTATTTGAATACTTCTTGTTGCTATTTGTGAATAATAATTCATTCGCAGGCATTGAAAAATTATCAGGCGTCTCGTAGAATAAGGAAAAAAGAATATAAATTTATTTACCTATTCTGTGGTTGAAGAATTGTCATCAATAGTCTATGATCTAACCTCGATTATTTTCACTTTGTTTTTGTGAAGAACACAACACGTTAGTTTTAAAAATTATGTGATTATCATATATTTCAAATTTCAACAATATTACAAAAATGGAACTCTGGAATACACGAAATTTGCTGGCACCCCCCACGTATACCTATGAAGCAAATGCTGATGATATAGGTAATTGTATTTGTTTGAATTGTTAAGTGCAGTATACATTTATAGCAGTGTTTTCCAGATATCAATCATTTGAAAAGTATCCTTCAGGATGGCATATCATTTTATAATGACCAAAATCTGTTGCATGTTGAGGTGGCATTATTGTCAAGAATTGTCTATAGGATGAAAACAAAATTTCGCAATTCAAAAGATTTCCAAACGTTTGAGAAGGTCAAGAAAGATTTGAATATCTTTGAAGGGATGAATATATCGACGAAATTAGAATATTTACTTTCTATGTTACCGAGTGTTGATTACCATGATGTCATGGTGTCCCTACCTACCAAGAATATGATAGATTTTCTTTTGGTTCAATTGCAAGGAGTCGGAAAAATTTTGTGCAGAGCCATTCAAACCTGCAAACATACTGTGATAATTTATGAGCACCGATTATATTTGGGGCATTTTTGGAAAATGGCACTCATCGCTATTGCTTTAGTGTCAAGAATTCACATTTTATGTCTCAACCTTGTTAAATTCACTTGTCTATTGTACTTGAGGCTTCTCCCCTTTTCTCATAAATTAAAGAATGTAACAACAAATTGGTTACCAAAGGAATATGTTTTCCCTAAAGATTTAAAATCATGGTTAAATGTTGAGTGGTGCAAACTCGAAGAAGTGATAGAAATACCTGATAACGAATTCAATTTGAGTTTTATTAATTTGGTTGATGATTCAGATGACGAAGTGGAGTGTATTGAAGTAAGTCTCATATAATATTGGATAATTTTATTGAAGTATAATCAGTTCTGAAAGCGTTTTTCAAAGATTTACTTTTCAGGTCCTAGATGATACAGAAATACTTGAAGATTTCAGGAAAATACGAAGGTCTCAATTGAAAATACTGGATTTTGAATCCAATAATGCATTTACATCCAAGTATTTGGTAGATATAGGTGAAGAAATAGCTGTTGATGAAGATAATATACAAAACAAAAAGCATCATGATAATAATATACAAGAGGAAACTGATGAAACATTGAAAAACGACCAAGAGGTACCTGAAGAACATGTTCATGAAGAGGTGGACCTTGGAGGAGAGGAAATTTCTTCGTCAGAAGAAGATCCTCAACCCAATACAGATCAAGTTGATATGGGTGAAGTTATTTCGTCCTCAGACGATGTTACTCTTATGCATAAACACCAAAAAGCGACTGAAGTTGATCTTGGAGAAGTAATTCTATCAGATGATGAAATATTTGAGGTACCCAGAACTATAAACCTCAAAAAAACTAAATTTGATAAGCATAAATCATGTGAATTGGTTATTTCATCCTCTGATAATGAGGATGACGACACTAGCGTACAATTTGTTGCCGAGACTAAGTTAAGAAAACCATGTGTGACATCTGATTTCATTCCGTTAGAATCATCAACACCTTCTCAGTTTAAAACTGCAAGACCAGTGAAATTTCGAGCTAAAAAACGATCCAAGAAAGGAAATAATAGTAAAAAAGAGACTGTTGACAATTCAAGTGTTGTGATTATTCCAGACAGCCCAAATAATTGTGTGAAGAAAAAGAAAACTAAAAATGTAAAAACGGAGTCTACTCTTCTCACCCCAAAGAATCGAAAGAGAAACTCAGATGAAAATTCTAGAAAAAATATACCAAATAAAAAGAAGAAGAAATGAAATGATCTTCTTTATAGTTTTGTTATTGAAAATTATAGAATATTGTTTATTTATGTTTTGGTAATAAAGATTTGAAAGTTATTTTGGAAGATTGTTATATATAGTCTGTTCACAAAAGTTTGAGCGCTTAGTAGGCGTTTGTTCATTTATGTGAAGTTGGCAGTAGTTGCTGTCATAATGTAAAATAAAGTCAACGTTGCCGAATATACCTGGCCTCGTCCAACAAGCTTGCGAGTTATCAGAGAACTCTATGCAATATTGACAACATTGCGTATCAGTTTGACAAGAAAATAAAGAACATAACCTAAAATTTTAATATACACAGTGGAATATGCCAAATTTCCATGGCCAACTGACTGCTCAAACTTTCGTGAACAGGCAATATATTTTAATTCTGAAAATGTCATTCCTTTACTGTATTACACAACAAATCAAAGTTTTTGGGACTTGGGTGGAATAAGTTCAGTGAAGATATTATAATTAACATGTAATATAAATTCAATATATCCGATTATAATAGTTATATACATCTGCATAAAACGTCATACATATATTTTAACAACTGATAATTGCCTATTCTCAACAAGAATCATTAAAAACCTATAATTTTCTGAATAAAAACATTGCAAATAATTGCCCTTTCAATTTTCATAGCAAACAACAAAGTATTTTGTATTAGAAGCACTTATGAAGTTTTTGGAAGTACAATTATTCAGACAATATATCTAAATTGTGCTTTCTTATTAAAAATTACAGCTTGATTCAATTCTCGACAGAATTCTTCATGATGTTGCCATTTTTTTTCTACATCGACTAATAAGGTGTATCTACTAATAATCTGTATTCAACTATTTCACGATTCTTTTAGGTTATGATACAAGTCTCTTCTAGCAGAAGTCTCATTCCCTATTCTTAATAGCGGACGCCAACCAACAAGCAAGTAGTATTCCAATGACCTGAAAAAGTTTTGAATAATATCAGGTTTCTACTAGATAAAGAGAATAAATATAGATGTTTAAGCTTCCCCTCAGAAGTTATTAAGCCTGTTGGAGTTAGGAGACGCAGTTGCGTAGGCTTTGTTACTGTGTCCTTACGACAACTCAGGCACAGCAGAGCTTTTTGTTGTTATTACCTCAACGAAAGCTATGCCTACTCCAACACCTATCAGAACGTTAGCGGAAGATTCGGCTTTACTCTTGAGCTCGCCATAGCAACCATCTGAGTAAAGATAGTTATCGTTTGGTTGAGCATTTCGGCAATGGAAATCTTGGGGTGGAGCCGATCCCTCTCTCGTTGGGTGACAACAGCTCAATGGTATCGTTTTTTCAGGCCAATCAATCGGTCCAGTCACACCACAGCATTTCAACTGAAATTCAAAATATGAAATAGTCAAGTCATAATACTGAATGAAAAAGAAACTACAATACCCAGAAGGAGCTAGGTGTTTAAATTTTAAATCTTCTTTGGCAGAACATAGACATTATAGCAAGGAGTAAATCATTGAAATTTGAAGGAAAATAAAACAGGATTTATTTTTACCCTCAAAATGCAATATCTTTCAAACGACTGCACCAAATTGGATAATGCTTTTTTTGTTGTGTTCATAATTGCTGGGACAAGGTTTATACAACAGAATATTTCCAAAAAATTGTTCAGAAAAAAATTAAAGGCTTTCCTTTTTCTTACGACCAATCAAGCAGTCATATAATACATATTTATAGGTTATAATGATTTTGACACTTGGACAAAAGGTGAAGTTACATCAAGTGAATCGAAAATTTAAAATTTTAATCAGAAATAACGCATGAACTAACATATTACACAATGAGATATTTGATTGAAACTTATTCATTACTCACCTTTTTCTGGATATTATCCCAAGCGATTTTATCAGAGTTGCTGTTATTGTAAGAATGCAAAGAGTCTTTCATTATATTCTTCATGGTTGTTTCAAAGTCACTCTTGTATACAGCAGCGGTAATTCCAATTGATAACTCGGCAATCAGTATTGCAAGCAAGCATAGAGCGAACTGAAAATAATATAATAATAATAATGTTTATATTTCCTACAAAATTACAATAATAAAATAAAGGTTTTTTCTTTCCAAAATTGAAAATAAACATTTGTCAAATTACTGAAGCATGTACTGTATATGCTTGTGCGTGATATAACAAAAAATAATTATTAATTCCGATATATTATCATTTTATATAATAATAATGTTTAAAAAGAAACAAAGAACAGCAATATGCTATAATATCAAATAAACAGATGAATTATATCGGGTGTCCCAAAGTGAGTGGCCTATTATTTTCATTATTATGATAATTTTTTTGGTCCATCCTGTATAACTGACAACTATAATTCAAAAGCATTAGAAGAATTTTTCACTTATGCCATATTTTACAAAATTTAAACCTATGTATGAATGTATTTTGGATTGCATGATGCCCGTATGTTTGTGATCACAAATCAGATCAGCAGATGGCGCTGTAGTCGTTATTTAGGTTATTAATCACTATGCAACTAAACGGCTGGATCGAATTGAATGGATTTTTGTGTATACAGAACAACGTCTGTTGGTTCTGCTAGTAAGCTATAAAAAGTTTCTGTAAATTAATGCAAATAATGTGTTTTATTTATTTTTGAAAAACCGCACATTTCGATGCATCCTTTATAAATTTTCGAATGCGTAGATTTCTTATTCTGACTGATTTCAGTGACAATGAATGAGTTATGGGTGACAGGTATTCCAAAGTTTACTTACCGCCATGAGCAGGGTATAAGACTCTCTAATAGCTCCATAGCAACCTAAAGAAGCTACAAGGAATACTATGCAGCCCACAACAATCAAAACAACTGGTGGGGCAAGAAGTCTTCCTTCTAAAAATGGCTGAATTCTCCAACGTCTGAAAGAACGCATGCTCCAGCAACTATCAGTCCAACCCCTGATATCTGAAATTTGTATAAAATCTCATCATTCATAAAGTGCTATACAGGTTTGCAAATTCACATCGAAACATCAGACAAAGAATTTCACTGCCCAGTTATATATTCGAGAGATTCACTTGCTGTAACTGACTGAATCCAGTTGTCCGATTGTAATAATGTAGTGTTGTCTCTTTCTTAACGTTGGGAGTGAACATATGGTATTTAACCTGCAATACGCGCATAGAATTATGTAAAGTATCAGGCTGTCCGTGATACTCGATTCAAATACTTGCGGTTGCCTACCATACTTCTTGAGTTAAGCCACTCCCAACGATAAGAGAGGGACAACACTACATTATTGCAATCGGACAACTGGATTGAGTCAGTTCAAAGCACGTAAATTTCTCGAGTATAAAACTGTTCATCTGGATGGAAAATTCTCTGTCTGGTGTATTGTATATCGTATGTTGCTGACGTGAACACGATAACTCGCGAATAGTTTGAGTGGGCGTTCTGAAATTTTGAGATTTGGTTCGGGTTCCGAATGGTGTGGTTGCGTTGTAAACAAGCCGAATCTGTCCAGTTCTTTCGAAGTATTGAAAGATGTCTAGATATAAATCTAGAAAGAAACTATCAGAAGTGTGATATTAGCCATACACTCAGATAGTCAAGCTGCTATTAAAGCACTGAGCTCCTACGTCATCGATTCTAAGATGATCTGGGAGTGCCGGAACAAACTCAACGAGGTAGGCAAGGAAAAATAAGGTCTTTTAATCTGGGTTCCCGGCCACTCGGGAATCGAAGGTAACGAAGAGGCCAATACACTCGCCAAAGGGGCGCACAAATGTCACTCTTTGGCCAGAACCCTTCTGTGGTATATCTAAATGTACTATATAAGAAGGAGTTTCTGGAGAAGGAGAAAGCCGAGAGGGAAAAGCTCTGGCGGAATCTCCCAGGGATGGATCATTCCACTGAGTTCCTTCGGAACTTCGAGACAGCGGGATCCAAAAGATATCTGGATCTTGGTAACAAGCAATTGCACCTCCTCACTGGCTTCTTACAGGACATTGTCGCCTTAGGAAGCACCTGTTGAGGATGGGATTGTCGGACACTGACGAGTGTAGGTTCTGTGGGGAGGAGGAAGAAACCCCATTCACCTAGTCACGGAATGCCTTGGCATTACGAGCCTGAGGAGGAAATGCCTTGGACAAGAAACTTGTAAGAGTGAGGAACTAGCCTCGTTGAAGTCTTCACAGTTACTAGATTTCATTAGATCTCTGGAACTGGAAGGCGAGCTGTGAAGGTTTTTTTTTGGCCAGAACAGCTCTGTAAGGGGGCACAATAGACCTTAAGGTCGCAGTGGACTGTAACCCTCTGTAAACTAACTAAACTATGTTGCTGATTGTGAATTTCCAAACCTGAACACGATAACTCGCGAATAGTTGAGTGGGCGTTCTGAAATTTTGAGATTTGGTTCGGGTTCCGAATGCTGTGTTGAGTTCGTAAACAAGCCGAATCTGTCCAGTTCTTTCGAAGTTATTGAGATTTGACATTTTTAACATTGGTTGAAACCACCCCTGTGAGACACGCGTCATTAGAAAACATACATTTTGTCCTTGCGTGGTAAGCCGATAAATTTTTCTCTAATGGAACTTGTTACGGCCTAGAAATTTTCACGGTAGATTTGAAACAACTAAAGGGTTTTCCAATAAGAGGTGTTGTTTTGAATAGCCCGCTATTTCGGTAGATGTAACGTTTGAAGCTGCCATTTTTTGACATTTGACAAGTAGAAACTATGCCATTAATAAAAATGAAACGATACACGCTTCAAGAACGTATTGAAATTATTAAAATTCACTATAAAAATGGTGAAAATTCGGCAGAGACGGTTCGTTGAAACTCGAACATTTTTGGGTCGTCGTGAAGCACCTTGTCGGACCGCAATAAAGAAATTGGTGGAAAAATTCGAGCTGTAAGGACAAGTTAGTGATGTGAAGAATAAAACCCGTGCACGTCGCTCAAGAACAGCCGAGAATATTGCTGCTGTAGCCAAAAGTGTTGAAGAAAACCCAGGTTTGTCCATTCCCCGTCGTTTTCGGAATAGGCATTCCATAAACGTCATTACACCGTATTGTGTATAAAGATTTGGGTCTTGAGGCTTATAAAGTTCAGCACAAGAACTCAAGCCGGCCAATTATCAACAACGTCTTGTCTTTGCTGATTGGGTCGTTGAAATGCGGACCGTGTTATCTCTCGAAGAGGTGATCACAATTGGCCACCGAAATCTTGTGATTTAACACCTAGCGACTTCTTCCTTTGGGGCCACGTGAAAGTGCAGGTCTACGCTAATAGCCCAGCGTCGATTCAAGACCTCAAAGATGGAATTCGCGAGGCTATCGAGGACATAGGACAGCCACTTTGCGATTTGGTTATGGAAATTTTCATAAAAAGGATATGGTCCTGTAATCGTGGTCGTGGTGGTGATTTGCCTTATGTTATTTTCCACTGTTAACGGCATAGCTTCTTCTTTATAATTAAATAAACATCCGATCATTTATGTTGAAAAATGGCATTTTTATTTTAATATCAAAAAAACACATTTTACTGGAAAACCCTTTACATGTCTGTATATGCTTGCCGTAGGCCAGACGTGAACACGTTGAAATAATGAAAAAAATATAATGGAACCAATAGCCCTCAAGGTATTCAAATTGGATTTTTCTTTTTCCCAATACAAGCAAGTGCGTAAAAGCTTCGGATTTAACGTCAGCGCTTTTTTGAAATTTTAATTGAATATCGCTCTAATATTTGAAACATTGAAATCCAATAAATAAAAAATGATTCAAATTATCCGCACCATTTCCACAATTGTATTCGCTGATAGCATCATCATAAAATTATAACTTGAACAATTCGACAAGGATTAATTAAACATTGTTCTAAAATACTTCATCATCAAAAATATACTCACTGCGAAAACCAAGTTGAAAATGAATAAAATATACTTGATGATACTAAGTTCGCAGGTCTTCATTTTTGTGCGTGTGCGACTCCTTCAAAGGTCACTTATAATTCTGAACTTTATTCTGCAAGTTAATTTCTTAAAATAATACCGAACCCAATTCGAAGAAACGACAATGATTGGTCCGTGTTTGGTGTTACAAACGTAGGTTTCCTAGGCAACAAAGAGAACAATAAACCCTAGGGTTCACAAGATTATATCTTATGACGAAATCGATGATTTCACAGTTTTCCAGCTATGGTTTTAAGGGTAAAATTCCATCATTTGTGGAAGTTTCCACGCTTATTCCAGAAACAACGTGATTTGAAGGGTTTTCCAATAAGAGCTGTTATTTTGATATTGAAAGAAAAATGCCATTTTTCAATATAAATGATCGGATGTTCATTTAATTATGAAGAAGAAGCTATGCCGTTGATAGTGAAAAATAACATCAGGCAATTGAAAGTGAACGTTGTCCAGATCAATACTATCCAATTTCGGCCATAAAAAATCATTAATCATTTTTCTTCAACACTTTCGGCTACAGCAGCAATATTCTCGGCTGTTGTTGAGCGACGTACGCGGGTTTTATTCTTCACATCACTAACTTGTCCCAACAGCTCGACTTCTTCCAACAATTTCTTTATTCACGACGACCCAAAAATGTTCGAGTTTCACAAACCGTCTCTGCCAAATTTTCACCATTTTTATAGTGAATTTCAATAATTCCAATGTGTTCATGAAGCGTGTATCGTTCCATTTTTATTCATGGCGTAGTTTCTACCTGTCAAATGTCAAAAACTGACAGCTTCAAACGTGACATTTACCGAAGTCGCTATGCAGTATTCTCGACAAGTGATATTCGAAAACGTATACGAACTTCATTGCGCGAGTCCCTGTTTTACCTGCAAAAATGCAATGAAGTTCGTATACGTTTTGGACTATCACTTCTCGCGAATATGGCACCTGGACGGGTGAGCAGCGTTCGTTCTGTGTTCGAGTTTATCACCAAAATCAACATTTTTTCTCCCATTTTCATCTCAACGGCTATGTAAACCAACAAAACTGCCGGTATTGGTCTTCAGAAAACCCCAAAGAGAAACATGAAACTTAATTACATAGTCTGGAGGTCACAGTTTGATGTGCAATACACGCACACGGCATTATTGGCCCGTACTTTCTCCAAGAGGGACGCGGCCGAGCAGTAACAGTGGATTCTGATCGTTATGTGGACATGTTGAACAATTTGTTCGCACCAGCCCTTCAAAACTTTGATGGATACAATCGGGACACTTGGTTTCAGCAAGACATAGCCACTTGTCACACTTCAAATCGGTCTTTACCAGTTATTCAGTCGCTTTTTCCTGAAAAAATTGATTTCTCGACGTGGAGACCCTCCATGGCCCCCCAGAAGCCCGGACTTGACACCTTGCGACTTTCACCTCAAAAATGTAGTCTACCGCAACAATCTTCGACTCTAATTGTGTTGAAGGAAAATATCCGCCAGGAAATTCAAGCCATCGGTCCAGAAACTTTGCGACGTGTTTTTCCAAAGGAGGTTCGACTCGAAGAGTGCCAGCAGAAATACAGTGGACATTTGGACAGCGTAATTTCTAAGAAATGAATATCCGAAGTGCTGAGCATTATTTGTAGAAAAAAATTAAAATTGACTTGATAGTTTTTGTTTTATTTCTCTTTTAAATTGGCAGAATTGTCATAGACAACGGATTCTTCATCATTGAGTCCAATCTAGTCGTAGACCACTCTCGGTCCAAAATTCGAATAAAAAAAACAGACATTTGGGCAAAATGATAGCACGCTGTTTCCCCAGGAACAGAGGCGCTTAAAACAGAAAATTTAATAATTTCGGGATGAGATTCGAAACTGAGATCTACAGATTATTAGTCCAAGTTTTTAACCAATTGTGAGATCCAGATTTTTTGCCATTTTGGTGGCCTTTTGTAATATAAACTTCCGGTTTTTGAAGACATTAATTCGTACAGGACAAATAAGTTCGTAAATCAATAATATGACATCATCAAGGTGTACGAATGTGGTTATCGTTCTTCTTATATACAGGCTGTCCCAAAAATACCACGCGAAAGTGACACTGGAGATAGATTGGCATTAGGTCTATCAGATATCATCAACGTGACCTCAGTAAAAGTCCGCTGGTTTTCGAGATATCACCACTTTACTACCTACTTATCTGCAAACAAAAAAGGAAAGAGAAAGTGAGATAAAAGAAAAAGAAGAGCAAAAATAATGGTTGTTGGAAACGGTAGCGAGCACATGTAATTTGGCAACAGGTGATGTGCATTTTTTCCTTTTCGGCTTAAACACCTCTCTCGCGACAAAATTAGAATTTCTAAGGTTTTGACCTAAAAAAATTGGTAGTGTTGTGTCATGAAATGAACCAGTTTTTAAAGAATACACAAAAGTGGTGATATCTCGAAAACTAGCGGACTTTTACTGAGGTCATGTTGATGTTATCTGATACCTAAGGCCAATCCATCTCCAGTGTCACTTTCGCGTGGTATTTTGGGACACCCTGTATATGTACGGGAGTAAAAAGACTTCTTATTGGAAAATTCCGAGCTGAAAAATTGACGACTTCAAGTCAGAATTTTCTTGTTCTATCTGCATTATTAAAAAGAGCTCATGGGAACGATACTTTGCAATTCAGTACTAAAATTAGGATGTCCTTTCATGTGCGAATGGAAGTTTGAACAAATATTTGCTTTGTCATGGTTGAGAATAATTAATATCTAGGTAGTAGTTATTTGTGGAAATGTTGATTGACAACCTCGAAGAGAATTAAAACCTTTATTCAGTTTGCCTCAAGATGAATTAATTTCACTTCACTCAATATTCTGAAAACTCATACGTATATTACAGGGATTGTTTAAACAAAGAAACATTCATATCCAAATCATTGTTTAAGTTAAACAATGCCTAATCAACCCTCAATATTCTGCTATTTGTGCTGGTGTGAAAATGAAAATCAACGTCCAAGAAAGCTTTATGCTCATCAAAATTATATTATTCTGTAGTTAAAACTTAAAATTGACGTAAACTTTCTGACATTTATAATGACAAGTGACAGTGCACAACAGCTGTTCGAGTGTTTATTATTTGTTTTGTTTGAAAACAGGTTGTTAATTCAGAATCTGCAGTGTTAATACTTTAATATAAGTTTCAATCAATGAAAGTGAAAAAAGGTTGGTATATATCTTAACTAGAACATTTAAGTGTAGTGAATTAATTATCACATTGTTATTGTTTCATCTTTTTTGTCAAAATCTAAAAATCCTCATTTTCTGTTTCTTCCCAATTGAGCATGAATTGAAAACATATGAAAAGCAAAATATTCGCGTGAGGCAATTCATTGTTTTGATTGATATCTTCGCCACTTTATTTAACACACTCCCAAGCGAAAATTGAGTGCAATTTAAATTTCAGAAACTACAGTGGATATTGATGATGCACTCAATTCTCTCCACCTTACTAATCCTCCAAGAAAGAAAAGACGAAGATTATCTGGAATCCACGGTGCAGGGAGAGATAACACTGTAATAGAAGAAAGTATAGACAATGATGACAATAACCAAGAACCCGATATCGTTGTTCGAAAATCGAATAGAAAAAAATCCATCCCTGTGAGATGGAATCCTCAAGATTATGTGGCTAAAACTAGCACATCAAATACAGTCAATCCTGATAATATCATGGACTACTATCTTAAACAAAGTGCCGTCTATAAACCAACGTCGTTAGAAACAATTCACGAAGAAAGTAGTAATTTGAATAGAATTATGAGCAATAGAAAATTTCGTAGATTTTTACAATTTGACAAAGTAACTAATTCCAAGATAAAGAGGAGGAGAGATAAAGCACAAAAATTGAAAGTGAATAAAAAGACAATTAAGGCAACCATTGAAGATTTGCATAAAAAGTTGAAATTGATTGAAGAAGACTGTTGAAATTAAGTTTTTCGAATTAATCATTTTGATTTGCTATTTATTTTTATGGAAATCTTTATTTCCATTTTGATTTCGTTGGAGATTACTTAAATGAATATTTTTAGATCTGTAATATGAAGGAGAATTTTTTATTCATTGGAATGGGTTTTTAGAATTAT
This sequence comes from Propylea japonica, assembly GCA_013421045.1. Classification (NCBI taxonomy): domain Eukaryota; kingdom Metazoa; phylum Arthropoda; class Insecta; order Coleoptera; family Coccinellidae; genus Propylea; species Propylea japonica. The sequence continues at coordinate 32,923,375 of CM024245.1, read as the reverse complement.
AACAAAAAATTACTTCAAGATTTATTGAATGAACTATGATCCTTATACCTGACTCACTTCTAGTGAAACTTCGGTGAGTTTTGTTATCAATTTAACTAAATTTCTCATATTTCAAGCATTATAAAGACTATAACAAAACTTGATGGAATAATATAATGAAAATGGTGAAATACAAGGATCAGCATATTATAATACTATCAGTCAAAGGTTGAAATGTCTTCCTAACATATAGCATTAAGTGAATTCAATATTTTTAGAAAATATAAATCTCATGGAATTCCCATATAAAAATATTTGAATTGGTTTTCCGAATTCCAGTTAGAAGTGGTAATAAAGTTGCTATTTATTTCAGTACTTTATCGGGAATAAATTGTATATTGAGATTCATTTATTAATGTTCTTCCAAGGAAAAAATATACTTTATAAATTGTGATTTACAGTTATAATAACTCTTGTGATGGGTTTCACAAAACTGGTCAATCAAATCGTCAATTTGGTTTAAGTCAAAAATAAAGTAAAATTGCACAAAAATAATATTCTTTCATTAATCAACATGATCGAAGTTTTGTGAAACCCATTTTAAGATGTTGATTTCATCATTAATCAACATAGTTGTTTGAAAATACTAACAATGATAAAACAAGAGTGAAAATGGAAGCCGAAAAGGAAGTTGCACTGCTCCTGAAACAAAAAAAATATATCATGAGAAAGCGAATAAAATGAACAAATAAAGGGTTTTCCAATAAGAGGTGTTATTTTGATATTCAAAGAAAAAAGCCATTTTTCAATATAAATGATCGGATGTTTATTTCATTATAAAAAAGAAGCTATGCCGTTAATAGTGGAAAATAACATCAGGCAAATGACCACCACGACCACGCTTACAGGACCATATCCTTTTAATGAAATTTTCTATAACCAAATCGTAAAGTGGCTGCCCTATGTCCTTGATAGCATAGATTATAGAGTATAGAAAGATAGGAAACGGCCCTACATTCCTAGTACTAAAAAACGACTACATTTTTTAGTTCACATTTGACCCAGAGATGGCACTGAAGATCAATTTTTATATAAAATCTGTAATTTGGATTAGAAATCATATAAAGAAAACTGTAATAAGAATTGATGCGAAATTCGTATTCCCTTCAGGATGTTTCATTTTTATATTTTGAATCCATAATTTTCAATAAAATTCAGTATTTCATGTGTAATATTTTTATTATGCATTTATAGAAGATATTACAGAAATATTAGGGTATTATTGTAAGATTTATACATGGATTGAATATGAATATACTTAGTTTCAGTTTCTGGCTCAGTTCAATTGCAGCTTCGTTGTCCACCATCACTGTTTGAATTGACGGAAAACTTTTCCTGAATAGTCACTTTAACCATTTCATTTTCCGTGCAGCTTCACTATCAACCACTATTTCTGCCTCTACCGTGGAAATAGCAACAGATGTTTGACGTTGATCAAGCCAAGATATAGCTTTACCTGCATACATCCATAAAACACCAGTTGATCATCCAGTTTCACTATCTCGTTCGTAATCTGCATTACTGAAGGGTATATATATATTCTTTTGAATTGAGAGCTAAAATAATACAATATATGAAACAAAAAAGTCCCTAGCTGAGGTTGGTGCAAAACGGGGTACCATACTATTCTGTCGTATGATACCAGAGCACAGGGAAAAACCTCAGTAGAAAAAACCCTGCCTCGCCGTTTTTACAAAATGGTAACTTAAAACAACTATTCGAATAAATACCTTCAATATTCAGAAACAAAATATGTAATTCTTGCTCTTGGGCCAGGAGGGTGTTTTAAACCAGGTCTGGCGTTCCAAGTGATGATTTTCGAATCTTCTGTTCTTCTAAGACCGCTACAGGACCCTACTGAAGGGTAATCATCTCCCATAGATTTAAATAGTGATATTTCATTCTAACTAATCTTTTTTCCACTTTTTTCGAGACGACACTAACGGCAAAAGCCGTTCGAAGTGAAATAATATTTGTGCTAACGAATTGATTGGCACTTTTTTTATATCAATGACACTTCCCATGTATATTGATTTCGAAACTTATAAATAATCATAGAACCAGAATTTTAACCCTTCTATAGTGACATTAGTTCACATTTGACCCAGAGATGGCGCTCATACACTGTAGTCGTGTCGTTTCCGATCTTTATACTATATAATCTTTGCTTGATAGCTTCACGAATTCCATCTTTGAGGTCTTGAATCGACGCTGGGCTATTGGCGTAGATCTTCTCTTTCACGTGGCCCCAAAGGAAGAAGTGGCAAGGTGTTAAATCACAAGATGGGTGGCCAATTGTGATCACCTCTTCGAGAGATAACACGAACCGGAACTTTTTCCGCAAGAAATCAATGGTTTCGTTGCTTGTGTGGTCTTGTTGAAAGTAAACGTTTTCCAGATCAATACTATCCAATTTCGGCCTTAAAAAATCCAAAAATTCCAAAGAACGACATGGAATGAACAAACCTGGGTTTTCTTCAAAACTTCCGGCTACAGAAGCAATATTCTCGGCTGTTCTTGAGCGACGTGCACGGGTTTTATTCTTCACATCACTAATTTTTCCACCAATTTCTTCATTGCGGTCCGACAAGGTGCTTCACGACGACCCCAAAAAGTTCGAGTTTTACGAACCGTCTCTGCCAAATTTTCACCATTTTAATAGTGAATTTTAATAATTTCAATGTGTTCTTGAAGCCTGTATCGTTCCATTTTTATTAATGGCGTAGTTTCTACTTGTCAATTATCAAAAAATAACAGCTTCAAAGGTGACGCAACCAAATAGCGGGCTATTCAAAATAACACCTCTTATTGGAAAACCCTTTACAAAACGAAATATTAATTTAATGATTCTTCTATTCTTGCATATTTTTATGGAGGACATAAGAACAAGATAATATTAATGGTGGCTAATTTGAGCTAAACAAATTTTTTTAGCGAAAACGGTTTATCAAAATCACGTTTTTCATGTACCGTTGTAAAAAGGGTTCCAAGCCTTTTCAAATGAAGTATCACTCAACCACTCTTCTCTATTCAATTTCGAGGGTTGAAGCGCCCCCTCTTGTTCAATGTTCAATGTTTATTTAACGTCATCAAGAATATTACATGGCTAGTCATAAATAAAAATTAAAATATATCAAAAATATCACAAGTACAAAGGAGAAAAATATCACTTAGTCCATCTTGAAATACAACACACATATTGAAACAACATACAACGAACTGGATCAAAGATTACGAGCTTCTATACATAGGTAACACATATGTAATCTAATAAAAACATATAAGGACGAAAGAAGAAAATCAAAAACTCAGAGAGGCCAAGGTATTTCACATACAGTAGGTACAAGAGAATCAACTTTTAAATTTTCAAATTTGAGCTCCAAAATTCATCGACCGAATAATATGCGCCCTTGATCAACAAATTTGTTATTGTACTATTAAATTTTTTGCTGTAAGGAGCTTGAAATCTTCAGGCAACTCTTAGAGTTACTCGTTCTAACACCAAATATACGACAAAAATTGTCCTCCAAAGTGTTTCATGAAATTCTTCCAATAACTATGGTTTAAAACATATGAGATTAAACATCCTGTACATCTTTTTCATGCACAGAGAATCAAGAAATAAACCTACTTATTGATGACACCACAAACTAGTCTTGATCCAGCATGGCCAGTGCTATTAGAATCAGCAAAATTTCCTCTACCAAAGTCATCAGCATTCTCGTGTATAACGATAGCTCTTCCAAGAATATTAGTGTCACCATTGAAACTTATCACGTTATCGAAAAAACTGAATGTTGTCCTTTCTCCAGTGGTAGCATTTATATTTCCAAGGTCACCAACGTGTCTCACAGCCTCGCTTGGTCCTCCGTGTGTTTTCTGCAAGAAATAATTTCAATTTTAACAATTGACAATAGGTTTTGTTGAATTATTCCAACATTTTCAAAATGAAGACGACTGATGTAGGAAGTAGATAGGTCAGATGAAATTTATCCCCATCTTAAAGTTGTATTTATGCTGTGAAAAATCAAAATAAATGCTACTGTTTGATGCGAAGACTGTACAGGGTGAGCCAAATTCGACACTTTTGAATTGAAAGTTCTATTTCTAACAAAGATAGAAAAAGAAGATGTCGGGGTGTAAAACCGGTCATAGACATCGTTGTTCATCCGTTCGTATCGCGACGATAAGAACCGTCCCGACAAAAGCGCCAAAAACCGATGTGTGTGGCGAAAAACCGTCGGTACGTATCGTCGGTCCAAATATCTGCCGATGCTTGATTTTTGGAACGACGGTCCATCGGTTGTCGTGCCATACCGACTGTATGTGGGGATTTCGTCGAGAATCGGCGGTTATTTGCCATCAGCATAGTATAAGTCTCGTTTCTTTTTTACTCAGAACCGAAACTGCGGCCGCCACTGCCAAGAGATGTTTGATCTTCATGACGTGCTAAATCGCGAACGACAGCAAAAAAACTGTCAGAATTTACCGAAGTGTGCGGGCAAAACAGTTCGGCGCTTCGAATAGCGGCGAGGAAAACGGATGAAAAATAACGATGTCTATGCCGGCTTTAGGGTCAATTTTCAGGGAAAAATCAACGGTGAAAACCGCACGTGAATGTCTATGACCGTTTCATAGTTACTGGGTGTTTCTCGAAAATGTGCATTTTCGAAATGTTGCTGTTACTAATTGTCTTCTGATAAATATTTTCTCAACTTGAATAGCTCTCTCAGGTCTATTTCGAAATCCTGGTTCCCTCCAAACTTTTAAGCTGTTGCCATCACTTACTAACTCAAACCGTGACTTATCAGTAAAGAGTACATTCCCCATTCTTCTAAAAGTTCTAAATGCCAGTTTTGCTGAGTTTGCGCCCACTGTAGACGAGTGATTCGGCGACAAACAGTTAATAACTTGTAGAGGCCTTCTGGACCACAATCCTGATGCTAAAACTCTTCTACGAATTGTAGCACATGAAATAACACGCTCGTGAGCTCTTTGGAATTCCATCCTGTGCGTCGAGTCGTCATTGACCTATTTCTAGAGGCTGATTGGGCAATATACCGATCATCTCGAATCGAGGTAACACGACGACGACCACTTCGATGTTTACTTTGCACTCCAACAGTTTCCTCATAGCGCTCAATCGTTCTGTTTCGAATAATGTTTAATCTATTGGCTATCTGATGGTGTAAGAGCCCTTCTTGCCGGATAGCAATCATTCTAGTTCTGTCAAACTCGGACAACTCGTTTCTAGGGATATTACTCATTTTTTGAACTAACCAGAAAGCTACTGATCCGCAGAGAGGCACATATTTGACAAAATCGATTTTTTGTTTAATAATTTTATCATTTTATTTGGTTGCCAACAAGTTCCTTTTTTTGTCGATAAAAATATTTTGCGAATCTTGATTATATTATTTTCACTACAAGGGGGTGCCAAACTTTTGAAAGTTTGTATCATTTGATAATTTGATCTAAATTAGTTTTTTCTCATTAAGTTCAAAAACAATTAATAACGAAAATTCCATTTGCGTTATCTTATTTTACTTAATGGAAGGAAGATTTTTTTGTATACCATACCACTTCCATTATCTTATGTAATTAAGCAAGGCCATCGTCAAAAATAACTCAAAATGAAATTTAAATGGACACTAGGTGATATGAAAGGAATTATTGGATTCAAGAAGTGACTCGATCCTTGGGTTCAAATATACAGTCGAACTGTATAAATACAATTTTTGATAAGTCGAATCAAATCGCTGGGCAATAGCGCCAAGATTTTTAATTGACCTTTTTCATTAACTCGAAGTCTTGGTAACTCGAATTTTTTTGACAGATCATGCTTCGAGTTATCGAAGTTCGACTGTATTTTGTTTCGAAATTCAACAGTGATCATATGGATCAGCTGTATCGTCATTAGACGTTTTGCAACATTTTGTTTAAATATTCTTTACGAACTTATGCAAAATTTTTTCCAAAATTCCAATACTTTGATCGAAATTCTAGTTCCTGAGTACCCAAAACTCTTCTGGGGTTATTTAATTTTCATTGAAAAAAGAATAATTGAAATATGACTTTCAATCTTCAGAAAATACTTCGAAATAACGTTAAACAATCTTTTCGAAACCAAATTGAATTTAACCGAAAGAGAGGGTTACCATTTGTGAAAAAATCATCAAAATAGATCGAAAATTCTTTGAGATGTAACAAACATACAAACCTTTTTTTGAGGAAGTTAAAATTAGCTCTGTATTCATATTATTATGTGATATGAATATTCATCACTCAAAAAGTAGATTGGTTCTTTGAAGCATAACCTCATATTATCGAATGAAACATTTTTCCAATACCTACCATTTTTCTTCATTTTGGTTCAAGCGAAACAGTAATTTTTTCATTAAGTATGGCAAAATAAACAGATATTGAGATTCTATCATTCTAGGAAGAAGTGGGAGAATAATATGGACACGTAATACTATATATTCAAAATCTCGCAGATAATTGCAAATTACTACAACAAAAAATGAGATAGTTTCTGAGAGCAAATCGATTTGATTGTATATTCGCTTTGTCATTTTAACAAGTTATATAATAACATCTTTTCTTCACGCACGACCAATGACACCACAAGCCAATCTCCCGCCTGCATGCCCAGTGGTTTTGGAGTCTTTGAAGCCACCTTTACCTAAATCGTCTTCATTTTCGTGAAGAACAATAGCTCTTCCGAAAATACAAGTAGGGCCAGAAAGCGAAAGCAATTTATCTTCGATGGAAATGACAGCAACTCCGTCAGCGCCTGCTACGATATTACCCAAGTCTCCTGCGTGCCTGTCTTCATCTTCAGGGGCGCCATGTTGTTTCTGAAATTCATTTTTCATAACTGATATTATATTGAATTAGGACTGGAAGCACATTATTCGTCCTGTCGTGAGAAATGTTATTACAGAGTCCACTTTCACGGAATCAGGTTTTATATTAATGAGTTTGGTTTCAACTGGAAGTACGTCAATGACAAACTCGATGTTGTTAATTCTGGTCTTGTTGCGTATTTGTTCTTTCGAAGATTTGAAAGAATTTAATATTTTCAAATTAACGGTTTCAACTTTTGAGCGCTTGTTCTACTCGAACGAGTGCTATATCGTTTTGCACAAATGTCTGGAATTTTCGAATTTAGAGCTGAGGAGTGTTTCACAACAAAATAGTCAATTTGTCATGAAAAAGTATCCATTCAATTATTAATTTAAAATTTTATATTTCTATCTGTTGCAGAAATATAACTTCCATAAATTTCGTTTAGTGATTTTTGCGTTTTAAAAAGGTTGGTGGTTTAAAGAACAGTTTTCTGTGCCTATCACTGGAGAGTTCTGGGTACGAACATATCTACAGGGTGTCCCGGAAAATGTGGGAAATCTCTTGGATTCAGATAGAACATAAAAAATGAAGATGACAAGTTCCCATATTTTTTTCCTAGCGGCCCTCCCTACAAAGATACGACCTCCTAAATGACGCCACTGGAAATCCATTTTAGTGGAATCAGTTTCGAATTATGTACTCGATATAATTTGATGAAAATTTGATATGATTAATAGTATTAAGGACCTCTTAAATCACCGCACTCAAATTTCAATTAGCTTGTTCAGTTTACCAGGGGCGGACTGGGTTGTACATTTTAATGCTCACATTTTTAACACCCTGTATGATAAGGTGCTAAAAAAACAAATTTGGATACCTTGAACATTAAGCTAAAGAAAAGGTACTCTTGTACAGTATCGATAAAATGAACCGTTTTCGAAAAAAAAATAATGAAAGAAGTAAGTAATTGAAATTTATTCAACTGAAATGAATTTCCAGTGGCGTCATTTAGGAGGTCGTATCTTCGTATGGAGGGCCGCTAAGAAAAAAATAGGGGAATTTGTCATCTTATTTTTATGTTCTATCTGAATCCGAGAGATTTTCCACATTTTCCGGGACACCCTGTATAATAATTAAACATGTGTGATTATTCACTGGTGATTTTGCTATACAAGATATGGAAAAATTCACGAATTTTCCATAGGATTGGAGAAATGCATATTTTTGACAGCTGCCAAGCGATATTTTCAATTGTATGGGCCATGAGATGATTCAAATTGTTATTTTTAATTGATTATTACTTACATTGAATGGATTGAAATGACCACCAGCTGACAAACACTTGGGATCACTGATATCTCCTTTTTCGTGAACGTGGAATCCATGTTTACCAGTAGCTAACCCTGTTATATTTCCAGTGATTAAGATTCCATGATCAGTTTCCTCGAATGTGATTTTTCCATGGATGCCCTTGGCTTGATTCTCTAACACAGCCACTGCTTTTTGATGCTGTAAAATATACTTAATTCATATACCTACCTTTATCTTTGTATTGTTTGTATTTAGTAGTTCAAAGGAAAGAGGTTAATATGAAGGAGCCACCCTATTGTTTGACGAGAAATCATCCCCTAAATTCTTTCGTGATTATTTATTTACACTCTTTATATGATTAATTGAAGGGAAGCAAATAAAAGTTCTCAAGTGCATCAGGTCATTCCGTTAGATATTACTGTTTTTTTACATGTGATTATTATGGTAGTTTAGTTACTTATACAGGATGTGCCATCCATAACTTCCCAACCCGAATTTTGAGCTTTTGAGCAACCCCTAACAGCTAATTATAAAGCGATGAAAAAAAAACACTCATGCAGGAAATTGAATTGCCTTTCCAACAAGGTGCTGCTCGACCCCTTTTCCCTATTCAAAAACGAAAGCTGCTTGAGGTTGCAGCTACAGGGGTAGTGATATCAAACTCATTTGAACACCCTTATTTTCCCCTTTTTCAACAAAATTTGACCTGTCCGAGCGAGTATCAGGATACGTTATTCAGTATTGAGCAATGATACATCGATATCATTTGAAAATACAAACAGAATATACAGGGTGTTCCTAAATTGAACGTACAAACGAAAAGGGGAGATTCCTTAAGTGAGTTTAAGAAAAAAAACGTCCCATAAACATGGGGTCGCAAAAGTTTCGTTTTCGAGATACAGAGTGTTGAAGTTTGAATTTTTTTTCAAGTTTTTTCTCATAGTATCTACACTACACAAGATATTCAACTGAAATTTGGCATAGATATTACATTTGAGAGTTCTCACCACGTGACATGGCAATTTCGATAGAAGGTCTACAGGGTGATATTTTTTCTGGAACACTGCCACCTGTTCTTCTGCAGAACTTTTTTTCGGTGAGCAACTGTTAATTTGAAAAAATGTGAAAAGAAGCTTTGTTCTCATACTAAACTTTTCGGTCTCTTGTAGTTTTGTCGTATCTACCAACGATTTTGAGAAAAAAAATTCACTCTGTATCTTGAAAACGAAACGTTTGCAACCCCATGTTTATGGGACTTTTTTTCTTAAACTCACTTAAGGAATCTCCCCTTTTCGTTTGTACGTTCAATTTAGGAACACCCTGTATAACCAACTATAAAAACACAAAATCTACCCATTTTTTGAAGGAATGAATGATTTGATAAAACTTCATTATCAATTGCAACTGTGAAATTAACCAAATCCTCAATTGATCTTATTGCAGATTACATATGAAAATATGTTACTAAAAGGTTATGTAACAATTTCATTCCCCTACAAATACAATAAAAAATCTCTTACCGTAGCTGTAGCGCTATAGGCCAAACACAACACAAAAAACCCAAGAATTCGCATTTTGCTGTAACAAAAAAAAATTGTTAAACTATGTACGCCGTGCTGAAGAGTATTATAACATATTCTTACGAAATGATTTCTGATAACGAACTATTCCAAACAGAGCAACTTCTCGACTAACCAGACGTTAAAGCGATTTTATAATCTCCGAAGAGAAGAAAGAACTGGTTATAAACATAAGTAAATATGTACGCGTAACAGTTCTTGAATGTAAATTAACGATTTCAATATTCCAAGGTGATTGATATTATCCTGATTTGTTTATAATCATCTTAGACAGCGGAGTAGACTGAAGATTTTATGATTGAATCTTTCTGGGATGATTTTACAAAAAACTATAGGAAATGATGATGATTTGTATTTCTGATGATTAATAAAATACAGGGATGAAAACATTTTCAACACATCAAAAATTTCAGGGCGTCTGGAACAATTTTATTTGAACATTAAATACAGCTCGTCAAAAAAGTAAGTAACTCCTCAAAAATCCTTGCACCGTCATTTTTTATTGAAAAAGCAACTTATCTTATATTTTTTCAATTTTAATCCAACCTCCTTCAATTTTTCAAATGCGATTATAAGGATTGTGAAACATCAAATGAAAAGTAATGGTTACCTACTCATTTGATATATCACAACCCATATACATATTCCTATTTGGAAAAAATGGAGCAAGCCCTGAGCAGGAGCTTCTGAGCGCTCGTTCCCTGGTGGAGCAATAGACTATCATCTCAAAATTCTGTATATGACTTAAATTGATACTTTATATATAAACAATTAAAAAAATTCAATTCTATGGTCACACTTGAAAATTAAAATATTAAATTTTATGGTTCTGATAATGCGATCCTCTTGAATTTGGCATGAACATTCGATATCAATCTTTATACCAGGAATAAATTTCACTCAATTCAGATATCTTGTTATGAAAATATATTTTTTTTTTCAATATTCAAATTGAATTTATTTTCTATAGTTCGGATGATGCGATGATCTTCAAATTTTGCACAAACAATCAATATATAAATCTCAATTCCAAAAATAAATTTCACTTGATTCGGATATCTTGTTATGAAATATAAGGAGTCTTTCCTTTAATATTCCAATTGGAATTTCTATGTTCTGATGACGCTATCCTCTTGAAATTTTGCATGAACATTCAGTATATCAGTCTCAACTCACAAAATGAATTTCATTCGAATCGGAAAGTTGGTTATGGAAATAAAAAATTCTTCTTTTCAATATTCCAATTGAATTTTCTATGGTTCTGTTAATACTATGGCCACAAATTTTGCGAGAGGCTTACTATGAGCATCTGGCAAGTTGCTGCAAAATTTCATTCCGTTGCCCTCGTTTTGTGTGAAATATTGAGGTAAAAATTTTGAATGGCCACTTTTTATGAAACACCCTGTACGATTTTTCTGGTTAACGAACTTAACCGAGCTATTTGGGAGCTGAACACACCCTGAAAATTTCAAGTCTCTAGGACAATCCGTTCGAGAGTTATTGTGCTCACGGACGGACGGCCGGCCTACAGAATTTGATTTGACCTCATATTTTCCATCAGGGAGTCGAACCCTATCGTTTGAGACCATTTTCGGCTCAAAATTCGAAAATTACAGACATTTGGGCAAAACGATATAGCACTCGTCTAAGTAGAACGAGCGCTCAAAAAGTGTGGGGCGTAGGGATGAGATATTTCAATTCAAATAAGCATAGAGAGACCTGCTCATGAATTACAAATCCATGGATTCCTGAATTTCCCTCAGTACTCAGTACTGGTTTCTGTATTCCTCGAAAAATTTAATGTAGTTTGATCAGTAGCAAAACACAACCTACAATCTGAATGAATTACAGTGGAACTTCCCTATAACGAACGTCTGTATAACGAATTTCGTACAAGACATTGCACCTTGAATCCAAATTCCATGTTAAAAACACCCTTTAAAACGAAGTAAATTCTCTCTATAACGAAATATTCAAAGAACATCACTCTTTGAATGGGTATTGGTAAGAAGTTATAAGGTTGGGTTTTTTCCGAAAATTTTCCGGACGTACGTAATAAATCCCGACCTTAAACTAAATCATTGCGGCGGACAGAGAGATCCTACTGAAATAGTTTCAATACACACCCTGGCTGTTTGGTTTCAATCTAACCATTACGCTAGTGCGAAAGTTGTGCGAAAATGTCTAAAAGGAATGCTTAAGTTTGAATGATAACTTAAATATAAGTACTAGTGAAGTCGACCGCGACATTGCCGACTATAGAACAAATTTTTTGTATAACGAAATTTCTTATATAACGAATTTTTTACGGATTTAGCGCTTTCGTTTTAGAGAAGTTCCACTGTATTTCTGTATAGATAACAGGAATGATGAAATAACTTCTTTGATGGTATATAATCATACCGTTGATGAAAATGGCGAAAGATACCGTTAAAAAAGATAAGATAACATATTTCCTGTCCGAATCATCCATTATTATAATTTTTATCAAGACACTTTTCACAAGGATAACAGTTATATTCGTAATGTTCATTACGAACAATTTATCGAGATAAAAACTGCAATTTTTGTGGTTTAACGAAATTTGCATTCAAAATTGCACATTTTAGATTCTAGGTATTGTTCGAAATATTTACTCGTATGCAATTTTTTTCACTCAAATTTCTTTTTCTGAAATAGATCCTCATCATGTCCTATGATTTTTAATAACATTTTATATGATTGTCAAACCTCGAAAATGTTGGTGGGTTTTCGATTAAAGACATCCAAGATCCAAGAATATCCAATGCTTGATTCCATTTGACAAGGGAAAGTAGAACAAGGTATTTCGATGTAAAGATTGAATTGAGAAGGTCAAACAATATCGCATCTCGAAAATTAGGTTGATACAATTCTCGGATTACTTGATGATAAAATGAAGAATTGTGATTATTGTCGATCACGTAGGTATCTGAGAATTGAAGAACGGATATTTCAAAAACATAATACATATTCAAGTTTTATCAGGAATGTAATTTCGGTGAATTCCAATATTGTTCTGCTCGTGAATTCTTATACGATCAATATGGAAATACTGGAAAAATAAAATTAAAAATGAGCATACCTCTAGAAATGTTGAACCTATTTGGCGCCATTTGAATATAAGAATTAATTGGTCGAAATCTTAGATTATATCCCGATACTTAGTTTAAGGTCGAAATAATCAATTCATTTGGTACTTGATATTCGAATTATTAGCAACAAATTTTAATTTTATTCAGAACATATTCGAAGCCGCTATTCTCTTGAATTTTGCATGAACATTCAGTATATATCAGTTTTGATTCACAAAATAAATTTCACTAAAATCGGATATTCTATTATTGAAATGTAAAGATTATTCTTTTAAATATTCCAATTTAATTTTCTATGGTTCTGTTAACATTATGACTACGAAATTTTGGATGAACATTCAGTATATCGATCTCCATTCACAAAATGAATTTCACTCGAATCGGATGTATTTTTATGGAAATATGAAGTTTCTTCTTTTCAATATTCCAATTGAATTTTTTTTGGTTCTGTTCACACTATGGCCACAAAATTTTGCATCAGGCTTATTATGAGCATTTGAGACTTTGCTGCCTGACTGGTAAACAGCGCGGGATGCACAATAGATCTTAAGGTCAAGGTGCTCGCAAGGTCGGTTTGATCTGTCGCCCCTCCTCTAATCTAATCTATTATGAGCATCTTTCATTTAGCTGCAACATTTCATTTCGATTGGTTTCGTTTTGTCTGAGATATTTAGGAACAAAAATTTTGAATGGTCATACTTATGGAACACCCTGTACGATTTGGATAGTTAACGAACTCAACCGAGGCATTTGGGAACCGAACACACTCTGAAAATTTCAAGTCTCTAGGACAATCCTTCCGAAAGTTATCGTGCTAATGGCCGGACGCCGGCCGGCTCCACGGACAGAATTGAGTTTGACCACGGATTCTTCAGCAGAGAGTAGAACCCTATCGTTTGAGACCATTTTCGGTTCAAAATTAAAAAATTACAGACATTTGGGCAAAAAGATATAACACCCGTTTAAGGAGAACAAGCGCTCAAAAATATTACTACACTCCACATTTGAAAATCTTGAATTTCAAGTGAATTTTGTGGAGAAAACGCTGATAATATTATATAAATACCTGTAATATGTAATTGGTAACGATTCAAAAAGCGAATAAAACTCATTGAATACCTAGCAATACTTCAACAAAAATATATATGCCTACTCAAATTTTTTTCTCTCAAAAAAATAATTGCTCATTGTTAACGCTCCTGAAATTAAAATTTGCACATTAAAGCTATCTTATCGTTTTCACGAACGGTAAATTCCGTAAATTTCAAGTCATGTGAAATAACTGCGAGAATTTTTTTGTGGATTATAATTTATTTTTTCAATTAACAATATGAATTAGGGCAGTAAACAATTCAGACTTATTTGCCTGAAATATATCAGGAAACAAAATATTTTAGCATGATGAAATCTACTATAATCACCGGCATCTACGTGTCTAATCTCGACTATCCTTAAGATTGTTTAGATTGCGATAAACATCTAAGCGAAATGACGACTCACAAGTCAATACTTACTATTTTCTATGTTGTGTTCAATAACCAGAAATATCTTCCACACACCCACTCAAATGTCACGTATGAAAGGTAGGATGAATACCTTATATTTATGATGAAATAAAAACAAGAACTAACCACTTTGGGATTTCCCAAGAACCTAACCTCACTTTAACTAACTGTTGAATGAGTAATAACAAAGAGAACACTACATTCTTTTGTTTCTGGCAAAATATTTTGGAAGATGAAAATACCGACATCTACGACTGCGCTGCATTTAGTTGGGGTCACGTATTATTAGTTGCCTAACTGCCTAAAGTCGAGAACTTTCATGCCAAATCCGCTGAGAAATGACCAACAAAATTGCTCCACTTTCACAATTCTTGAAAATCGGTGGCGTCTGGTCAGGGACTCCAAAACTAATTCCTCATACATATCCCACGTGCAATATAACTTTGAAAAAAATGCCCCTTCACAGCTTGCCTTCCAGTTCTGGAGATCTGATGAAATCCAATATCTGTGAAGGCTTCAACGAGGCTGGTTCCTCACTCTTACAAGTTTCTCTCCTAAAACTCGCAATGCCAAAGCTTTCCAGGACTAGGTGAATGGGGTTTCTTCCTCTTCCCCACAGAACCTACACTCGTCATTGTCCGACAATCCCATCCTCAACAGGTGCCTCCTGAGGCGACAGTTTGCTGTAAGAAAGCCAGTGAGGAGGTGTAATTGTTTCTTACCAAGATCCAGATATCTTTTGAATCTTGCTGTTTCAAAGTTCCGAAGGAACTTAGTGGAAGATCCATCCCTTGAGATTCCGACAGAGTTTTTCCCTCTCGGCTTTCTCCTTTTACAGAAACTCCTTTTCATAGGTACTTCTTCTTCTTCTTCTCTCTGTGCGGTGCCTTACCGGCCGAACTGAGGCCTAGTGGCCCATTGTTCACCCGCATCGTTCTATAGAGACTCAGCTCCTCAGACACGAAGACAGAAATGTCGCGAGCCTGCCAGGAGTGGTCCCTCTCACCATAGGAATAGAAGGTGTTGGATTTCCTAGGTGTGTTGACCTTAACTCAGTAAGGTTTCTACAGTTGAACAAAATATGCTCAACCGTTTCATCAGTGCTCCTGCACCACCGGCAGGGAGCAGCTCGTCAATCCCATTCTCTTCAAATGCTTGTTAAACAGGTGACCAGTCAATGCACCAGTCACCAGACCGAGTTGTTTCCTCTCCAGCAGCAGAAGCCTATTGACTTCAGATCGCGAGGACGGTCTCTCAATGAGAATGTCAGAAGAAACTTCTGACAGATGTGCGACAGATTGGCAGCGAAGGCTCCGGACCAACAAATGCTAATCCGGCTTCTCGCCTAGCCAGTTCATCTGCCTTGACGTTACCAGGTATATCCGCATGAGCCGGACACCAGATTACTTTCAAAAAGTTATCAGAGCCCAGCCCACGCAGAGCTTTCATAGGTACATTTACCTATACACAGAAGGGTTCAGGGCCAATGAGTGACATTCGTGCGCCCTCTTTGGCAAGTGTAGTGGCCTCTTCGTTTCCCGAATGGCCAGGAACCCAGATTAAAAAGACCTTATTCTCCTTGCCTACCTCATTGAGTTTGTTCCGACACTCCCAGATCATCTTTGAGTCAATGACGTAGGAGCACAGTGCTTTAATAGCAGCTTGACTATCTGAGTGTATGGCTATTTCACACTTCTGATAGTTTTTTTCTAGATTTATATCTAGACATCTTTCAGTAGCTAAGATTTCATGCTGTTACGGCACTACCAGGTTAGCAGAGAAGCCTGGCAGTTGCATTTAAGAAATCAAGAAAATATGCTATCCGTATGTATACAATAACCGTTATATTTTTAAACTTCCCTTTCCGAAAACAATAAAACTTGTGGATACAACTCTCCCTTGTAACTTTAAACTATACGTAAGTCAAGATCAAGAATAAAACAAACCCACAATCACAAATTTTATTTCATCAATGGTATATATTACAAAAATACAAAATCAATATGTTATATACAAGAAATGGCGAACTATACATGAGATTTGTTTTCGATTAGTTGCAATGAACAGAACAAGATAGTGGTTTTCCCGGCAAAACTGTGGATTCTCTCTTTTTCAATGTTTTTTCCGAATGATATTTTTGTTGTGAACCTGCAGGATACATTTGTGTTGTTCGGTGTAGGCTTGTGCAAATGTTATGAGAACCCGAGCTGTCGTTCGATACGCAATTGTAACTCTCCTTTTGGGACGGGAGCAGAGACCTCACCTAGAAATGGAGAAAATATCATTTTCAGATTAAATGAATAGTATCGAAAGTCAATGGAAAATTGGAGAAAAATGGAATACAATTTCCTTTTCAGCATCAAGGTTAACATCTGCTGGTCCTGAGCCTTTCTTTGGGTTTGGAAAATACTAATATAAGGCAGTCAGAAATGAGAGTTGAAAAACAGAATAACCCTATGGAGAAACAGCTCCGTTCAGATATCTTTTGTATCTTGCTGTTTCAAAGTTCGGAAGGAAGTTAGTGGAATGATCCATCCCTGGGTGATGTTTGCAATCCGAACCAATTTCATATTATAAGTATCAGCCTTAAGTAATACTGGAGAACCACCATTGCAGGCTATACTGGAATCACACAGTACTTACAAATTTAACAGTTGCTAATAACAGGCCAGACATAATTCTAGTGAAGAAAAAAGAGAAGAAAGTAATACTTATAGACGTAGCCATCCCAAATAACAACAATTTACGTCAAAAATATGCTGAAAATATCGAAATATGAGAGCTTGAACTTCAGATCAAAAGGCAGTGAGGAACGTCTAGTACCAGAACCATTCCCATTCTCATATCAACTACAGGAATTATTCCTAAGAGCCTCAAGACCAACCTCAAGGAGCTAGATTTGGATGAAAATCTTTACAAAGTGATGCAAAAAGCAGTACTCAGCGGTACTGTCAGAACGGTAAGGAAGTTTGTAGGTCACGATGGACACCAGGAACAACCATGGAGGGAAACATTGCAAAACCAACTACCACGACGTCAACCGAGAGATCCAGGACGAACGAAGGACGAACAACCCAGGACCCAGGAGAAGAAGAACACCGGAGACCTAAGAGCTCAATCCCCCTGATACTTGCTATCCGGGATGAGTGAATGTTTCCCTTAGTAGGGAGTGTGATAGCCGATCGCTAGGGGGTGTGAGAGATCACACCCTTTCTATGCTAATAGTAAGGCTTTGAAAAGGGGAGTATACCAGACAGCCATGCTGGGTCCAACCACAGATTCGAAAATTACAGAACAATTCGAATGAAATGAAATCTGTAATCGAATAAATGCTTATGCTTACCTGTCTAGTCTCCAACTTTATTGTTACTTACTTACTTTCTATTAACTTTTCTTCAAAAAAGCACGCGCAACTAACAATAGAGCACAATAACTGAGAAATTGACAGTACCATCTGTAATTTTCGAGTCTATGGTTGGACCCAGTCAGCCTGTCTGGCATACCTATCTTTCTAGTGCTCTACTAATAGGCTCAAGTCGATAATAATACTCACTTTACTAGTTAAATTTTCTAACTGTTGTTCTTTCGCCTGAAGCAACATTGCCAACTTTGTCTGCGCTGCTTTCTGTTGGTACATCTGTTTTTGGAAGTCGCCCACTGTGTCGAGCAGTTTCTGAGATGCGAATCTGGCAGCATGTAGAGCTTTCTCCTTATCTTTCTGCAAATTTTTGCGTTGAATTTCCCATTCACCTTTCTGTTGCCGTATCTGCTTCTGCAATTTGTCGATGGTTTCTTTTTGATCCAGTTGGTTGATCTCGTCGTCTCTGCAACGGGTCTTGATCGCCTTTTCTAGTTCGGAAATCTGTTCGATCAGCGTTTCCTTGTAGGTTTTGATACTCTAAAAACCAGATGATTATTATGATTTCCAGACTGTACTAGGTAGCTAAAGGGTTATCCAATAAGAGGTGTTATTTTGAATAGCCCGCTATTTCGGTAGATGTCACGTTTGAAGCTGTCATTTTTTGACATTTGACAAGTAGAAACTACGCCATTAATAAAAATGGAACGATACACGCTTCAAGAACGCATTGAAATTATTAAAATTCCCTATAAAAATGGTGAAAATTTGGAAGAGACGGTTCGTAAAACTCGAACATTTTTGGGTCGTCGTGAAGCATCTTGTCGGACCGCAATAAAAAAATTGGTGGAAAAATTCGAGCTATTGGGATAAGTTAGTGATGTGAAGAATAAAACCCGTGCACGTCGCACAAGAACAGCCGAGAATATGGCTGCTGTAGTCGAAAGTGTTGAAGAAAACCCAGGTTTGTCCATTCCTCGTCGTTCTTTGGAATTAAACATTCCACATTCGAATAGGTGATCACAATTGTCCACCGAAATCTTGTGATTTAACATCTTGCCACTTAATTCTTCCTTTGGGGCCACGTAAAAGAGAAGGTCTTCGCCAATAGCCCAGCGTCGATTGAAAATCTCAAAGGTGGAATTCGTGAGGCTATCGAGGACATAGGGCAACCACTTTGCGATTTGGTAATGGAAAATTTCATTAAAAGCATATGGTCCTGTAAGCGTGGTCGTGGTGTTTATTTGCCTGATGTTACTTTCCACTATTAACGGCATAGCTTCTTCTTTATAGTGAAATAAACATCCGATCATGTATATTGAAAAATGACATTTTTCTTCAAATATCAAAATAACACCTCTTATAGGAAACCCCTTTAGTATGACTATACCTCTAGTTCATTCTGTATCCGATTTTTCTCCTTTCTTTCTTTCTCTATTTCGAACTTTCTATATTTCAAATCTTCCGTGAGACGGTCAACTTCAATCCTCATCTTGGCTAAACTTGAAACTCTCATTTCAACTTCATCTGATTTCTCGTTCAGTTGTTTTTTCAACTCTTTTATAGTTTCTTCGTGATCTTGAATTATTTTCTGTTTTATCAGGTTGTTGTCTTTCTCTTGGTTCAGCATTTCCCTAAAATATTTACATAAGTGTGAGTATAATAATGACCTGATTGACCTGAAACTTTGATTAATTCATGTTAAAATAGATATAATATGCACACGTTTTTCCAAAATAGTGCCTACTAAAGTTTCACCTAGAATTTCGAAGTAATTGCTCTAGTTCTTCATTTTCTGGTGAGAATTTTTCTTTTATGTCAGTTAGTTCTTTCTTGAGATTGTCAATCTCGTCCTTTGAATTCTCATAAAGTATTTTCACTTGTTTCAATTCTTCCTTATAATTTCCTAGTTGTTCGTCCTAGAATACCAATTAGATCAAAAGCAAGGAAAATATTGGTTTATTAATATCCCAATTGCAAATTGATTATTTCGTGAATAGATTGCCAAATCATCATGAATAATTTTATTGATCAATTATGAATTTATCAACTCAAATATCATTTCGGAAAGTGTTTAAGTACGTAAAAAGAATCAATTGATCAATTAATCAATCGATCATGGATTAATCAATCATTATTAATCACTGGATCTATCAATAGTTAACTCAATCATTATTGATCGATTGATCAATTAGTTGATTACTTCATCATTATTGCTTGATTCATTGATCAATGCGCTTTTATGAAGCAAGAATGAAACATAAATACCATAATAAATCAATTGATCACCAAATCATTATTTATATTTGGATATGTTCATGGTTATAAGGGTTACAGTTCACTGTGACCTCAAGGTCTATTATGCCCATATGTTCATTGATAAGTCAATCATTATTGATTAATTAATAGATCACTCTATAACTACTGATTAATTAATTGATCAATGAACTGCTAGAAAACAATCGTGAAACATAAATAACATAGTTAATCAATTGTTCGCCCAATCATTATTAATTATTAGATAGGGTTCATTGATCAGTCAATCATTATTGATCAATTAATTGATCAGTCTATCACTACTAGTTAATTAATTGATCAATGAACTCCTAGAAAATAATCGTGATACATAAATACCATAATTAATCAATTGATCGCCCTATCATTATTAATTATTGGATAGTGTTCATTGATCAGTCAATCATTATTGATCAATTAATTGATCACTCTATCACTACTGGTAAATTAATTGATCATTGCACTCCTAGAAAACAATCATAAAACATAAATACCATGATTAATCAATTGATCGCCCAATCATTATTAATTATTGGATAGGATTCATTGATCAGTCAATCATAATTGATCAATTAATTGATCACTCAATCACTACTGGTTAATTGATTGATCAATGAACTCCTAGAAAATAAACATGAAACAAAGGTACCATAACTAATCAATTGATCGCCCAATCATTATTAATTATTGGATAGTGTTCATTGATCAGTCAATCATTATTGATCAATTAATTGATCACTCTATCACTACTGGTAAATTAATTGATCATTGCACTCCTAGAAAACAATAATAAAACATACCTTCTCTTTGATAATATCATTCAAATTTTCTATGACACTTTCCTGTTGTTCATTCGTTGCGTTGAGTTCACGTAATGCAGTTTTGTTTTTCTTGATCGCCTTTGCTAGTTCTTCCACCAAAGCCCTTAGATCGTCCCTTTCCCCTAGGATAATATTTTCCTTTTCCTTCATTTTCATTGAAAATTCTTTGAGTTCCTGTTCTATGCAGCTACATCTGAAATGTGCATTCTGTTGAGCATTTCTTCTCATATCAAATACAGGTTTGGAAATTCGCATCGGAAAGATACGATATAAAATGCTTCAGACAGAGAATTTTTCTTCACAGTTAGACAGCTTTATATTAGAGAGATGCACGTGTTTTGTAACTGACTCAATTCAGTTATCCCATTGCAATAATGTAGTGTTGTCTCTCTCTACCATCGTTGGGATTGTTAATTCAAGCTGTATGGCAGGCAACTGAAAGTATAGTCCGTTCACGAAAGTTTGAGCCTTCGGTAGGCCATGGAAATTTGGCATATTCCACTGTGTATATTACAATTTTAGGTTATGTTGTTTATTTTCTTGTCAGATTGATAAGCAATGTTATCAATATTTCAAAGAGTTCTCTGATAACTCGCAAGCTCGTCGGACGAGGCCCGGGAACATTCGGCAACGTTGACTTTATTTTACGTTATGACAGCCAATACTGCCAACTTCAGATAAATAAACAAATGCCTACTATGCTCTCAAACTTTCGTGAACGGCTCCCTACCATATTGCTTAGATTATGCCACTCCCAACGATGAGAGAGACAACACTACATTATTGCAATCGGACAACTGGATTGAGTCAGTTACAAAGCACGTACATCTCTCGAATATAAAACTGTTCACTGAAATTGAACTGTGAGTTGCTAGCAGATGAAAAAGAGTATTAGCAGAAACATTTGGTTATAGTGTAATTTTTTGGGGGTAGAAAAATATAACGAATTGCTACCTACTTGATTTCATCGAATTGCTCGTATTCTCTAAATTTTCTCGCAAGAGCTTCGTAATCGTATACGAGTTTTTTGTACTTGAATCGCAGTTCCGTTGTTTCGTATTCTACATCTGACCTTAGGTTTTTGAGCTCGTTCCCTTGAGTATGGATGTTCTCAGATATATTGTTCACTTCCCTCATCAACTTTGTTTCATTTTCGACAGTTTTAGAGAAAATGTCGCGACAATGGCTTTCTTGTTTGTCTAGTTTCAGTTCGTATTTCTTGATGATGTCTTCTTTTGTGCTATTTAATTCCTGTAAATTTCATTAGCTTATAGTTATTCTTCAATTCGTCTGAATAAATATAGTTTGAACTAGATAAGATTGAGTCCCTAACATTGAACCTTATAAAACATTATGACATAGACGCCCTAAAGTAGAAAGGACATTCTCAGTGATTTCCAGATAAAATCGTTTTAGAAATAATAGAACCTCACAAAATCATAGCGTTTTTTGTTTCACAGTTAGGTTTTCGAGAAAAAACTATTGAAATCGCCCAAAAAAGCTATTGAATTCAAAGGATCAGAATATGCGTTATCATTCATTTCATTGATCAAATGCTGTCACATGATGAAACCCTATATTTTAACTTACTGAGCTGTGAGTTTTATTAGGAGATCGAAATCCAGTTCCCACGTCTAAATTGTATTTTTTTCTACTTTTTGTTTAAATTTTGACATACTGAAAATAACAGCAGTCGTTTTACCGACTGCATGCAGGAAGTATCGAGTATGAGTCAGACGGAGCGACATCTATGAACTTAAACGCAATAGTTTTCCAAAATGTCAAATTACCTTGAAAAATCGCATGTTCTCCTCTTTGAGTTTGCTGCATTCTTTGTACACATGTTTCAATTCTTCTTTCAATGTTGCCATGATTTCTCGAAGTTTCTGATTTTCTTCCTTGTTTCGTTTATCGTTTTTCTCCAGTTCCCTATAGTTCGCTTTCAACATTTTGTAATTGTTGCTCAATTTCGCCATTTGTTCTTCGTTATTGACCATGTTTTTCTTCAACTGTTGATTGATATTGAATAAATTCTTGATTTGTTCGTTTCTGCTTCGCAAAATGTTACCGAATTTCTCTTTGCTGTAAGCGATTATTTTGGAGGATTTTAAAGTTTGTTCGTGCAACGTGTTTAGTTTGTTCTCGTAAACTTTTAGTAGATCTGCAGTTTCTAGGCTTTTCTTTATGGAATTTTCACGCATGTTTTTGTGGGTTTCCAGTTCTTGTGTCAAGTCGTCGTTTTTTGCTTGTAGCTCTTTTATAACTTTGATAAGTTCAGGTTGACAGTTGTGATTACCTGCAGCGTTATATTCTGAAGTTATATTTTCTTCTTCATGTATGGACGAGTTTATATGTGGCTGTTTGTTAGGGTCTTTTCCTATTGCGCATAGTTTGTGTCTCACTTTTTCGATTTCACCTCTCAAACTATCGATCAAGAAATTGTCCATGGTCTGAAACGAAGATTAGTAGGAATTAAGAAATTTAGATGGAAAACGACTCTACTATAGTACGTTCACGAAAGGTTGAGCCGTCTGTTGGCCATGGAAATTTGGCATATTCCACTGTGTATATTAAAATTGTATTCATCAACGAGAAATTCAAATAGTAGAGATTTATCGAAACGCAAACAGAGGCCCAACTTATGCGCATCAAAAAAAGATCTTGAGATGGCCTCTAATAAAATACAGGCCTTCCTTGAATAAAGGACGACTGTATTTAAATAAAGATCCCTAACTTTGACAGTTCTCTTATGCTTTTGGGTTATTTTATGCCAGGCACCACTTCTTTCAGGAACTACTTTCTTTTTTTTTTGTGCACTGATCAATTTGAAAATCGTTAGAAGTGGAGAGACAGCATTTGATATCGTATATTGTGAAAATTTTGTAAAAAATATTAATAGCGAGATTGAACATAAATGTCTCAGATTCGCTTATGAGGATGTAGTGATATTTTTGGGCAAGTGTTGACAAGTGAGAAATGGACAAATTCATACAATAAAAAATTATTTTTCGGCAACCGCCCTTTTCTTCGAGAAATTTGCATTTTCTGGTCTAGTCCGGGAAGTAGGGTACTAGAACTCGATCGGGAAGTATGATTTTGAATAATACAGTTGATCATTACCATACTGACGAATTAACGGCTAACAATTCATATCAAATTAGTTATTAAAAGTTTGCATATTGTACGCAACACGCTCGAAAATAGTTTTTTGGTACTCGCAGAGTTCCAGAAATTTGTCTTTTGGTCCAAAAATAGTAATTTACGTAACAAGTCCGGAAAATAGGGTTTTTTTGGACGAATAGACAAAATTCTAGGACGAGCGCAAGCGAGTCCTAGAAGTCTATGAGTCCAAAAAAACCATTTTCGGGCGTGTTGCGTACAATATTTTTTCGGCAACCGTCTAGAATAACAAATCAATGAGACGACACATTTCTTTTTTATATATTTTAATTCTTATTTAAATTAAACAGAACAGAAAATATCACATATTAACAGAAACATTCTAATTCTTATTTATATTAATATTTATATTAAAATTCGAGCAATTACTGATATTGAAGGGATTCAATTTTTTTGAAATGCCTGGTATATTTAAATTCCTTTTGTTGAAGCCACAACAAGATGGCAAAGTTTCCGTTTCGCATCGATTATTTTCTTCTGGTGATTTTTGAATGGTCTTGGCAATTTTAATTTTGTTTTCAAGGGAATTATCTATATATCCTTCAGCCACATTGGTAGACTCCCAGCCACCGTGTCTCTTCAAATTTGTGATGTTTCCACCATTGTCAGCAAATAACGTCGCCGAAGTTCGACGAATGCTATGGCCTGTGTAATTTTAGGATTGGGTAAATGTAAAAACTCTGCGATTTTCATTCCGAGACTCCCGAAAGTGTGGATACCAACAGGCTGAATCGAACATTTTCCCTTTTTGTAATTCACGAATAATCTGTTGTGTGGAGTATGAGATGGCCGTAAAGATAAATATTGTCTATACAACAGCAGGTTTTCTTGCCCAATTACAACAAAAGTTCTCTCAATATGTGTTTTGGAATCCGGTATTTTCACAAGCAACATGTCTTCCTTATCGTTTATTAAATCAATCGACATTTTTGTCAGTTCTTCTCTTCTGCACGCGCCGGCTAACCCAATAATTGTTGCTACCTGAAAAGTAAGTTGATACTTTTTATCCTACAATCGTAATATTTTGTTAAAATCACCTTCAGCATTAGATATGTATCATTATCCGCTTCTCTAATGAATTTGCTGATCTGTTCACTGCTGAAAACTTCTGATTTTTTGGCTTTGTAACCAACATTCTTCCTTTTAAGAAATGCGAGAACTTTTGGGAAAATGGCTATGTTCACATTTTTCTTTACTAAAATGGTACTTTTCAACATAGAGTACATGCTCCACAGAGTGGAGGATTTGACTGTTTCTGATTTATGCGCCAAATAGGCCAACATTACATCCTCTGTTATAATTTTGCATTGCTTCATCTCCATCCATTTCGTGAACGAATCATACACGTTTTCATATACCTTGATTTTGATTTTTCAGGCAATAATTGTGCTGTAGCAGCGGCTGCTATATTGGAAATTTCCCAAGGCACATTTTCATTGTCACTATCACTGCTGCTTTCCATATTTTAATGCGGATTGGGATTGCGATCAGAAAACATGCAAATTCTTGACAACTAATTTTATATGAACTGTCAGCCGTTTTCTCAGTGCTATGGTAACTTCATTTATCAAAAATATACCTACCAAGATTTTCATATTTACTATGATCAAAACGACGTGATTTCCCCGGCCTAGTCCGGGAAGTACGTACTTCCCGGACTAGGCCGGGAAAGGCTTCTTTCTCAAAGAAAAAGCGTCCGGAAAGTGGGTATACTTCCCGGACGGTTGCCGAAAAATTCTATTTTCCGGATATTTCAATAAAGTATCTTCGGCAACACATGAATTGCCACAAGTGTCAAAATAAAGGAAATGCCTAAGATGCCTAAAATATTTATTGTTTTAGACATCTTAGAAATGCCCCAAAAAAGGGGATCCTTCAATAAAATTAGGTCTCTTTTGGGGGTATCGATAAATCTCTAAATAATAATATTTTACCTTTTCGTCGTCACTCAAGGGCGTTATGAGTTTTGACGGTGTACTGTCCAAAGTATTCATAATTGGCCATTTATTAGGAAAGCTGTTTATCATTCCCATAACCGTGACTTCCTTCATATTAGTTGTGCTGCCATCGAAAGAATTTTCTCTCATACATCTGCAAAATGGTTTCGCATTCGAGGTTGCTGAATTTTTGTGGGAAATGAAAGGATGTAGTTGTTCAAGCGGTAGTTCCAATGCGTCGCTTTCCTTCTCTGCATCACATTTTACACCTGTTTGGAACCTTCTGAAGTCTTGTGTGCAATCTGAGTGGAAAATCGAGAAAATAATCGTCCAAATCACACAAATACAGGGTGTTTTTAAAAGTGATATTTTTTCACAAGTTATAGAATTCATCGAAATAGGTAATTTTACCGAAAATTATTCTCATATTCACATTACCTACGGACATTTCTCTATTTTTTTGCTTCTGCGTTTGGCTTTCCATATTCTGAGCAACTTTGACTCGAGATTTAGCTCTCACAGTGTTGTTCGGAGCTGTAGATGGTCTTCGTCTATAAATACAATACATTATTCAGAGATCTACAAAGACAAATCGTGGAAAAATCAATTTTTCAGAAGGTTTTCAGTTACAAGTCCACCTTATATGCCCCAGTGTCAAAAAATTTAGAGATTTTGAATGATCGTGATAAGACTGAAAGATTTCGAGATATTAAACACTGGCTGCGATTCCAAGAAATCGAGAAAATGATATCTATTTATCTTATAAAGGGTTTTCCAATAACAGATGTTATTTTGAATAGCCCGCTATTTCGGGAGATGCCACGTTTGAAGCTGTCATTTTTTGACATTTGACAAGTAGAAACTACGCCATTAATAAAAATGGAACGAAACACGCTTCAAGAACGCATTGAAATGATTAAAATTCACTATAAAAATAATGAATATTTGGCAGAGACGGTTCGTAAAACTCGAACATTTTTTAGTCGTCGTGAAGCACCTTGTCGGACCGCATTAAAGAAATTAGTGGAAAAATTCGAGCTGTTGGGACAAGATAGTGATGTGAAGAATTAAACCCGTGCACGTTGCACAAGAACAGCCGAGAATATTGCTGCTGTAGCCAAAAGTGTTGAAGAAAACCCAGGTTTGTCCATTCCTCGTCGTTCTTTGGAATTAGGCATTCCACAAACGTCATTACACCGTATTTTGCATAAAGATTTCGGTCTTAAGACTTTAAAGTTCAGTTAACACAAGAACTCAAGCAGGCCGATCATCAACAACGTCGTGTCTTTCCGTATCGTGTTATCTCTCAAAGGTGATCACAATTGGCCACCGGGATCTCGTGATTTAACACCTTGCGACTTCCTTTGGGGCCACGTGAAAGAAAAGGCATATGCCAATAGCACAGCGTCGATTCAAGACCTCAAAGATGGAATTCGTGAGGCTATCGAGACATGGGGCAGCCACTTTCCGATTTGGTTATGGAAAATTTCGTTAAAAGGATACGGTCCTGTAAGCGTGGTCGTGGTGGTCATTTGCCTGATGTTATTTTTCACTATTAACGGCTTACGGCATAGCTTCTTCTTTATAATGAAATAAGCATCCGATCATTTATATTGAAAAATGGCATTTTTCTTTGAATATCAAAATAACACCTCTTATTGGAAAACCCTTTAAAGTAGTTGTATTTCATACTGCTAATGTATGGGGTGTTTCATCTGCTATCAGCATTTGTATTAGAAATGATACTTACCTTTTTTCTTCAGAAAGTGGGGATTTGGAAGTTGAAAAAACATTCACCCGATTTTCCAATTCATTTATTCTGTTTGAGATATCCTAAGACAGAATATATCAAGTCAGTGGCAATTCTACAACTAAAATCATTACCCTGCATTTGGATATCATTTTTTTTTTCAAATGAATAGACGACAACGAATTTTTTACCTACACAACTTTCACTACGGAGGAAAGTACATTTGACAATTTGAATTTTGTCGAATATGAATGTGTCTAATGACAGACACTGACGTCCAGTTGGATGGCGAAATTTGAAATGACTCCCCTTTTTCAACGCACTGACTTTGATTCGAATATGACTATCCTCAGAAGTCTGGACTTCTATTGGTATATCATTTCAGATATTCAAATTTGACTTGTCATTCTTCAAATTTGAAAATTTTCAGGTTTTGAATTTTTTCAACACGTCAAAATGAATCTAAAATTGAAAAATGTTATATCACCCATGGATTTTGTTGTGAAAATATGTACAGGTGTCCCGTAATTAGACCGACAAACTTCTAGTGGACATTATAGATCGTATTTTAGACAGATTCGACCCAAATCATATTATGCAAAATTGCTAGTGCCTTTGAAGATGACGTCCTGTCCACACTTTTTGCCACATATTCGTAAAACGGAGTCACATCTAAAGTGCTGAAGTTTACACATTGGCTAATATTAAAAATACGCATCGATTAGATTGAGTGCATTTCTTTCATGTCAAGCACAATCGTATCATTTAGGGGGGGGCGAAGGGTTTTTTTAGTTGAAACTTTTTTAACTTTCATTATTCCGCAAGATTTACATCATATTCATTAACTCTGATGTTTTTCCTTGAAAAAAGATGCTTTTGTATAATAACGCCCAGATGCACCATTTCTGAAAAAATAGATTTGAAATTTTCTCTCTTTTCACTATGTGCTGAATGTAAAATAGTGCATCTGGGCGTTATTATACAAGAGCATCTTTTTTTCAAGAAAAAACATCAGAGTTTATGAATATGATGTAAATCTTGCGAAATAATGGAAGTTAAAAAAGTTTCAACT
This sequence comes from Propylea japonica, assembly GCA_013421045.1. NCBI lineage: Eukaryota > Metazoa > Arthropoda > Insecta > Coleoptera > Coccinellidae > Propylea > Propylea japonica. The sequence continues at coordinate 32,894,562 of CM024245.1, read as the reverse complement.
AAAAATATCCTTCGCCCCTCCCAAATGATACGATTGTGCTTGACATCAAAGAAATGCACTCAGTCTAATCGATGCGTATTTTTCATATTAGCTAATGTGTAAACTTTCAGCACTTTATGTGACTCCGTTTTGCGAATATGTGGCAAAAAGTGTGGACAGGACGTCATCTTCAAAGGGCACTAGCGCCTTAACGAAGCAATTTTGCATTATATGATTTGGGTCGAATCTGTCTAAAATACGATCTATAATGTCCACTAGAAGTTTGTCGGTCTAATTACAGGACACCCTGTATAAGGAAATTTATTTTCAATATTCCGATTGAATTTTCCATGGTTCTGTTAACACTATGGCCACAAAATTTCGTATGAGGCTTCTAATGATTATCTTGCATGTGGCCGCAAAATTTCATTTCTATAAGTTTTGTTCTGTCTGAGATATTGATAAAAAAAATTCCGAATGGGCATATTTCATGGAACACTCTGTAGAATATTACTGGTCAACGAAATCATCCGCAGCATTAAGGAAAATCCTTTCGAGGCTTATCGTATTTACGGACGGACGGCCCTACGGACAGAATTGATTTTGACCCCAGATTCGTCATCAGGTAGTCGAAAATTTTCGCTTGAGGTCATGTTCGGCTCAATATTCGAAAATTTTAGACGATATAGCACTCGTTTAAGTAGAACGAGCGCTCAAAAAGAGAACACTCTTATTGAACTAAAAGCTATAGCATTTTCTTATAATTCAATGACAATAATACTAATAACAGACATTTCAGCTAGTTGATGGCCAGGATTAAAAGCACTATAGGAAAATACAGATTTATTTAGGTACATATGTTGCAAAAATAAGGAAAACAGAAAGTTCTTCAGTACTTTCAGAGGTTGGATAATTTCCTGAGAAAACTGGAGATAAAAAAATAATATTTCTTAAATCATTTTATGTATGCAATGACGCCACATGCTAATGGTTTTCCTGAATTTCCATCTAGGAGACTATTGGCATCACCGCCTCTACCATAGTCGTCTTGATTCGATGTTACTACGATGGCTCTACCCACAACTCCTCTTGGATATCCGGTCAATTGAACTAAATTATCGATTATTTCAACTACTGCAGTTCCATCTTCACTTGCTTCTATGTTTCCTATATCGCCTACATGCCTCAAGGGATCAATTGGTCCACCATGCTGTAACTGCAAGATTAAAATTTAATAAAAAAATAAATTGAATTTAAGAAAGCCCTGAGCAGGTCCTTTTGAACGCTCGTTCATTGGTCGGGATATGAGCCTTTTACCTCAAAATTTTGTATAGGACTTGAGATTGATACAAAAATATACAGGGTGTCCCGGAAAATGTGGGAAATCTCTCGGATTCAGATAGAACATAAAAAAATAAGATGACAAGTTCCCATAATTTTTTTTCCTAGCGGCACTCCCTACGAAGATACGACCTCCTAAATGACGCCATTGGAAATTCATTTTAGTGGAATAAATTTCAATTACTTTTCAATTACGGTTCATTTTATCAACATTGAACAAGGGTACCTTTTCTTTAGCTTAATGTTCAAGGTATCCAAATATGTTGTTTTTTTAGCACCTTAATATACAGGGTGTTCAAAATGTAAGCATTAAAATGTACAATCCAGTCCGCCCCTGGTAAACTGAACATCAAGCTAATTGAAATTTGAGTCTGGTGATTTAAGAGGTCCTTAATACTATTAATCATATCAAATTTTCATCAAATTATATCGACTAGTTTGAAACTTATTCCACTAAATTGGATTTCCAGTGGCGTCATTTAGGAGGTCGTATCTTCGTAGGGAGGGCCGCTAAGAAAAAAAATTATCGTAACTTGTCATCTTAATTTTTTATGTTCTATCTGAATCGGACAGATTTCCCACATTTTCCGGGACACCCTGTATAAATGAAAATCTCATAACGATCGGAATAATATTCTGGAAATAATTCAAAAACTGAAATATGTAAAAACCAGACAATTGAAAAAATTTAATTCTATGGTTCTGATGATGCGATCATCTTGAAGTTATGCATGAACATTCAGTATATCAATCTACATTCACGAAATAAATTTCAATCGAGTCGGATATCTAATCTACTTATGAAAATAAAGATTTTTCTTTTCGATATTTCAATTGAATTTTCTATGGTTCTGTTAACACTATAGCCAAAAAATTTGCATGAGGCGTATTATGAGCATCTTGCATGTGACCGCAAAATTTCATTCTGATCGTTTTCGTTTTGGCTGAGATATTGAGGAACAAAAATTTTGAATGGCCATATTCATCCTGAAAATCTCAATTAGGTTTCTAGGACAATCTTTTCGAGAGTTATCGTGATTACGGACGAACGGCCTCACGAAAAGAATTCAATTTGACCAAGGATTCGTCAACAGTGAGTCGTCAGTATCGTTTAACACCATTTTCGGCTCAAAATTCTAAAATTGCAACATTTGCGAAAAACGATAAAACACTCGTTTAAGTAAAACACAAGCGCTCAAAAAGTTATAGGTCTAATTAGATATTACCTGGAGTACCTACCTTTGGACTTAATTTCAGAATAGATTGCAATTTTCAATTTTTTTCACATTATTCGACATAAGAAATAGAACTATGTTCACCATCAAAAGTTTACATGGTTTGTCAATAACATAGTTAGCCCATTGTATAAAAAACAATTACAAGCACAGAAACAAATAAATAAAAGGGCCCACTCACTAAGAAGGAAGCGCAAAGGCTTCAATGCGCGTGGTACGGGGTACAGTGAAAACAGTGTGTGTATGGCGTTCCGCCGTTCGAAATTTGGAATGCGCAATTATCTCCGTCGGAATCAAGAGAGTTTTGATTTTTAGCGTTTGCATTGCTCATGGTACCTGGAAGAATTACCAAGAAGGACCGTGTATGGGCAACAAGTCTGTGCACGTTTCATATTTTTAGCAATACAGTGTCGGGTTCGCTATTTATACATTGGACATTTTTTCCTTAATAACAACACACGCCACTGCCAACATCAGATCTTTTTTCGACGTCATCTCACGCTTGTCACACATCCTCACTCAACAAGCAAAAGTGTCTGTGTGCGGGAAATATGAATGTACACGTTTACTTTACAGCTAACGTGCAGATACTTAACTGCGCATTCTTCCTTCCTAGAGAGTGGGCCCCTTAAAAGAATGTTAACTCACATAATATGGATTGAAATGTGGTCCTAATTTTTCGCAACCGTTTCTCAAGTCTCCGGAATGGTGGATATGAAGACCGTGTTTACCTGGAGATAAACCTGTTATATTTCCTGTGATATGAACTGGCCCCGCGAAAGGCTGAGCGAATAAAATTTCTCCAGATACTTCTTCGCCGTTGAAAACTGCAATCGCCGTTATCTTATGTGATTCCTGCAAAAAATATGTATTTAATAAACTAGTTTATTAATGACAGCGATTAATGGTCAAGACATTTTAACGTGCTTCCTCCGCTCACGCGTTAATAGTTCGATGCCATTGGTCGCTAGATTTATAAACGAGTTGATTACTAGATTTTTCCGTCGAGCTCATTATGAATTGAGTATAAATTCTTGACTGAAATATATTCTTATTTTTCACAAGACTTACATTTGACATAATATAAATTTCTATGTTTCAGTAGAGTCGTAACATTACTCGTATTGCTACTGAATACTTTGTGTTCGCTTGCCCATTAGGATAGCGAAAATTAAACATTAAAATAGGTCATTAATGTTCAATTTCGTACACATCAAATCCACCTTTCATTTTGAGGTCGACAGAAATAGTTATTTAATCAACTAGGTTATTAAAGACAGCGACTAATGGTCAAGATTTTATAACGCGTGAGAAGAGCGAACGCGTTGATCGAGACCATTAGTAGCTAGATTAATAACCGAGTTGATTACAAGATTTCTCCGACGATCTCAACATGAGTTGTGAATGAATTCTTGATTGAAATACATTCTCATTTTGCACAAGATATACATGTGACTTAAAGGAATTTCTATGTTCCAGTGGAGTTTTGACATTTCTCCTAGTGCTTCTACGTCGTTTTGAAGAGTCGTGCTCTTGAGCTGTCAACCTGTATTTCGAGCACGAAACTCTTCAAAACGAATAGGCTATTTGTGTGCGGTTGTCATGAAGATTGCATATTAAAATATCAAAAAATTGAGCATTGAAATGGGTCATTAATGTTCAATTTTGTACACATTAAAATCCACCTTTCATTTCGAGGTCAGCGGAAAATCACTATTTTCAGTAGGAAATATTCGTATATTTTCAGTTGAAAAAGTATTCTTTTCATTCTATTAAGTTTATGATATTCCAAATTGAAAATGTTTAAGTATTTTGCAGAAATAAATACAAATACAGTGGAACTTCTCTATAACGAACGTTTGTATAACGAATTTCGTACAAGACATTGCACCTAGAATCCAAATTCCATGTTAAAAACGAAGTAATTCTCTCTAGATAACGAAATATTCGATTTCGAAGAACACCACTTTTTTAATGGGTATTGGTAATAAGAAGGTCTGAGGGTGGTTTTTTTCCGATATTTTTCCGGACGTACGTTATACATCCCTTCTTCTGAAACAGTTTCAAATACATCTCTGGGTGTTTGGTTTCAATCTAACCATTACTTTAGTGTGAAAAGTTGTGCGAAAATGTCTAAAAGGAAGACTCTAGTTTGAATGGTAAACTTAAATTTATCAGTGTAGTCGACCGCGACATTGCCGACTATAGAAACAAATTTTTTGTATAACGAAATTTCTTTATAACGAATTTTTTGCGGAATTAGCGCTTTCGCTATAGGGAAGTTCCGCTGTACCTTGATTTCTTCCAGATAGTTTTTTTATATTTCTATCTGAGCTATCAGTTACTCAGAAAGTGATGAATTAGGCCCTTAGTTTTCAAAAATACCGAGTCAAACTTGCAAAAATACTCACGTAGTCATAAGGTTTTTCATACACTTCGTAAATATCGCTTTGGAATTCCTCAACTGCAGGCACTCTTCTAATAAGCAGATGTCTTCCTTCCCTTGCAGAATGTATAGGTCGAATCGACCTTTCAAAAGTAGCACAACTTCCAATCGAAATTAAAGACAATAAAATTGATTGAAAAAGTAGCAATTTATCCATAATAACTATTTATTAATCAAATTATATCACTTATCACCAATTTCAATGGTCACACCCTCAAGTACTTCGTATAAATGAATACATATTTTTTCTCCACACAATTTAAATAGCGTTCAGGTAAAAATGATTCAATCAGTGACGTCATAATTATAGTATCATCCATACAAAAGGTAAAATTAGAAGAGACGTGATGATAGAACTTTGGGTTCAGGGCTATGATTATTATTTCTTCTCAGATCGATTCCGTGCGTATTATTAAGATAAATAATTATCTTTTTCGAGTTATTGACTACTTCGAATAGTATAAAAAGGATTTGCCAGATGGAAAACGGAAATGTTTTTGCGATATGTATATATCTATATCCTTGAAGTGCTTGTTGAGATGAGTAACTACTTCTAACCGTCATGGTCATGATTAGCTCTTCACATGAAGTTATATTCAACATATTGATTTAAAAGTTGCTGGTCAACTGGTCAAGCAAAGAGAATTCAATGTTTTTATTCAAAAATATGTTTTATCCACGATAATCTGCCCATTATACGTTTGTTTCCTTAAACAATGACAATACTCACAAGTGAATAGTAGGTCATTATTTACGGCTTTCAGATGGTTTATGGATTTATATTATATTCTTAAAAACTCAATGAGGTAGGCAAGAAAAATAAAGTTTTTTTAATCTGGGTTCCCGGCCATTCGGAAATCAGAGGAAACGAAGAGGCCAATACACTCGCCAAAGAGGGAGTATGAATGTCACTCATTGGCCCAGAACCCTTTTTTGGTATAGGTAAATGTACCTATAAAAAGCAGTTTCTGGAGAAGGAGAAAGCCGAGAAGGAAAAACTCTGGCGGAATCTCCCAGGGATGGATCATTCCACTAAGTTCCATCGGAACTTTGAAACAGCAAGATCCAAAATATATCTGGATCTTGGTAAGAAACAATTACACCTCCTCACTGGCTTTCTTACAGGACACTGTCGCCTCAGGAAGCACCTGTTGAGGATGGGATTATCGGACACTGACGAGTGTAGGTTCTGTGGGGAGGAGGAAGAAACCCCCATTCACCTAATGCTTTGGCATTGCGAGCCTAAGGAAAGCCTACAAGAACTTGTAGGAGTGAGGAACTAGTCTCGTTGAAGCCTTCACAGATTCGTATTTCATCAGATCTCTGGAACGGAATGGAGAGCTGTAAAGTTTTGGTCAGAACAGCTCTATATAAGGACAATATACCTTGAGGTCGCAGTGAACTGTAAACACATTTTAAACTATAACGATATCGCTGAAACTGATATATTACAGGGTTTTAAGTTCCACTACAAACAAATATTGGATGGGAATACCTTTCAATCGAGGTCCAAATCTACTGTACAAGTCGACCTATGTACTTTTTCTAATTGAAATAATTGGAATTCTCTTTTCTACCCTAAGGCCAGAAAGAAAACGTTGATCCGTGCTCCCTGCACGAAGAGGGAGTCTTACTGTTAACTTTTTCTGAGGAGTTAGGAAACAAAAAAAAAAAAACACCCATATAAATATATACAACTAATCTATTGAAGAAGACTCTATTCTGAACAATCACAAAAAAAAACTGTTATCAGTTATGAATCTTGGAAAAGAACTAAAGCTAACAAAATGGGAGACTAGCCGTTCTACCTGGGAATACACCTAGTGTTCAATATGGGACAGTCCTACCTTTTCCCGTCCTATTTTTTATTGACCTGGGAACAAACACAAACGTATGCTCTGCTTTTACACTCCCGAACACCACAATTCGCGAATTTAACTAAGCCTCCGCTCGACGTTTTCCTCGAACGCCCAAGTACCACCGATTTTTCCGACGTGACTCTAAACTCCAAACTCTGACCACAACTCCCTGAGACTCTTCCAATGAGCCTCCTAACCGTCACTGACTGACCTAAAACTGACTCCTCCAACGAGCCCCCTAACCGTAACTCTTGACCGAAGACTTCCTCCCTGAGGAACCTTAACGAGTACCGCTAAACGATAACTCCGAGAAGAACTTAACCGAGTACCGCTAAACGATAACTGACTCTTAAAACCTTTTTCAAAAACCTTCTAGCTCTGTAGCGTCCCCCTTCTTCGAAAATTTCCCCTTTCTCGACATTTTGGACTTTGACCTACCCAATAGAAAAACGCCACATCAACTATTTTCTTCCTTGGGAACCAAGCGTTCCCATGGCCACTTAACACGAAAAAACTGCACATTATCACCCTATTAATTATCGGTCCTTCAAAATATGCTGAAACCAAAGTATCGACCACAGAACATAAAATAGATCGACTAAGTGTTGTACTGTAAACAGTTCGACGGGTCGCACAATAACGAACCCATTTGTTTACCCCAGGATCAAGTTACACGAAATAGGTTCTATGTATGGGGCCATCTGGCTTTTAAGCTTAAATTGTTTCGAAATTCTCTTTTCTCAATACTGCGGATAATATTTATATTCCCAGGTATTACATCACTCTCCCCAATGAAAAAGTCTTGGCATTACAGAGCCAATACTTTTCCTCTCAACACACATATACAAAAAAAATCAAAATGCTAAAATAACAATTAAAAACACATACTATTTATTTTCGCAAACTACAGTGGTATGTTCCTTCAGCGCCAAACTCAAAACAAAATCATGCAATTCAAACTATGAACAGATTATCATTACCCATAAATATACTAATACAATATTCTACAAAACCAATACAGAAACCACAGGGGTGTTCATCTTACACCGACACTTTTTCGCAATTGACTTTCACATAAAATTTCACGCACTTCCTTGGTAGAATCTCGTTCCTTCTCGTTTCCTACTATTGTAAAACCATATTATAGAAATAACCTTTAGTAAACCACCTTCTAATAGCAACCCAATATTAAAAAAAAACCCATGGTTTTTCGTCAGAATGGGTTTTCGAACATTTATTTTATCGTCCATTATTATCGATCAGTTCGAGGGATATATGCACGGCACTGCTCAGTCGATGTCCATTCGAGGTATTTGTCTATCACAAATGGAAATTTGATACACCCATGTCGCACTTCACCGAACTTATAATTGTCTTAACACGAACGTCTTCTCGAACCAGTGGCGTAACCTAACTGAGATTGGCGGAGATTATCTCCCAATCGAACCTTCACAAAACATATATTGGTATTGTGTCTAAACAGAGTATGATTCATCTCTATATTCAATCTATATTTCTTAACACAATGTCCTCTTTTTCTTCATTCTGAGGTTTCTTCTTCTGGTTCCAATATTCTCAACTCCTCCTCCACTGATTTGGTCATCCTTCTTAGATTGCTTCTACTATAAAAAATCCGCTTCTCGCTGCCTTCTGTAACTATTTCCTTGCTCCATTTTTGTCTTCATAATTGGGATCTCGCGCTTTTCTCAAGGCAATGTTAATTATGAACTGCCTAACTCAGTTATTATTACCACAAATCATTTTACTTCACATTTGGCTCAAAAGTTCATAATATCCGTAAACGTTCGACTTCGTTCGATACACTATTTAGTCTGTTTAGTTAATGGGCACTCGCGCGACATCACAAATTTGACCGACAGTGTATGGGATACTTTAGTCCTTGTATCGGGTTACACGGAAATATAGATATTGGGTGCTATCTAGGCGGTCACAACAAAGGTTAGTTCCTTGCTGATGGCACGATGACTGCTTAGGGACTGCATCTGGTAACCTAGTCATCTGAGGTGAATGAACGCACAAACAAAACAACTGGGTCAAATAATTATTGTCTCTAAATCCGAAATTAAAATAACCTATATAAAAATATTTCAAGAACCTCATTTATGTTCGAATATATACAAATATTTTATTCAACAATCCACAAACATTATGCAACATAATGGGAAAAAAATCAATAATTGATCCACAAAAATAAATTAGCAACATAAGTATGTGTTTTCAAAATCAACTTTTAAATTATCCTATCGCTGAGGAACATAACTACATAGCGTTTTCAAAACGTTGTGCTCTCCTTACTACCTTACTATAGTAGAGACCAAAACGATAATTTTTATTCCATTCATCTCCATGAAACTTTAATTTTCATGGAATTCATTTGACTCTAAAATTCTTCTGAATTTCAATTTAAAAACTGAGAAAAAAAATCAAGAAAAAATAGGGATGTAGTAATGAAAAAAAAAGGGAAGGGGAGTGGTTTAGATAACGGTTCACCGGGTGTGATGAACCCCTAGAATCTACATTGAGCAGGAACCGATTCAAATTTCCTGAGGACTGAAGAGGCGATGTCCCATGCTACCCTTTGATCTTAAGTTAAACCATTAGTGTTAAACCAATTGAACTCTTAATTGAACTCTACGAAATGAAATCAAAATTTTCAATTTTACATTGAATGACGAAACCTATTCGGCAAACAAACTCTAACAAAAATTATTTCAGCAACTGCCCTACAACAGATTAAAAACAAGACTACAAAATCATTAATCACACAAAAAACCGAAATCAATATTTAATTCAAGCTGGAAAAAAAATATTATATTAATAGGTGTATTCCTCGAGGTTATCTCAATGAATTTTCTAACAAAAAAAAGATTTTTTGAAGTATTTCCGAATAAACTATCCTATAATTCAAACTTCCGCATCTCGCTCAATAAACTAGCTCAAAAAAAACCAAAATTACCGAATTTAACGTCAATTCCATTCTCCTATTCCTTCTCCTCAGAAGTAACATCCCACCGCTGTCACCAGATGTACAAGTCGACCTATGTACTTTTCTAATTGAAATAATTGGAATTCTCTTTTCTACCCTAAGGCCAGAAAGAAAACGTTGATCCGTGCTCCCTGCACGAAGAGGGAGTCTTACTGTTAACTTTTTCTGAGGAGTTAGGAACAAACAAAAAAAAAACACCCATATAAATATATACAACTAATCTATTGAAGAAGACTCTATTCTGAACAATCACAAAAAAAAAACTGTTATCAGTTATGAATCTTGGAAAAGAACTAAAGCTAACAAAATGGGAGACTAGCCGTTCTACCTGGGAATACACCTAGTGTTCAATATGGGACAGTCCTACCTTTTCCCGTCCTATTTTTTTATTGACCTGGGAACAAACACAAACGTATGCTCTGCTTTTACACTCCCGAACACCACAATTCGCGAATTTAACTAAGCCTCCGCTCGACGTTTTCCTCGAACGCCCAAGTACCACCGATTTTTCCGACGTGACTCTAAACCCCAAACTCTGACCACAACTCCCTGAGACTCTTCCAATGAGCCTCCTAACCGTCACTGACTGACCTAAAACTGACTCCTCCAACGAGCCCCTAACCGTAACCTTGACCGAAGACTCTCCCTGAGGAACCTTAACCGAGTACCGCTAAACGATAACTCCCTCCTGAGGACAGAACACCTAACCGTGAACTCCTAGTACCGCTAAACGATAACTGACTCTTAAAACCTTTTTCAAAAACCTTCTAAGCTCTGTAGCGTCCCCCTTCTTCGAAAATTTCCCCTTTCTCGACAATTTGGACTTTGACCTACCCAATAGAAAAACGCCACATCAACTATTTTCTTCCTTGGGAACCAAGCGTTCCCATGGCCACTTAACACGAAAAAACTGCACATTATCACCCTATTAATTATCGGTCCTTCAAAATATGCTGAAACCAAAGTATCGACCACAGAACATAAAATAGATCGACTAAGTGCTGTACTGTAAACAGTTCGACGGGTCGCACAATAACGAACCCATTTGTTTACCCCAGGATCAAGTTACACGAAATAGGTTCTATGTATGGGGCCATCTGGCTTTTAAGAGTCTAAACTTAAATGTTTCGAAATTCTCTTTTCTCAATACTGCGGATAATATTTATATTCCCAGGTATTACACTACTTTAAAACTATATCACTTTTATTACAAATCATATTTCTACATCCACAACCTTATAACCTTCTGGAGAGTATAATCAGTAACAACATTGCCTCTAAATTTCGATAATCTTTGCCCTCAAACGGCACACAGAGAAATAGTCCAACAGTGTCAAGTTGCAGCTTCTTGAGCCAATTGATATCACAATTTCGGCTTATTAATCAATCATTAATTGTTTGGCACAATAATCGGTTGTCAGTTTGCACACCATCCTGTTGAAACCAAACATTGTTCACATCACCAGCATTTTTGAAGAGATATGGACCACCGAAGCCTTCGCATCATAAGCCGCACCAAACACGTGTTGGCGCATCAAGAATGAAACCAGTACCACGAACATCAGCAAAAAACTAACTTTTACCGAGCACTGTTGGTCCTTCTTCACGACCTAATTAATGTTGTAGGACATTTTCGTACAATTTCTGACCAATTTTTTTCGTTTTGGAAAGATGGATTCTAATAAAACTCTTATAAAACAAAGACTTATCATAACTTAATATAATACCACAGTATCCAAAGAAGAGTTATAATGAATCTGACCTTCAAGATTGGCGGCAGTGAATAAAACAACAATAATTTTATAAAAATCGAATTTTATTTATTATCATATGAAATTAAAGCACACTTGGTAAATAAACTTCCATCACTATGATTTCTGACCGAGAAGATCACTGCTAGCAGGCTTAAAATAAGAAAAATGAAAAACATTATTATACTCAACAATATCTTTTTTTTTGTAAATACAAATTATAACCAAACCTAATCTTGATCAAACTTATAAGATGTATTCGATTTTTTCGAAAACGATATAAAATAACAGTACAAGATGGCACTCATGGAAAACCATGATGAATTTCGATAACAAATCTGATATCTTTTTTCGATTTTTTTTTTGGTATGGAAATGATACGGATTGGAGCGAATAAATGCTTGAAAGAAAGTTTCAAGGGTACTCATCATCCAAAAGATATCAAACATTCGTTCTCACACATGCTTGGCAACAAAAGCTCAACAATTCTTCAACCCGATAGATGTATTCCTCTCCATTATCACACTGGGTATTGGAAGAAAACTAAGACAGTCAATTCACAACAATTCGATTCATCTCAAAGCAACTTACTATTGCATATACATACAAGAACTGCATTGTTTGGTTTGAACGCAAATTAAATATGGGAAAATTTTCAACAACTTATTAGATTTTTTTTAATTCGAATATTTGATATGTACTTAAGAACTTAATAAAGAAAAATATGTTGTAGAGTTTGAAACATTCTTGCTTGTTTTCCAAAAAAGGGGAAACAACTCAAGAAAATGTGTAGAAAAAAATTCTATATATAAAGCAAATAATTTGGCATAACTTTGAATATAACTCAGGTATCGAATATTTTTTTCTTTTATCACAGTTAATTCAATTCATTTGAGTTTGCTAAGTCATCGGAGTGGGTGGTAGCCGACTTATTTTTGCAAGTGACGAAATAATATATTTTTTTATTAACTTAAATTCCATTGGTTTTATTTTTAAGTATTGCTTTTCAATTTGTATTATCAACAGAACGATATATTTTTGTAAATTCTTAAATAAATATATATTTTAAAATAATTTTATATTTTTTTTTGTTTTTTTAACACTTATATCATAATCAACGCATTTTAAACGAAAAAACAGATGTAACTAATGTTTCAATTCCAAAAAATCACAAATAGGGGCCACGATCAATATTCCCAATAATTGTTAAACATATTGCGACAAGGAGGTATCTTGAGAAAATGCTGAATACCTTTTGGGCAACTTTAGTTGCTTGGGCAACTTTAGTTGCATGGACAACTTTAGTTGCATGAAAACACTGAAAACGACATACTAGAATGAATTGTTGGAATTGACTGAGGTAGTTGTTATACTATCTCTACACTTACTCTCCGACATGTCAACCAACAGAGCTAGATGACTTGAGCATTACAAAATGTTAAAAAAATATCCAAACGTATCTTAGGACTCTTAGAGTAGAAATATGGACTGTCTCTCTCAGTACAATTGTTTGGAAACAAGTTCCTAAAATAAACCTCCCGTATCTTACATAATATAAGCAGGTACGGCTTGTCTACAGTCTCTATCTGTGCTCTAAACAGCACAGTCAAGATGCTTACTCTTTAATTATCACAATGTAGACTGATGATTTCTCAATCTATAAACATATACAAAAGTATTAAAAATAGAAGCGCAATGATAAACCTAGGCCAAATAATCCTACTGCTGTAAGGCCAGTCCCAAAGAATTCATAAATCGTCAAAATTCAAATTTCACCGATGCACTGACATTAAGTATCAAGTTATAACAGACCCGAAAGTCCTAGATATAAGTTGAGTAGCGATAATGAATTTCTGGACTTAAGAACTTCTCTTTCCTAAACTGAAATTGATTCTGACAATTTAAAACCTCAACTAGGCTCATGTTCACCATGGACTGACCTAAATGTCAGATCTACATCTCGTTTCTAATCAGAAACTTATAATTCAATGTTATTTGTCTGTTCCACAGCTATTAATTTGGTGAATTCATCTTCGAAGGTTGTATAGATGACTATCAGTGACTCCCCTAAATCGAAACTCTCCATTCGTAAGCTAATTTGGTTCATTTTCAATTGATTTAACAATTTTGCTTCTTTTGAGCTGAAAAAACTGAATGATATAGTGTAGATCTGACATGAGGTTCCCAAACCACATTATTATCATTTTTTTATAAAATACGAAATATATTTTTGTTTTTTTATATTTTTTAATCAACTATACCACCAAAGGTTCAAACAAAACTGTTGTAACTTTTGTGTTAAACTAAATAACAGCATTCTTTCAATAAATTTTTTTGTAGTTTATGTGGTTTGAAAACCTGAATTATTCCATTAATCCGACGACTACAGAAAATCATAGAAATGAAATAATTTGATATCCAAAGACTCGAAATTAGGATTTCCTTCCGAAAAAGAAAAGAAAACTGAATGACAATATGATAATAAAAATTCTGGTGACGTTGATGGATCCAACACAATTTTAACCACTTGGACTGGAGATCGGTTGAGAGGTGGCCACTGGCGTACGTAGCATGTACTGACAGGAGCCGCCCCTTCTGCGCCTCTGCATAAGATTACTCTCGCTCGGTGGACTCAGACCGAAGAGGTCAGCAGAACAGGGGCTGTTGTCCCTCCTGAACATCGTTGGCCTTTCCAAGTAGCCCAAATTCATGCTGAAGTGCTGTTGCACTACTCTGTTCACAGCCATTGCAGACTCCGCGAAGTGAGATAACTCAAGGGCGGAGTTATTCTTTTTGATCACCGCTGGTGTGGTTAAGGGTGCAGTCTCACTTGCACATTTCAACCATGGGTGTTCAAGGACACGCTCGGCGCTGATGCGTCTGTTGGCGCATTTCACCAACAGCGATCTGTAATGGGGAAATGTCGGTAAAATAGAATTCTGCGCAGTTTTGCTTGCAGTTTATCATTACGGTTATTGTGTAGAATGGGGTATATTCATGAAAAAATATGCCACTCACTAGACATTGGCATTAGACCACGAGTCCGTTAACAAAAATTGATGCAACCGTCTAGTTTTTTCAGAAAAAAAACCCTAAAGTTCGTCTAGGTAACTACACTTTGTTTGGCAGTCAAGGGCAGAAAATACACTTTAATCATAAATTAGGAACATTATTTTTTATACGACCGCGTAAAGATTCAAAAGGCACATTGAAAAAATATATATATACACTTTCCAGCACTCATTTTAGTTTAGAAAGTGTTACTTTCTTTTCACTAGTGCGGGAAAGTGACACTTACTAAACTAAAATGAGTGCGAGAAAGAGAGAAAGATGGAGCACCCTGTACTCTCCATTCATTATTATTTTAATAATCAGATAAATTCGTTATTTATGGCGTTATTACAGAGAAAATTTGGAATACTATCGAACTACTGCTCTCTCAGAGAAAGAAATAAACATAGCGATGCCCCTACGCGTGAATAGTACTGCATTGTAATCAACCAAGCATTAGAGTGAGATGAAAAGCATTTCACTGCCACACTGGGGTGAAGTATTGCATTTCTCCAATTCCTGAAAATTATACAACATTTTCGTAATTTTGCCCTAGCTATAATTAAGGGAATAGCTTCAAGCAACAATAAACTGCCACCAAACCATTGAAATAATTTAGTTTATGAACGTCAAATCGAAATGAAAATGTAAACACATCGCATCAAGAAACTAAACACTAACAGACAATGTTGCCAAACTGACTGAATTATCTGTAACAGACGCAAGCCGTTAGTGCTAAAGTAGGGGAGCTGTAAACCAATTATCCAATACGGAATAATCATACGGCACGATTTCGCAACGCCGGAAGTTTGTTCGCGCGTATAAACAGATTCTACTTGGCAGCATAACAAATGCGTGAAAGCAACTAACTCTAGGTTTACTTTTAACTCTGAGACTGCTCTACTTCAAATGGCCATATGTCCTACCGTACAATTGGACTACCGCTTCAATCGAACTACAGTGAGATTAATGTAATTTGTTCTGTGGTCAGCTCACCTGATAAGATCTTTAGCTTCTTCTGAAATATACTTCCAGTCGCTCTCTGGGAAATCGTAATAACCTTCCTGGATGCTGTGAAACAGCAATTCCTGGCAAGCTGTACAATTCTCCCCCCTTTCCCAGCCGCAATCCCTGCCGCATTTTCCGGAAAACGGCGGGTAGCCACAGAGCAAGATATAAGTTATCACGCCCAGTGACCATAGATCACAGCGTTTGTCATAGACAGTTGAATCATTCTCTCCAATAAATGCCTCGACGACCTCGGGGGCCATGAATTCGGCGCTTCCAACCTGAAAGAAAAAAATAGGTTGAAATTTTATATTAATGAAATTTGAATTTTGCAAATTTTTGTGTTAGACTTGTCTGTCAGATTTGAAGCATTTTACAGCAGAAACAATGTAACGAACTGATATAGCTATAGTCCGTTATGAAAGGTTGGATCCGTCGGTTGGCCATGGAAATTTGGCATATTTCACTGTGTATATTGAAATTTTAGGTTATGTTGTTTATTTTCTTGTCAGATTGATACGCAATGTGTCAATATTGCATAGAGTTCTCTGATAACTCGCAAGCTCGTCGGACGAGGCCGGGTACATTCGGCAACGTTTACATTATTTTACGTTATGACAGCAAATACTGCCACTTCAGATAAATAAACAAACGCCTACAATGCGCTCAAAAACTTCGTGAACGGACTATAGATTTACTCGAATTGATTCATATAATGTAAAAAACGAACTAAAATTAGTCTTAGAAATTCATTCATATCAATTGATCATCAATTAGATTGAGATTCATGAAATAGAAGTGAGCGTTCAGTTTCATTCGAAAAATTATGTAGCACATAGGTATTTTTGCGTAATCATAACAAAACACGTTGTGTATTTGCATTTAATACCGAAGAATCTGTGAATTTATGAGAAACAATAAACATCAATCTACTTTTTTGAATTTTCCCCATTTCATATTATGAAAGATTATCAGCTACGGCAACCGCGCATTCGTTATACTTAAACGAGTGCTATATCGATTTGCCCAAATGTCTGTAATTTTCGAATTTTGAGCCGAAAATGGTCTCAAACGATAGGGTTCGACTGCCTGATGAAGAATCCGTGGTCAAACTCAATTCTGTCCGTGGGGCCGACCGTCCGGCCGTCAGCACGATAACTTTCGAAAGGGATTGTCCTAAAGACTTGAAATTTTCAGGGAGTTCGCTTCCCAAATGCCTTGTTAACCAGTCAAATCATACAGGGTGTTCCATAAAATATGGCCATTCAAAATTTTTCTTCCTCAATTTCTCAGACAAAACGAAACCAATCGAAATGAAATGTTGCGGCCAAATGCAAGATGCTCATAATTAGCCTCATGCAAAATTTTGTGGACACAGTGTGAACAGAACCATAGAAAATTCAATTGGAATATTGAAAAGAAAAAACTTCATATTTCCATAAAAAGATATCCGATTCGAGTGAAATTCATTTTGCGAATGAAGATTACCATTCTTAGGGTTTTGCTCTATTCAAACTTGGCGCAAATTTGACGCCACCATTACGAATTCGCGGTTGCCGTAGTTGATCATCTTTCATATGAAATGGGAAAAATACAAAAGAATAGATTGATAGTTACTGTTTTACATGCGGATACACAAAGTGTATGTGCATGTGTGAATTTGAACCATTTTATTGCTTTGATGAACTGTACCCATAATCCGTTACGAAAGGTTGAGCCGTCGGTTGGCCATGATAATTCGACATATTCCACTGTGTATATTAAAATTTTAGGTTATGGAGTTTATTTTTTGTCAGATGATAGGCAATGTTGTCAATATTGCATACAGTCGTCTGATAACTCGCAAGCTCGTCGGACGAGGCTGGGTACATTCGGCAACATTGAATTTATTTTACGTTATGACAGCAAATACTGCCAACTTCAGATAAATAAAAAAACGCCTACTATGTGCTCCACCTTTCGTGAACGGAGTATATAGTCCGTTCACGAAAGGTTGAGCACATAGTAGGCGTTTCTTTATTTATCTGAAGTTGGCAGTATTTACTGTCATAAAGTAAAATGAAGCCAACGTTGCCGAATGTACCCGGCCTCGTCCAACGAGCTTGGAGTTATCAGAGAACTTTATGCAATATTGACAAATTGCGTATCAATCTGACAAGAAAATAGAGAACATAACCTAAAATTTTAATATACATAGTGGAATATGCCAAACTTCCATGGCCAACCGACGGCTCAACCTTCGTGAACATAGACATAGAAAAGAATGGACAGGACGTGTGAGAGAGAACATTGACTTCAGAATAAGACAGAGTAATATTAGTGCAAAAGCACAGATCATATAATAAAACATTGAATGCATTAGATATTTTTATGTTCTGTCAGTTTGTCAACATTATGACAGAGAGTACTGTGAAGGATGGAGTAATATTAGTTTAGTTCAGTCTATGCACCACACTAATATTACTCCATCCTCACAGTTATCTCTCTCTCTTATGTTGGAATCACGAAACGTAGAGTAAAAGTCACGTGACGCCCTGTCCATTCTTTTCTATGTCTATGTCGTGAACGGACTATAGTCTATTTTTAACATTGACGTAGTTTTAACTTGTCAAATGTCAAAAGTGGACAGTTGTCGGAAGTAGACTAATCGAGATTAATCTGTTGTATAAATTTCCGAGAACGTTTTCTGATCAACTTTGAAACCATGAAGAGTGAAAAAACAGTCTAATACTAACCGGTGTGTTAACAGCTGCGGCGTTGCCAAAGGGCTGGAAACACTGGACTGAAAGCGTATGCCTGAACCCAAATCAAAATCGCAGATCTTGATCGGGCAAAGACGATCTGGATGCACGCATAAGATGTTCTCCGGCTTGAGGTCCCTGTGTGCTATTCCTTTTGCGTGCATGAAACGCAGGGCCGAAGCAATCTCCCTCACTATCTCCGCAGCGGCAGCCTCGCTGAAATACCTATACTCCTGAATTCTTCTCAGAAGCTGTCCCCCATTTATCTGAAACGAAAATTATCGACTCAAAATACATGCAACGATAAACGTCTAAGAAAAGTGAATTCTAGCACCCACAAGACATTTAAGAGGGTGTCTGAGATGGCGTAAGAACAGAGTTATAAAACTACATTATAACACTTCATGATTATGCTGACCGCACTGCTATTTATGAATAACTATCTTTAATAAGATAATTCGATTTGTTGTTATAAACTTCTTCTCTGAAATCCTCTGAAATAGAGTTTGTAATAATGAATATACAGGGTGTAACTAAATAAGTGTACATATTTAAGGAGGTGATTCATCATCGAAAAAAAGATAGGATCTTTTTCAATAAAGAAACTTCATTGAGCATCCTTGTTAAGATACAGGCCCTCAAAGGGAGTACATAAATTTGTATAACAATTTTTCAACAATCACACAAAAAAGTTACAGTATTGAAATTAACCTGACATTCCTACTAGCAAAAAACATTGTCACTATCGCTAAAAGTGTCCTACTAGATAGATTAGTTTCGCATTTATGACGATCTATCTCTGTAGTTGTTCGTAAATATTTTTTTACAGCGAACTTGTTTATTTTGGGCAAAAAACTCAAGAGACATTTTTTGTTTAGGATGAAACAGGTTATCGGAAATAAATTTTTAAATGGTAAACAAATAATAAGACAAAAGTTTGCATTGGAAATAAACTTTAGGGGTTGCGTTTTCCCACCCTTACACCATGGGGTAAACCAAATAAATAACTGGATAAGTGTCCTTTTGCTAGTAGGAAACGTCAGGTTATTTCAAATATTGTAACTTTTTTGGTGCTTGTGAAAAAAATTGTTATACAAATTTTATGTACTCCCTTTGAGGGGCTGTATCTCAACGAGCGATGCTCCAATGAATTTTCTTTATATGAAAGATCCTATCTTTTTTTCGATGAGGAATCACCTCCTTAAATATTTCACACTTATTTAGTTACACCCTGTATTACACACTTCCATTATCTGGTGTAAATGCAATAGGTGAAATCATACGACAATTTTTTCGACAAAATGAAGCCAATGGACTCTTTAATTGGATGCTTCAAAATAATTTTTATGAAATTGAAATTTTCCAAGAATGTAGTTTACTTGTAAATTTATTCCATATATTGAATTATTGATGAAGGAATCGATTAAAATCTGAAATGTTCATTTCAGATTATCAGACTTTGAATTAATTTTTACTTACTGAGAAATATCGGCTTGAATATATTCATAAATTTAGAATTAATGGCAGATATGCAATAAGAAATAGTGAAATAGACAATTAGGAAGCTAATTATCAGGTTCGTTATTTAGAATAAGTAGTAATAAGTCAGTGCCTTCGTAAATAAAAGAAAATTGTTTATCATGGCTGTTCTTTTTTTGAACGAGTGCTATATCGTTTTGCAAAATGTCTGTAATTTTCGAATTTTGAGCATAATGAACGAGTGCTCAAAAGCATGTGCTGAGGTCTTAGAATATAAAATAAACCAGTTCTATATTTTAGGCTGATGCCTTTTGTGACATTTTTCGAATAAGGCCACTAGATGTCGCGACTGTTTCATGCCTAAGCGTGAATGTGATATAAAGTGTTAATTTACCTTTTCAAAAACCAAGTAAAACTTTTCTTCGTCCTCAAAAAACTCTGTTAACTGTATGATATTCGGATGACTTTGGCAATGATGAAAGGTTTCCACTTCCCGAAAAACTCTGGCTCGAGCATGACCTGGTACTTTGTCAATGATCTTGACAGCACATTCGACACCAGTGTAAATGTTGACGCAGGCTTGAACGCTAGCATAAGCCCCTTCTCCCAGAAATTCACCAGTTAGTTTGTAAAGGTCTGTAAAAAATAAGAATTATTCAATATAGCCATCATCCAGAGCATTAGCCAGACAACAGTTTTGTTTCGACCTTTTGGACTCTTAAGTGCAGAGAGATAGCTGAGAACTGACCAGTTCACTTACCGCATATAATTCTATTGTATAATTTTTTTAATGAATAACAAAATATTCATCGTATAAAATAGTGAAATAAAAATTTGGGATGTTTTCATACCTAGTAATCTTTTATGAATACTTTGAGCAATCGAAAAATTTCGAAGAATTGATCAACAAATTGTTGATTATATCGTATGAAATAATTATCCGTTTTAGAATTCGCTGATATATGCAAATGATACAATGAGCGCAAATATTTACTCAATAAGTAATAATAACAATTATGGTGCTTTGATGACGATACTCAAGAATTATCACCATTCAGTTTATATCATAACATTCATGTTTTACTTAATATTCTGGAATATTTTTTGAATATTTAAATCAGTTCAATCCTTTTTTTATTATATTATATCAGTATTTCAATTGTTCCATTTTTTTTCTGATTTCTTGATTTGCATGACAATTGGAAGTTTCTAGGTTATCCAATTTTTCAAAAAACAAACAAATGTGGAATAAAAAAATTGAAATCATAAAATAATCACGATCATCTTAAACAAATTTTATAGGGCTTAGGTATAATAGTACAAAAATAAATGAATATTCATTATGATTTTTGTAATTAACAATCTTTGTATCGGACAAAATTCACTCTAATGAAATATTTATTGATTGAAAGTACGAAACAAATTTGACAGGTCACATGTGTGAAAAAAATTCATTGATATCTTTTGGGAACTCGAAATCATTGAGATTTACTTTTCGGTATTTATTATCCAAATATTAGACGTACATCTTTGAGTATAAACAACTAGATATATCTATACATTGATCTTGTGATCAAGTAAATATTTATTTTAGATGTTCTCATTTGAAGAGTACACATACGTTTATCAAATATTATATTTTGTGTTTATTAGGGAATCAATGATATTACGCTTTACACATGTGTCCATAAATTAAAAAGGTTTTTATAACAATAGTGTTGAATAAATGGTTCAGCTCAATTTTCCAATTAACCTCTACCTATTTATATCAATATTTCAGTATTAGCTGAAATTGAAAAATTTGTTCATTGAAAAACTTCGTGTTCCGTTTTTTGATTTTTTGCCCAGGTATTACACATAAAAGTCCGTTCACGAAAGTTTGAGCGCAAAGTAGGCGTTTATTTATTTATCTGAAGTTGGCAGTATTTGCTGTCAACGTAAAATAAGTCAACGTGCCGAATGTACCCGTCCTCGTCCGACGAGCTTGCGAGTTATTAGAGAACTCTATGCAATATTGACAACATTGCGTATCAATCTGACAATAAAATAAACATCATAACCTAAAATTTTAATATACACAGTGGAATATGCCAAATTTCGATGGCCAACCGACGGCTCAACCTTTCGTGAACGGACTATAGGTACATTTATTCAGTAAAACTTCGATAATAAATATTGCTTAATGATTTTTGCAATGAAAATTGTTGTCTCCAAAACGACTCAAAGGCGAACTCATATTAATGAAATTTTCTTATTTTGAGATCTATTATTACCTCCCAAAATATTGAAACTTTTTTTCGACACCCTATACAATTGAATTATGAGATTATAACATTGAAAATTATCATTACACACCTCGTTCAATTCGAACAAAAGACCTTTGTTGAAATAATCGATAAACATACGTTCATTCGATACAGGAACACTCAAATTTGACGTTGATATTATTGTAATTTCTAGAGAATGAATAATAGAACACGCACACCTTGGATTTCATATGAGTCATCATAAACTGAGTAAGAGAAATTTAATTAGCATACAAGAAAGATTCCAAGCAGAAAACGACATATTCAAGCAATCCCACGCTACAATGATTTTCAATTAAAACAGAGTGTTCACTTTATGTCATATTGAGTGTTGTAAAACGGAAGAATGAGATGTTAGAAAGATTGTAAGGTAAGTGAAAATAGAGGTTTATACAAGGTCGATATAGTTGTGCATTAATTAAAATTATTGAAATAAAATAAAATGCGAAATTATAATTTTGTGGGAATCCGATCATTCTGTCACATCTTGTACAGGGTGTTCTATCTCAGACGAGCCAGACCGTATGTTTCTTATCCCATAGTGATCGGGAAAATTTCCAGAAAAACGTCGAATGATTTTGTTTGGAGGACATCTTTTGGTGTATATTTTAGGCTTGAACAAGCATCTCCCTAGAAGGGGGCACTTCAACCCCTCAAAATTTAATAGGAAAGAGGGCTCCATTTCAAAGGTCTTGAAAGCCTCTTTACAACGGCGTATGAAAAACGTAATTATGATAAACCGTTGTCGCCAAAAATTAATATTTTAGTTCAAATGAGCCACTTGAATATTTTGGTCAGCCTAAAAATTGAAGATTCGAAAATCATCACTTAGAATGATAGACCTGGTTTGAAACACCCTCCTGGCCCAAGAGCATCAATTAAGTATTTTGTAAAAACGGCGAAGCAGAATTTTTTCTATTGAGGTTTTTCCCTGTGCTCTGGTATCATACGCCAGAATAGTATGGTACCCGTTTTGCACCAACCTCAGCTAGGGACCTTTTTTGTTTCATGTATTGTATTTTGTTAGCTCTCAATTCAAAAGAATATACCGATTTGGAAATTCACATCGAAAACATACGATATACAAGGCATCTGACAGAGAATTCTTCCCTCCAGTTGCACAGATGAATAGACGAGATAATCAAGTGCGATAACTGAATGAATTCAACTGTCTTACTGCAATAATCTAGTCTCGTCTCTCTCTTATCGCAGTATGGTAGGGAACCCGCACTACACGTATAGAATTTTTAATTTGTCAGACTGCCCGTAATACTCGATTCAAGTATTTACTGTTGCCTACTATACTAAAGAATTACGCTCCTCTAAACGATAAGAGAGAGACACGACTAGAATAATGAAGTAAGACAACTGAATTCAGTGTGTTACAGCAAGTGATTGTCTCGACTATTCATCTGTGCAACTGGAGGGAAAAATTCTCTGTCTGATGCATTGTATATCGTATATTTCAGATGTGAATTTCCAAACCTGTATATACACAACCTCTCTTCATTTTTCAATTTTTAGGGGGTTGAAGCACCCCCTCTTAGTGGGTTGTCGTTCAAGCCTCAAATATACGTCAAGTTTCCCCTAAACAAAATTCGAGAGATTCCTCCAATCACTATGGAATAAGAAATATACTCTTCTGAGATGGAACACCCTGTATGTTGATTTTCATAATTTTCATCGGACACAAATAAGAAAATTCTGCTTACCTTGAAAACACGACGATACAACCGAAGAACCGGTGCGTTTCTTCTTCCTCCTCCTTTTCTTAGCTTCTTCCTTTCTTCGTTCCAGTTCCCTGACTCGAGTGTCGCCGTCCATTTGGTCTCCGCTGTCAGAGGCGCTGCCGCCTCCAAGGCCTTCGCCCATGCTTCCCCCATTGACGCAGACACCACCGCCTTCTGAAACCAGAAAATTCACATTGAGAAAATTTCATTCAAATCCGATAAGAGTGATCATAACTAATGAATACAATAAAAAATGGCACAACATCAGAGCATCATAAAAAAAACTGTGCTAGAGGCAGTTATTGTGTTTGGTGCTGGTTGTGAAGGCATCAGTGACCCATAGTTCTATTAAAAATGAGGACGGTACAACCATAACTGTCTATGGAGACGCCCATTGCACCAAGAAGAAAACCGATTTTTAATTTTTTTTACTCGCTCTTGATAGTATTGATGTTTGGTATCAACAGGATGGTGCAACTAGCCACAATCGATTTAGAGCGTGACCGTTTAATTATTCGAACCGGTTGTAACAATTGATTGCCAAAAGGCTGCGACTTGACATCGTTGGATTATTTTATATAGTAATAATAAAGGGTTTTCCAATAAGAAGTGTTATTTTGAATAGCCCGCTATTTCGGTAGATGTCACGTTTAAAGCTGTTATTTTTTGACATTTGACAAGTAGAACCTACGCCATTAATAAAAATTGAACGATGCTCGCTTCAAGAACGCATTGAAATTATTAAAATTCACTATGAAAGTGCTGAAAATTGGGCAAAAGACGGTTCGTAAAACTCGAACATTTTTGGGTCGTCGTGAAGCACCTTGTCGGACCGCAATAAAGAAATTGGTGGAAAAATTCGAGCTGTTCGGACAAGTTATTGAAGAATAAAATACGTGCACGTCGCACAAGAACAGCCGAGAATATTGTTATTATTTGAGTAGTTTGATCTTATTCCACTAAAATGGATTTCCAGTGGCGTCATTTAGGAGGCGTATCTTCGTAGGGAGGGCCGCTAGGAAAAAAAATTATGGGAACTTCTCATCTTCATTTTTTATATTCTATCTGAATCCGAGAGATTTCGCACATTTTCCGGAACACCCTGTATATTTACTATCAATCTCAAGTCCTATACAACATTTTGAGGTCATAGCTCCTCCACCAATGAAGTGTGCTCAAAATCACTTGCTTTCGTTCTGGGAGCCAATACGCGCTTTGTCACTTCTACGATGATCCGCCACTGACCGCAAAATATCCTTTCTAGAATATTTCTATCCATAAAACGTCTGACAACTTTATTAAACCGATAAGGAGGTTCATTGTTTAAGTTACAATAATTCATCACTTCGTATGTTGTGGTTTCGGTAAGAGTTTTAATCGCAAACGGCAAAATGTGCTTATCTGAATGCATTACTGTTGTCAGTTGATGCATATTGTGTTCCTAGATCAGGGATAGGCTCTCCTTGGAGGCTAATGACCCCAAATCTGGTCTAGAATTGCGAAACATTGTTCACTTAGCATAGTAACAGACGATATGTCTGTCTATGACCAAGATCTCTTCGACCTATTGTTGGATCAAGTTCAATTCATCATTGGGGAAAAATTGGCAGCCCTGACATGAAGTTGGAAGCTTTTGTTCGCTTGTTCACATTGGAGAAACGATGATTTCTTGAGTATAGAAATCGCATTGTCAATATGTATTTATATTAAAAGGTTCCAATAAGGTGTTATTTTGATATTCAATATATAAATGATCGGATGTTTATTTCATACGAAAAGAGAAGCTATGCCGTTAATAGTAGAAAATAACATGGGCAAATGATCACCACGACCACGCTTACAGGACCATATCTTTTATGAAGTTTTTCATAACCAAATCGCAAAGTGGCTGAATCCGAGAAATTTCCACATTTTCCGGGACACCCTGATAAAATGCGTAATCTCAGCACAATCCTGAATTATAGTCTGGAAATTATTCAAAAATGAAATGGTACTCAAGCTCATATTCCACTTTAAAATCATTATTACTAATAGGATAGGTGGGCATTCCCAATCTCCTACTGATTCTAAAATGTGTTAAAATAAAAATATCAAGAATATGATATAAGTGAAAAATAGCAGAACCAATTAAAACCCATTGAAAACTATGAATACAAGTTCTAGTATCACTGTAAATATAAATATGGAAAACTATGGTTGTAGGAGAACTCGAACATGAAAAGAAAACATGAATTTTGAAATTTTATGTAATCAACCAATTAACGTAAAATATTTTATATTTGAAAATGAACAAAATTCAAGCGAATCACAAAGTAACGTTATCATTAATCAATGAAACTGCACAACTCAATAAAATTAAAATACCAGAATAAAAATATTATTTAAACCCGCTTTTTCTTTAACTGAGTAGGGCCTTGAATATGTATCAGCTCTAAACTATTTATATTTCTTTCTTTCTACATGGAATAAATTTCTTTTTCATCTTTCATCAACTAAAAGTATACCATACAATCCATTTATGTTCACTTCCAACTCGCAAACAAATTAAATTTATTAGGGCTTTTTCAGGAAACATATCGTAACACAAAGTTTAAAAATAAATAAACGAGGATAGATAACGATATTGTAATTAAAACAATTCACAAGTTAATAGCCCAATTATATCTAATATCAAGAAATTAATAAGGAAGAGTAAAAAGTTTGTTGAATAATTACTGTTATAGTTGCAACGTTCATTTTTTATTGGATAATTTCATTCGATAGTTTAGTTTACTGTAAACACCACTCTTTCTTCACAATGAAGAACTTCATTTCCTGAATTCACTTAAAATTCTTTAATCCATATACTCGAGTTACTATCTTCAAGGAGAGTGACATCATACATAAATATCTCTTGCACTTGGAGGTATAACTAGAGAGTGAAATTAATGTTCAAGTTATATTTATCTTCAACTTTTCTTCTACATCGTTACATGCCATGTTTTATTTTCGGTCATCATAGTCGGATTATTTTACGATCTTACATTCCAAACTGTTCAAATTATATGAGAAAACAATCTTGATCTTCTTTATTCTCTATTCCATAAGAAAACTATGAATAAGTTTGATGACAGGAGCCGCCACTAAAATATGTTTCTATGGTTCATCTGAGAACACCGCCATTTTCCTGTTTTTATTATTTATTTATTTGACGAGACACCAACTTTTTTCTCTACGAAATTTTCGATAGTGAGGCTAGTACAGTATGGAGACGTCAAAAGTATTAAATGGGTGAATGTTCAAATTTTTACTAACAGTACTTTATAAATTAAATCTTGAAACACTTTTATTACAAATTGGAAAACATAATTGTCCTACAATAATGATGATTCTATCAAAGTGTCCCCCACTCCCAAAATATATCAACAACTAGGTTCAAAAAAATTATTACTAACCGGCTGATTTTTTCACTGTTCTTAGCAAATATTCCTTTATGAACTGGTCACATTGTCCTACAAATTGAGTGGTACGTTTTTCTAGTCCTACTCAGAAATTGTACACAAAAACCCACAAT
Organism: Propylea japonica; assembly: GCA_013421045.1. Taxonomy (NCBI): domain Eukaryota; kingdom Metazoa; phylum Arthropoda; class Insecta; order Coleoptera; family Coccinellidae; genus Propylea; species Propylea japonica. Next base: position 32,867,076 of record CM024245.1, on the reverse strand, counting down.
TAAAAATGATTACTAACAATGACAATTTCCGAGCGTAGGACTGGAAAATGAACCACTCAATTGTAGGAAATGTGACCAGTTCATAAGGGAAATATTGCTAAGCAATAGTGAAAAAATCAGCCGGTTAGTAATATTTTTTTACCTAGTGTGATACATTGTTGGAGTGGGGACACTTGATAGAATCTTCATTTTTGTAGGACAATTATCGTTTTCAATTTGTAATTGAGTTGTTTCAAGATTTGATTTTATCTGTTAGTAATAAAATTTGAATATTCACCCATTTAAAACCTTTTGACGCCGCCATACCGTATAAGCTCTCACTATAGAGAATTTCGTAAAGGAAAAAGTTGGCGTTCTCGTAAAAATGAAGCTACTCACAAATATTCAGATTGTTAGTAATCATTATGAAAAACAGGCACTGGCCCATGGACTACAATAACATTAACAACAAAGAATCCCAAATTGAAATCGAGAAAACCAAAAGTGAAACTAAGTGTGAATAATATATTCACTCATTAAAATAACGCGCTCAATATTATAATTCCATGTGGAGAAGAGTTCGTTTGTAATGTATGAAAAAGTATTCAGTCCAGCAGATAAACATAATACAATGTCTGACTTCACGCTTTAATAATTAACCTTGAAAATTATAGCTTCAGAGATGTTTGTTCTACCTAATCTCGTTTATATTTTTTCTCGGATTTTCTGATAAGAAACATATATCGCTTGTTTGAAATTGTTTCTATTATTTTACCATTGTCGTCAACTTTTAAACCATGAAAATGATTTGGCGACACTTTCGTTTCATCAAGCCGTTTTTGTAGGATCTCTATTTAATTTATTTTATTTTCCTTAGAAGGACTATCCTCTTATAAAATCCTATAATATAAAATGTTTAAAATTTTTCTGATTCTCCCTAGAAACATCTAGAGTATTTTCAATTTAAAATACGTACTATGGCAACCTCATTTGGGAATTAGGGACTTACTACAACATTAGTCGGTATTCTCATTTACTATTTATTGATCTACTGTTCCTTATGTTTGTCGAAACAGGAAATCCTCCATCCAAAGTAATTATCTTATAGAAACATTATTTTCAATTGACCTAGAAATGATTAATGATTAGATATCCATATATGCGTATGCTATTTTTTTATTTTGTAACGATTAAAATCTCAAGATCCTTTAATATTTGTACTAGTAATTGGCTTCAGTCTAGAGTTGATAAAATAGATAATTTTTTTGTCCGTATAGTCTAGTGGTTGAGAGTTGGAAAATTTTCATAATTCGCTTGAAAAATGCATAAGTACATTATTCTAATTTATCTATAATTTGCATTCTAAGTTCAAAAAAACATTACAGACGAAATAGAATGTTCAAATCATGAAAACTAGACTAGGAAAGAAATTTTCTAGTATGTATTTCCCAAAATAATTAACATAACCGATCTGGACCGTAACATGATAAATTTCTATTTTGATTAGGAAAACTTGAGCTAATCATTCGTGTAAATACATAATATGTAAGTGGTGTTATTTAGTAATTGTTGTTATAATTAATACTTCCGCCTGAATGGACTGTTTTAATGAAATAAACAAATGGGCAATAATAAATATTTAAAAGGTCATCGTTGAGCATCATATTCCCGACGAGGGAGTGTATATGCTTACATCAATATTACGTACAGTAGAATCGTTATTATGACACCGGCTATAGTGACCACCGCTTAATATGACGCAATTGCAGTGTTAAGTTTAGTTTTCATATATAAAACTCCTTGTAACATTGTTCGGATTAATGACTTCGTTATAATGACATGTCGGTTTTTATGACCTAATTCGAAGAATTTTTTTCGGTATAGGACGGCTCGATCGTTTTCGCTAACCAATCCATCCCTTTCCATAGGACGTCGGATACGTGATATAGGTACGCGTACCGAAGTGTTCTTCGTAAAAAATAAAAAAATTTCCATATATTCAGTATTTTTATATTAAACGATGTTTTCTCATTATTTTTTTATTAACAGAATCGTACAATTTGGGACCTTTTTTTCAAACCCCCCTAGAAAAAATACCATCTATTTTGCCAATATTCTGCTTTATATGACGTCGGTTAATATGACGTCTTTAATTTCCCTTCAATGTCATTATAAAGGATTTCACTGTACTTCATTGGCGTAACAATAATGAGTTTCAGGTGATTATGGGTAACACGAATACGGCTAAAATTTATGCATTCGTCGCAATCACAAATTAATAGTTATATATCAACTAGCTTATTAAAGACAGCTGCTAGTGGTCAAGATATTTTAATAGTTCGTGACCATTAGTAGCTCGATTAATAACCGAGTTGATTACATGATTTTCCCGACGATCTCAATATGAATGTGTATGAATCTTGATTAAAAATACGTACCATTTTGCACAAGACTTACGTTTGACATAATAAAATTTCTATGTATAACATTTCTCGTAGTGCTTCTGAATACTTGTGAACGGTTGCATGAGAGATTGCACATTAAAATAGCCGAAATTGAGCATGGGAATGGGTCATTAATGATCAATTTCGTACACATTAAATCACCCTTTATTTCGAGGTCGCGGAAAAATTTTTTATTCGCAAAATTAATATTTTATTTTATTTCATGTTCTGACAACGTTCAGTTTAATTTCATGTGTTTAAATCATAAAAATAACGGGAAGGAATAAACTAACATTTTCAAAAAAAATCGGACAAAATAATTGCGGAAAAATATCTGGATATTCTGGAAAATTATCGACTACCTTATGCTTATTAGCTTATTCAAAATAGCGGACCCAACAGACGTTGTTCTGCATACACAAAACTTCATTCAATTCGATCCAGCCGTTATTTGCAGAATAGATGAATAACCTAGATAACGACTACAGCGCCATCTGTTGATCTGATTTGTGATCATAAACATACGGGCATCAGGCAATCCAAAATACATTCATACATCATAGGATTAAAATGTTAAAATATGGCATATGTAAAAAATTGTGTGAAGATGTTAGTTCATACGTTATTTCTGATTAAAATTTTAAATTTTCGATTCACTCGATGTAACTTCACTTTTTGTCCAAAAGTCATAATCATTATAACCTATAAATATGTATATGCTTGGCGGTCGTAAGAAAAGGAAAGCCTTTACTTTTTTTCTGGTCATTTTTTTTATAAATATTTATTGTATAAACCTTACCCTAGCACAACAACACAACAAAAAAAGAATCCCAATTTGGTGCAGCCGTTTGAAAGATATTGCATTTCGACCATAGATCTTGTTTTATAATATAGATAAGTGCACACTGCACTGCATAATTATTTTGAAGTTACATAAATCAACGTTGGAATTCAGTTTTTCCCCCATATCGACTGCAATTTTTTGAACGCCTGTTATATTCGCACTAATTTTAAGTCTGCGTACGTTGGTAACGCAATAAAATAGTTGACGGTCGACGCTCTCTGCCAACAACCTCTCTACACAGCGCATTTCGTAATAGAACACCGTACTTATTTCATTTGTTAGAACCGGCTATTTCATAAATAGATAGAAGCCAGAATAATTCAAAGATATCTTGCTTACTTGGCTCTCTGCACATTTCGTGAAAAAACATCGTATGCACGTTATAATTGTTTTGTCAAAATGCACTTTAAATTTCACTTGACAATACATTAATAGCGAGTTATCGACACCCAAATAGAGGCCTAACATTATTGAAGGATCCTGAAATAAAAGATCCCTTAACGTTGGTCTGACATTTGAGCTATCTAAACGACTTATTTCCTGTCAACTTTATTGAGGCTTTCCATTTATTTTAACACTTGTGACAATTCATGTATTTGCGAAGATACATCATTGAAACATCAGGAAAACAGAAATTTTTGACCAAAAGACAATTTTCTGGAAGTTCTGCGAATCCAAAAAAAAACTATTTTCGAGCGTGTTGCGTACAATATGAAATCGTTTAATAACTAATTTAATACGAATGTTAGCCGTTAGTTCGTTGCTAAGGTAATGATCAACTGTATTTTCAAAAATCATACTTCCCGGGTGTCAATTCTCGGGATCACTCGTTCGACGAACGATACTTCGTGACATTTTGAGAGTAGATTTCTTGAAATTGTAATGATTTTATCCGTTCAAAATGAATGCACACTTTCGTCGAACGATTAGTTGACGATATGCTCAGGAATTAACTGGTTCCGACCTATTTCTTTGATTTACTCACTCACGAACGTATACGTTCGTGAGCGAGTGATCCCGAGAATGACACCCCGGTCTAGTCCAAGTATAGTCCGTTCACGAAAGTTTGAGCGCATAGTAGTTCGTTTATTTATCTGAAGTTGGCAGTATTTGCTGTCATAACGTGAAATAAGTCAACGTTGCCGAATGTACCCGGCCTCGTCCGACGAGCTTGCTAGTTATCAGAGAACTCTATGCAATATTGACAACATTGCGTATCAATCTGACAAGAAAATAAAGAACCTAACCTAACATTTTAATATACACAGTGGAATATGCCAAATTTCCATGGCAACCGACGCTCAAACTTTCGTCAACGGACTATACGTTCTTCCCGGACTAGACAAGGGAATGCAAATTTCTCGAAGAAAAAGGGCGGTTGCCGAAAAATAATTTTTTATTGGATGAAATTGTCCATTTTTCACTTATTCCGACATTTCAGCATTATGGAGGAATTATTCGTCAACACTTCCCCCAATACTATTACTACGTCCTCATAAGTGAATTTGAGACATTTCTTTTCAATCTCACTTTAATTCTTTCCACAAAATTTTCACAATATACGATATCAAATGTTAATCCCCAATACTGACGAATTTCAAATTGATCATTGCATCAAAAAAAGAAAGTGGTACCTGACCAGGGTTCATAACTGGTACATGACATGAAATAACCCAAAAGGATGAGAGAACTGTCAAAATTTTATTTAAATACGGTCGTCCTTTATTTAAATTAAGTAAGGGAGGCCTGTATTTTATTAAAGGCCTCTATTTACGTTTCGATAACTCTCTATTGATGGAAAAACTCCCTCAATATTATCACCTATTTTTCTTTCGAACGAACAATTCAATTTAATTTTTTTCCAATTCATTCCAAGCAATTCTTACCAGGTTTTTCAATTGTTAAGTCTGGGCCAAAGAACTGATTATTGGTAAAAAAATATTTAATTTTTTAAGTTGCTAATTCTTTCATTTATAAAAAAAATGGTCTCTGATTTGATCTGTATAATCCTTAAGTATGGATGAATTTGAGATTTACAGGAACTATCGAAATGGGTCAGCCTTGTAAAAAAAAATTAGGTTGAGCACATAACGTATCAGATGTCGGAAGCCAGGTGAACTTGCCAATGTTAAATAAAACAAACTAGAGCAGTTCATTGGTTTTTTGCGTAACCAATTCCAAGTGGACGACAGTCTATTTATAATGGTAAAAAGACTTTTTTCCTGGATAATTTATCTACCTCTATTTTCTGAGCCAAGCAATCATTCATGTCTAACAGTATTCGTGTTTCGGAATTTTACAATCTCTCTTGTAATGAATTCAATAAAATTGGCCGAAAAAAGCAAAATTTTCTGTTTTTTTTGGGTAAGAGTGATAGATTTCATTCCACTTGCTCTTTATTATTCACAACATTTCAATAAAAAAGACTAAGATTTTCTTCATTTGAGTGAATGTATTATTTATTTATCATATTATGAAAACTATCAGGAGTGACTCTGTGTCATTGGGACACCCCTGTGTCATAACAAGTCCTTTTACGAATCATTCGCAATACAAAATGTGCGCGAAAACTCAAGATAAAGAAAATGCGATTCAATTTACCCGGAAGTATTTGAAATTTCAATATTATCTTGAATTTCTTTAGATTGATATGAATAGAAATGTTTGGGTAAACAGGAAACCACAAATCATGGTTCTTTCATTATTCCGTTATATATTTCCTAAAATCATGTGCAATAATTCAATATGTGAGAAAATTAGAAACAATAATTATTAATTTTTTTAAAAAAACATCATTCGAACCTCCGGCAGTGCCCGTATTTTCACTGAATTCCTATCTTGAAAATTTTAAGGAAAGCCCTGAGCAAAAGCTTTTGAGAGCTCGTTCTTTGGTGGAGCAATAAGACAATTAACTCAAAATTTTATATGGGACTTGAGATTGATTCCTAATATATCATAGCAGAATCTCAGTGTGAATCAGAATTATATTCTGGAAATTATTCAAAAAATGAAATATGTAAAAAATGAATAATTACAAAAATTAAATTCTATGGTTCTGATGATGCGATCCTCTCAAAATTTTGCATGAACATTCAGTATATCAGTTTTGATTCACAAAATAAATTTCACTTGAATCGGTTATACTGTTATGGAAATATAAAGATTCTTCGTTTCAATATTCCAATTGAATTTTCTGCGGTTCTGTTGACACTATGACCACAAAATTCTTCCTGAAAATTCAGTATAACAGTCTTCATTCACAAGAAAAATTTCACTTGAATCGGATATCTTGTTATGGAAATATAAAGATTCTTCTTTTCAATATTCCAATTGAATTTTTTAAGGTTTTGTTGACACTATGGCCACAAAATTCTGCATGAACATTCAGTATATCAATCTTTATCCAATTGGATAAATATGTAGCTATAAATAGAAATAGAACCCTGCATTTAATCAGATATTTCAGAATGCACAAATCTACAAATCACGTAAACCCACAATGTTTTCAACCAATTAATTTCAGCAATAATATTCAACCAGTATGATAATGAAAAACATTTAAATAATAATATCGATAGTCAGCATGAATCAATAGATACGAAAATTGCGTCATGTAGATCTACTCGAAATGCCCTGCTAAAGATCAACCAAAACAGCAATTTAAATTGATAGGGGAATATCGTTTTTTTTATGAGCCAGTCTGATTTTTATTTGCGCACTAAATTTGGAACAAAATGAGTCAAATTCGTGTTATGTTTTCGTTTCGGTGTATAAGGATGTCGAGTTAAGTGATAAATAAATATGTCAACCTAAACTTCGAAATTTTTGTTGATATACAAACACGATACGCTTTATCGATTGATTCAAAGTGGAATGGCCTATGGGATGTTTGTGAAAATTGAATAAGCTTCTTATCGAATGTCGAATAATTGCAGAGACTTGTTGTTGTTAAATGAGCAATCTCACTATATCAAAAATTCGAAGAAGCATAGGAAGACCTGCCTTTGAAATTACAAATTCATGGATTAGTAAATTTCCCTAAGTAATAATTAGTAAAAGGATAATGGTTGATTGCCGTGATATCGAATCAAATTTTGAATCATTTTCTAATTTTTTTTATAAAGAAATTTAGAAAAACCTCCTCAATATTTTGTATAGAGCTTGAGAATCATGCTAAGTGTATAAATGCAAAATCTCAGCACGATCGGAATTACATTCTGGAAATTATCCAAAAAATAAAATATGTAAAAATAAATAATTTAAAAAAATTGAATTCTTTGGTTCTGATGATGCGATCCTCTTGAAATTCTGCATGAACATTCAGTATATAAATCTCCATTCACAAAATATATTTCACTCGAATCGGATGAATCTTATTGGAGAAATACAGGCAAGTAATGCTGGTTGTCAAAAAAATATAAAAAAAATCTTAAGTTGCATGATTTTAAAATAATGGGCATTTAAAAAAACACGCAAAATTCTACACCCTGTGACAGTCTTTTCGCTCCAGTTGTCACAAATATCAACTTTTTACATTTTTTTTAGCTGTGTAACCTTTAATAATGCTTGTCTAAACTGTAATCAAAATTTGGATACCAGCTGCTCTAGGTTTCATGAAAAATAGGGCTTGCTTCTCAGAAAAAAATTCAAAATGAACAATTACCTAGTTCAACTGACTGTATTGAAAAAAATGTCGTACGCAAGTTTGGCATGTTTTGTCAAAAGTTGGCGCATTTAGTAAGGATTCAAAAACGGTATATTTGGAAAAATTATTTTCTCTGGAAATTTTTTTCTGGTAACTTTTTCCCGGAAGATGGATCGGACGTTCTGGTCCAATCTCGTGGCCGGCCGTTCACCGGACTTGAATCATTGGACTTTTTTACCGGGAAGTAGTTAAGAAAAGCGTATTCAAAGGCAATCGAAAATAAATTTGAACTACGGCAGATACAGTTTAACAAGTATTATACCATTTTGGAATCCTACTAAACGCGCCAATTTTTGACAAAACATGCCAAACTTGCGTAGTACATTTTATTTAATGCAGTCAGTTGAAACTAGGCCATTGTTTTTTTAAATTTATTTTTCTAAGAAGCAAGCCCTATTTTATGAAACCTAGAGCAGCTGGTATCCAAATTTTGATTACAGTTTAGACAAGCATTATTCAAGGTTACACAGCAAAAAAAAAAGTTGGAAAAAGTTGATATTTGTGGCAACAGGAGCGAAAAGACTGTCACATGGTGTGAAAATCTGCGAGTTTTTTTAAATGCCCATTTTTTTAAAATCATGCAACTTAGATTTTTTTTTATATTTTTCTGACAACCAGCATTACTTGCCTTTTCACCCGGTTCCGAGTTGACGTCGAGTTTTGGGACACCCTGTATAAAGTTTATTTTCAATATTCCAACTGAATATTCTATGGTTCTGTTAACACTATGGCCACAAAATTTTGCATGAGGCTTATTATGAGCATCTTGCATGTGACCGCAAAAATTTCATTCCTATTGGTTTCTTTGTCCGAGATATTCGAACAAAAATTTAGAATTGCCATATTTTATGGAACATTGTACGATTTGGCTGGTTAAAGAACTAACCCCGCTGCATTTGGGTTCCGAACTTACCCCGAAAATCTCAAGTTCTAGGACAATCCCTTCGAAACTTATCGTGCTAACGGCCGGATGGACGGCCCACGGACAGAATCGAGTTTGACGACGGATTCTTAATAAGGGGGTCGAACCCTATAGTTTGTGATAATTTTCGGCTCAAAATTCGAAAATTACTTACATTTGGGCAAAACGACATAGCCCAAAAAAACGACGAGCTCTAGGATTTTCCTTAATAACTCTTCGTAAAATAGTAATGGAGAGTACGTTACTTTTTGGCACGCCCTATGTATCGCTCAACACTGATTGAAAAAATCGTTTTCTAGAGAACAAATTCGGTGCATACGTGACTGAACTACTTAGAGAAACCTAGACAACTTGTTATCGAGTGGGCTGGCTTGAACCTACGAGGTCATTGATATTTACAGAGGATGTTCCCATTATTCCTCTTTATTCAAAGACGATGAAAAACCGAAGGGAAGCCAGGTAGATCACAAGATCATATTCGAGGAGCTGATAATCAGGCACTCTGAACTGTTTGAAGTTCCTATGTATCTTAAAGTGCTCTCCAAAAACTCTTTCCGACACGTTTTATTGATGTGAAATCAGGTATTGTGTCATGGAACAGTTGAAATATGGTTATTCTCAATACATCCGAGAATAAAATTCGAGGTGTGTAGCCGTACCTTTCATGCAGGTAGTAGAATGTTCCAGATTTCGTTTGTGAGATTTGTCATTAAGAGTTGGCTGTAAATTATATCAAATGCTGAGGACGAGCAGGCAGATGCTACTGATTTAACGTCATTGCTTTTTTAAACCACATGATGAGACTGAAATTTATAAAATAAAAAATTTAAATAGAAGAAGTTGTGAAGATTTTCATTCAATCATCTGTCAGTGCGAAAATCCGCAAACCATCTTTATGAAAACAAAGACCGTTCGGCATTGACCTCCGGGAGCAGACGGATTTTTAGTCACGTGACCACAGATTGTACAGATTCATCTGGAATTCTGCGAAAAAACGAAACGGTACAAAGCCTCTGCCACAGAACATATACTCTGTTCCACTTAATAGATTATGAGATTCGAAGATCCACTATTTGGGAAAAATGCTCATCTTTTAACTATACTTTCACCCTTTTTTGTAGCTCTACCGTAAAATCTCAATTAAATGATTAGGGTGCAAGAGCATTGAATGCAAAGGAAACGAGGAATGCAAATATCCCTTCTGGGCCCGTATTCTCGACAAGTGATATTCGAAAAACGTTACGTATACATAGTTATTGCGTACGGACGGCGTAAATATTTTGAAAAATTCTAAGACTAATAACTTTGAAACTGTTAAACCGATTTCGCCGAAAAACATAAAAATCCTAGATAATCACACCAAAAATCTACCCTGAATATCTCAAGTCCGTAGGTTAATTTATTTGGCAGTTATTGCGTTACGGCGTAAATTATTTTGAAAAATTCAAGGACGAATAACTTTGAAAATGCTGAACCGATTTCGCTGAAAAACATACTAATCCTAGATTTTCACACCAAAAATCTACCTGAATATCTCAGTTCCTAGGTTATTTTATTTGGCAGTTATTGCGTTACGGCGGCGCGTAAATTATTTTGAAAAACTAAAGGACGAATAACTTTGAAACTGTAGAACCGATTTTGCTGAAAAACGTACTAATCCTAGATATTCACACCAAAAATCTACCCTGAATATCTCAAGTACATAGATCAATTCATTCGGCAGTTATTGTGTTACGGCGTGATAGTACCGACAGAACAACTTTGACCTCGTATTCTCAGCGGTTCAAACCTAGACGCTAAGGACCATCGACGGTTCACAATACGAAGATAACATACCTTTGTGCGAAACTAGAGCACAAGGAATAAGTCCTGGGGCCTATTGCACCAGAATACTTTGCAACTTTTCACTTCGCACTTTGCATTCTGACAAATTTCAAAAGTGAAAATTAGTTATGTTGCACAACAGTTCTCCCAACATTCAATTTCTGCGGAGTACTTTTCACTATGCACTTGACTTATCACATTGTATTTTTCAATTATGAATACGTTTCGTCAACTTAATTCAAGTGCAATGTGAAAAGTTGCAAAGTATTTGGTGCAATAGGCCCCCAGAATCTATCCTGAACATCTCAAGTCCCTAGGTTATTTTATTTGGCAGTTATTGCGTTACGGCGTAAATTATTTTTGAAAAACTCAAGGACGAATAACTTTGAAACTGTTGAACCAATTTTGCCGAAAAACGTACTAATCCTAGATAATCACACCAAAAATCTACCATGAAAATCTCAAGTGCCTAGGTCATTTCATTCGGCAGTTATTGTGTTGCGGCGTGATCGTACCAGGCAGAGTAACTTTAGACCTCGGATTTTTCAGCGCTGAGGACCATCGACGGTTCACAATACGAGGATAACATACCTTTGTGCGAAACTACAGCACAAGGAATAAGTCTAGATAAACAATTTCAACCGAGCGACCAAACTTTTTCCTCATCGGTTACAACGTCCAAAACATCCTCGCTAATAATTTGGCAGAAGGACAAGCTCGAATTCAGATAGAGAAACGAAAGTGCGTACATGCGAGATAAAAATACAGCAAACCACAATTCGCGAATTAAATTTTAACGATCAGCTTTTATCAACACAGACCGGCATGTTGCCGGTTCGACGTCTGTATTCCGTTTCGATGAAACGCAGTTTCGTACCCGGTCTGTTTGTCAACATCAGGTTGTGCCGGTGCTTCTACTTGCGAATTCAAGGATATCGAGAGTTTGTGCTATATTCTCGACTATCCTCGTCATAACACCCGGTGTTTATACGCCATTAATCTACGTTTTCCGGTTGACTCCGGTCTTCGAGTTTTTACATAAGGCCAAGAAATGAACGAATTTACTCTGTGGTATGAGAAATCTATGAAAAAGTAATCTGTGATTTGTATACAGCCAAGATGGCGAACTATGCTTCATTAATTATGAGATCATTCTGCTGGTCATATAAATTTGATAACATTTTTAGTAATATGATTCTATGAACGATTTGCTTCGTCTTTTTATGCATTAAATGATTGTTTAAGGTTGTACAGTAAGTTGACACAGTAAGAATCAAATTCAAATTCTGCTGTCAGATTTATACAGTATTCTTTTGAGGAGTGCTCCTGAGCTGTTCCAGCGCTTGTACGCAGCCAATGGCAAGCCGTATTTCGAGCTTTTGAGTTACTCAGGGGCACGAAAATCTCAAAATGAATAGGCTAATTCTGCACAACGCAAGAAAATGAAATTTTCCTAACCTGAAATTTTGTCGCCATAATGGCTGAAACAAAAGCGAAACAGTGAACCACACCATTATGGGTCGTTTAATTAATTAAATTTGGATACTTTACAAACTACTACTGAGCGAATTTGGTAGCTGATTGTAAATTCGCTCAGTGTAATCGTGTTCAAAAGCCAACAATCTGATTGTAAAAAAAGCAGCAACTAAAACTGAAAGCTGGGCTACTTTACACGCTAAAACGCGTTTTGGCTTGTTGGCATGTGAACAAGCCGTGTGTAATCACAGTTGCTACTCAACAATCTGTGTGTTCTCATCTGCTTGGTGGTCTGGGTGTTCTTATTTGAAAACGTATTTGACATTTATCTTAGATCCTAGACAACGATACAAACATAAACTTCACGTGGATTGCTAGATGTTGGCTACTCAGCGAGTAGAGCAGTTTAGTGTGTAATCATCACAATCTTACAAGCTAATTCACTCGCTTCTAAATTCGCTCAGCTGCAGCTTGTAATGTATCTCAATGTAATCGACCCATTACTTCCAAACATCTCGAACAAGTTGAAACTCCGAACTTCTGAAATTTCCGTGGGTTTAAAGAATAACGATTTATGATTCACCTGGAATCACATGGTTCAGCGAATATGACTCAACTTTGCAGTATAATAACGCAACAAAGAATTCAAGGCATGCTTTTCCGCAATAGATTCGAATCGGACAGGTAGGTACTTCAAATATTCCATTAGAATACGCCATCTACAAATCTCACTCAGGATCTCTTGAAAAACAATGAGATATTATCAGTTTTTCGATTGCCCTCTTGTTAGTGAATAATAAAAGGATCATCCTCTTATTCCTCATGAACCTGGGTATTGAAATTAGATCATTAATCCCTCTAATACCAGCAGTCTAGATAAACATAAACGAATTATCATATACTAGCGATCCGCCCCGGCTTCGCACGGTAATATATTCGAAAAATTCACTTAAATCATACGGTGTAAAGTTAGAAAAATGATCAAATACTAACTTGAAGTCTTAGTAACACTCAGTTAAAAAAAAACATCAAAATCATTTCTGTAGCTATGGCGTCATGCGCTTCTTGACACGATCACGCTAGATTTCCGCGGGAATGAGGTATTTTCCCGCCGTAAAAAGTAGCCTGTGTAGGATCCTATCTTTATATTAACCAAGTCTTATAAAAATCCGTTCAGACGTTAAGGCGTGAATGAGGTAAACTTTTAAAACAAACGATTGAAAATCACTAACTTAATTAGTTTTCTACCTACTGTCTACGCCTTAAGTACGATAGCATGAATATTAATAGCCCATATCCTTTTCTAGGTTACTATCTATCACCTAACTAAATTCATCAAAATCCGTTCAGCCGTTTAGGCATGATTGAGCAAAACTCCCAGCAAAAACCATGAAAAATCACTAACTCAATTCAGTTTTCTGCTTACTTCCTACCCCTAAGTACGTGTTCATTTTGATCTTATATCCGTTTTTAGGTAACCATCTATTTCCTTACTAAATTTCATCAAAATCTGTTCAGCCGTTTAGACGTGAAAGAGCAAAAGTCCCTAAGAACGATGGCGTGATTATTTATAGCCTATGACATTTATAGGTTATCATCTATCACCATACCAAATTTCATCAAAATCCGTTCAGCCGTTTAGGCGTGAAAGAGTAACAGACAGAAAGACAGACAGACAGAGTTACTTTCGCATTTATAAATTGGTATGGATAGTATAGATGAATATGAGGAGAAGAACTAAGATTTAAATTATTATAATTATACAGCGTGACAAAAAAGTAACGTAACTCGTCATTCGTCAATAATTCTCGTACAAAGAATTTTTACGGAAAATCCTCGCAACCGTCGATTTTAAATTTCAAAAGCGATAAAAACAAGCACAATGAATTCCTCATATACTTGCTACTCAGTTTCGTCCATATGAACCGTTAAAATATAGGGCACACTTGCACATATGACAAACACCCCATAAAATACAGCAGGAAATACTAACGTATTCAACATGTTTGAGCGGTTTGGGGGTCAAACATTACCCCTTTCCGGAAGTCAAGAACACGCATGTGGAAGTCGAAGATTTCACTCAGGAATAGGGGATTGCAGTTGGATGAAACAACTGATTCAAGTGTGGCAACTCTCTCCATCAAATGTCGGTTAACCGAGAACAATGGTGTGTACCTACCTACTTCTTTATACGACCGTTAAATCATGTTAAAATTATCGCTGACTGTAAATAACTCTCAACATAAAAATTTTATATCAGGAAGTCTTTCGATTCGATAAGGTTATATTTATTATTATAAGAATGATGACAACACAGGCAAAACCTATAAATTCGCAACAATAAACATAAAAAAAGAAGAAAAAAAGAGAAACATAAGTCGCGACGAAACCAAGAATCGTATACATTGTTGAAAGCGTTCACTGACACCAAGATTGTAGATAATTTTCATACAAACATTATACAGGGCGTTAGTGAATAAGCACGACAAACTTTAGAAGGTGATTCTGCTTGAAAATATAATGACATTATGCTTTATAACATTTATCCGCAATTGAAATTTGAAAAAAAAGGTACGCCACTGAAATATTTCATATTAACAATCATTTCTGAATTCTTCGTTCAATTTTACAACTTAATATGCTGAATTACCAATAACAAATACGCGTTGAGAATTTTAATTTTTTTCGTATAAAAATGGCGCCCCATGCGAAAAATGCAGGAGAAATTTTCATCACGAACTGAACGAAGAATTCAAAAATGATTGTCAGTTTGAAATATCTCAGCGGCGTACCATTTTTTGACACTTTTTAAGTAGCAACACCCTGTATTTCGTAAAACGAGTTATAAAGCATAAGGTCATTATTTTTTCACCTCAAGTTCATCGCATTTTTCAACTAACACCCTGTAGAGGCTCCTTACTCCTATGGTTTGTTATTAGTGTAAAAAAAAAGTTTAGATCCTCCTTCATTACCGATAAAAGAATTATGTAGACCACACCGGGTTGAAAATTCGAGAAAAAAAGACATTTGGCCAAAACTACGACAAGCTTTTCCCCCAAGAGCGAAAAAATAAACAACGTTAAATAATATAACCTATAAGAAAATTAAACATGTGCATTTCAATAAACATAAACATACAAGAAAAAAGATTAACTGACATTGAGAAAGAACCAATAATTTCAACCCTCATCTTAAGACTTCATAAAAAGAACTGTGATATAATCTTAATTAACCCTCTTTTCTTATAATTTATTGGTAAACTTCTCTCATTTGCCGTTAAAAATATAGTTTATATCGATGTCATCTTTTCATTATTTATTTCAAATATAAATATAAAATAAACTACATCAATCCGAAGCATATCAATAAAGTTTATTCACATCGAAACATATCAACACGATACCAACAAAACATAAAGTGTAATTATTGTTAATAAAGCAAATGCCACTAATTGATAGACAAAATTACAGCAGTATCTGCCGGCATTACATCAGTTCAAAGATATTGCGCAATTACAAACATAACTTGAAAAAACACGACAATCTCCAATAACTTGAGAAATACCCAAACACAAAACGATACAAATGATTTTCGACCAGTCAAAAACGATGACAAGCAGATTTTTCTTCGGCAGAAATGAATTTAACAGTGAACAAACAAAACAGCTGATCTGTGTTTCCATCCAGATTTTATTTTGGCAATTTCCAAGGTTGATAGTAAGAGAATTAAATTTGTAATGTTGCTTTGTTAAGGTAAAACAATAAACATAGCAACTGGTTAAGAGTATGCTGCGTCAGGTCACCAGGCAGCTTCTTTATTTGGCAGAAATCAAAACAATAACATAAACATTGGCACTGGCAGGTTTGTTATACAAATGGAAAGTTGATACCTGCTTTTTATTTCATTCATACATGAGAAATTAATAGAAATTTAGAAAATTGGATGAATTATTCGAGGTATACATGATGAACCAGTGATATACATATATATAGAACATATACGCAATGTTCGCAGAAAATTTCGCAATGTGTCACTCCAGATGCGAAGCGTTGGACTTACCCGATTCATAATGATCTTCAGTTTCTTCCAATATTTTTTTCTCGACCATTTTGACTGTTATATCTGGCTGAATTGCAATATTACAAAGTACAAAACCGTTTTTGTGCTTTTAGAAGGTGTTAAAGAAATCGTCACGAGTTTAATACGGTCGGTCACTATGATTTATAATCAGGCACAAAGAAAAGAATTATTTAGGTTTACTGCACACTATCTTCCCATTTTGATCCTTTCACTTACGATGTTATTTTCCGACTGAATATCATTGTTTTTATCGTTAGCCTTCACATCTGCTACGGGAGTCACGTAAGCCACGCGCATGAGCCGTCGTGGGTTACGTGGATATCGTATGATTTTTCGTTTACATGTCTAGAAAGAGATGGATAATTTAAGAACGCAGAAAACGCCGCGTTGTTTACATTCGAGGCCGGCGGTGACGCATGCGCGGCGGGCAGGTTTGGTTGGTGGATTCCCGTAGACTGTACGGTGTTGTGGGATTCTCGATTAATTCCGAGAAAAACAGATAATACCGGTTGCCAAAAAGTCGTCATAGAGCGGTGGTCTATTCCGGGGATCTCGTTTAACGTGTTGGAGATCTTTTGTTGTATATATGGATCAGGTGTGATGTATTGACGTTGACATGTTGGGGAGAAGGTGATGACTCGGCTAAATTTCACATTATTTTGTCGTGGTATCGTTAAAATTCTAAATTTAATATTCGAAGTATTCATACTTCTGAGTATCAAAGGTGTATATTTATGAAAACGCCTATCTTCAAGCGTAAATTATGCATTTATACAGGTTGTTACATAATATATGCAACGGACTTCAGGGTATTATTATAGCTCGCCCAAAAATTTGAACATAAAGATTCTATTAGTTTACCCCCTAAAATCTAAAATGCACCGTTTTCAAAATACAAGGTTTTGAAATCTTCGCACAAAACATAGCTTTTTGATTTGATTGCACTGGCGTATTTAGGGGAATCCAGAGGGGGGCAGGCATCAGGCCCCCCTGATGTACCTCTGCCCCCCCTGAGAGATGCTTATCAAAAACTACGTATAGGTATCACAAAAAAATTTTACTACATAGGGGCCGCGGCCCCCCCGAAAACTGAGGCCTATGTTTGATTGTACAAAAAAATCAAGAAAAATACTGAACATATTACAAAATTACAATTACAATCTAATAATAAGTAATCGAATCTGAATATTGGAACCACTAAGAAATGAAAGTGCATCTTCAACATCAGTTAAAAGGAATGAAGAACACGCCTTCTGAACAAGCGGTTAGATCTCAAAATCTCTCTTTCAAAATCAGTTCTGTTCTCCTGGTATAAACGGTATCATGGTCTACTGAGTATTTTTAATTAACTCGAATTTCATATGTGAAGTTTATTCAATTCAGTTTTTCTCATGAGAAAAATATTAGAATACATTGATACTGATACATTTTGAATGTTCTGTTTATTCATTACTATTCTAATGAACAAATTGAATACGTTTGTTAGAAAAAAATATTTATTACTATTATTTTCTTTTCGTTTACCTGCTGAATAACAAATGTTTCTTCACTGTGAGTTGAAAAAATCTCTACTATTATCACCCCTACAACTCCTATTACTATTCACCCTGTGAGATGGTTCAGACATGTTATAACTCGTTTGAATTCCGTTTTGCTCACCCAACCGAACAAAGAAATCATCTATTGTACTATATTCTTCTAGAGATTTCTTTCACTGAAGCGTATTATACATGTCTGAATGTAAAATCATTATAAAGAAGAAAAATTAGAATTGAAAAAATATATAAAAAAAATAAATGCAATATGTACACAATTTCTCCAACCTCTCAAGTTTTGTTTTAATGATTTCATTAATATTTTGATAGCAAAATTTAACATCGATAAAATTGTTGTTTCATAACAATAAATATTAAATTTATATTATATCCTATGATTTCAGTTATTTTCATTTTTTTAATATAAATAAACCAGGAGTGATTGAGTTTTTTTTTTTGTTTCACTGGCACTATTGCTTTCCCTACTCATAACAAAATCCAAGTATCTAGAGTGAAACTGAATATTTTCTATAAAAAAATAACAGAATTTTTTTCAGTTCAGTCGGAATTTCAAGATAAAAGATTTTCATATGTCAGTTTAAAATTTTCGTTACTTTTTTTGTTGTGACAATTCAATGAATCTGAATATTTCTTCAATTAATTCTTTCAATTTTATTGTCACGATAAAAAATCATAACGGGTTCATTGAATATTGAAAACCACTTCATTCAAATAGAATTTTTCAAAACTTCTGCACAAACAATAAATCCAAGTTGTCCTTGAAATAAAATTAATAGTTAATCACAGCTGACCTAATATTGACTGGTTTGTGTACCAATGTTTCAGATATCGATGATTGACATATCACGTACACGTAGCTATTAATGGAGTTACTTTTAAGTGCTATAGAAGGATTAAATTTAGAACTAGTAGGAATCTGAGAAAACAGTTCGGGATTTCATGAAGTCCCGAAAATAAACAATTTGAAATCCTCCACAAGAAAAAAAGCTGTTTTTTGTACCATGAAAGATTTCGGAAATATTCACAAAAAATAATTTTTTTTCAATTTCAACACACTCCATTTTAGAGGGAGAGTTACTAGAATCTTCTAATGACATTCTGAAGTTCTGTGCATATATGTATATTATGAAACATCGTGTATACAGAACTTTTTCGACGATTTGTACCAATACACAAGAAATAAATAGACTAAAAAAATCAAAATAATCTAACGAGAAGATATTCCGTAGAGTAGAACATGAACTACATAATAAGTATTAAGTACGTATAAATGAAGAAATAACAGTAGAGATAATAATTCTCAATGAGCCAATAGCACACCACTACAAAATACTAATGACATGTTGATGGAATTCTAAGTAAAGTGATAATTCACCCATTGGGTATATCTGGTACCACAAAAACCATTAAGGTTCGCCAGAAAGATTAAGCAATGGCGAATAATATAAAGGGGGGGCAGTTTGTTGGTTTGTCAGATTTGGGTAGTTTGCTGAGTCAACTCAACCGTTGTTGATTGGTTTGTTGACGTTTCTGTGCATAAAGGTCATTTTTATCTTGTCTACACCCACTTCACTTTGATAAGACAGGGTTGCAGCAAGAGGTTGTACAGGGTGAGCGAATTTGGTTGGCTTCGCTGAAAATTTTACAAAATGACATTATTTCGAGCTCTTTTTTCTGACTTTGTCACAGAACCGCTTTATCAATTTTATCATTCATGTTATTCAAGTTGTGGTCGAAATTGAAATACAGTAGAACTTCCCTATAACGAACGTCTGTATAACGAATTTCTCTGTATAACGAATTTCGTACAAGACATTGCACCTTGAATCCAATTTACATGTTAAAAACAATCTTAAAACAAATTAAATTCTCTCTATAACGAAATATTCAAAGACATCACTCTTTGAATGGGTATATAGGTAAGAAGATATAAGGGTGGGGTGTTTCCGAAATTTTGCCGGAGTTACGTAAAAACCCGACCTCAAACTAAATCATTACAGCGGGCAGAGAGATCCTTCTGAAACAGTATCAAATACACCCCTGGTTGTTTGGTTTCAATCTCTAGCCATTACGCTAGTGTGAAAAGTTGTGCGAAAATGTCTAAAAGCAAATGCTTAAGTTTAAACGATAAACTTAAATTTATCAGTGAAGTCGTCACCGCGACATTGCCGACTATAGAAACAAATTTTCTGTATAACGAAATTTCTATCTAACGATTGTTTTGCCGATTAAGCGCTTCTTTATAGGGAAGTTCCACTGTTCTTATACTTTTACTTCAAAAGTGAGCACGTTTACGACATTCGTTCCTTTGAAAACCCTGCAGTAGTATTGTTGTACTGTGGTTTGTGAGCTTTTATTCGTTCATTCATAACATTCCTTCATAACACGGACCAGAACAATAACAGAAAATTACACTAATAAATAAATAGGCGCAAAGCGACAACAAATAATGTCCAAAAGGACTTCCCTCAAAGCAAGAAATTATTTGTCAGATTTTGAGTTGAACTGTAACACCCTGTATCTCGGAATACGAAGCATTTGGACTTGCAGACGAAAGTTATTTAAGTAGGTATAATGTCATTATTTTACCATGCAGAATCATCTCCTAGAATTTGTCGCACCTATTCACTAACATACTGTATTTTATTTTATGAAATAATTCGATATTCTGAACAAAATAATTTTGTCAACACCTACTCACTTATTCTCTTATTCATTTGAATATTATTGGAATGACAAATGGTAAAATCAGGTTCATTTGAAAGAGGATATCAAATCTTCTCTGTCCTAAACCCATATTCAATAAGAGATCAGCCTTCATGCCCATATATGGTCATTGGTCATGGTTCTGTGTCCCACCCACTCGCAACCCTTACAATGGGCCACTAGGCCTCAGTTCGGCCGGTAAGGCACCGCACAGAGAAGAAGAAGAACCCTTACAAAAGATTATCTCTCTTTCAGGTAGAGAATGTTACGGTTCATTCTATACGGGACACGGGACTGACTTTTTTATTTTCGTGATTTGCCGGAAAATCTGGAGAATTTTCGTAGAAAGACATACGGCACAAGACAGCATCATTAATTTCTGAGCTGAAAAACGAAAGGGCTGAACTCACTTTTTTTTCAATTTCGATTTTTCAGGAAACTAGAGGAACAGTCGGAAAAATTGAACGGCACAGCTCATATACAAGGTGTCATGGAAAAATTCAGATAGAACAAAAAAAATGAAGAAGACAAGTTCCCATATTTTTTTTTCCTAGCGGCCCTTCTTACGAAGATACGACCACCTAAATGACGCCCTGGAAATCCATGTTAGTGGAATAAAGGACCGCTAGGAAAAAAATTATGGGAACTTGTCATCTTATTTTTTATGTTCTATCTGAATCCGAGAGATTTCCTACATTTTCCGGGACACCATGTATGTGTATCCTATGGCCCCCCACTCTCCTGAATTATTCTGGTACCAACTTCCAAATGTAAGTCTGGTCTCAGATAACAGATGAATTGATGATTTCCATGAAATTACACCAAGATTCAATCGCGAAAAGCTTCAAAATAGAGCTAATTTGGTTTCGGAATTTTTAGACTTTTTCGTTGTTATCATGTTAGCCATGATATTATAGCGGAGAATGAGCAGCTACCACAAAAGTTGATATGTCATTCGAAAGTACACTAAATGATGTATTTCTTACTGAAAAGAAAGCGTGTGCATATTTATTAATATTTCATCGAAAAAACCATTGGAAAATAGGACTGATTTTGTTAACTTCAGAATCGTGATATTCTTCTCCTTACCACGCCTGCAATGAGAGTGTTTTCTGCACACAGACTCCCTCATCTTGTAGCAAATTTATTGTCCTTTCCGAATATATGGTCAAATTTGATGAGACTATAAGGAAAACTGAATAATGATTTTTTCAGAGAAAAACTTAACATTTTCGTGAAATCAAGACATGTTAAATTGAAGAAAAACCGTCAACATTTCGACCATGTCTTATATGACATTTTTTGTTGTGAATCATTTGTGTAATCACCTCTCGAAGTTTGTCCACTTTAAAAGTAGACAGTAGACACCCTGTATATGTATACAAAATCAGTGTTTCACCCCTGGAGGCGCAATTACAAACAGGTGGCAACATGGCATGACGAGCCTCTCAAAGCTTAGATAGGAATTACGTGATGTTCTCGAATGTTCCTTCTCCATGTATCTCTCTCTGAAATTGTCTCTTTCCAAGCTTTCGCGGACCCAAACAATCCCTCTATAGTTGACTCCATTCAACACTAGATTCATCCACCATTATTTTTTGAACGTAGGCCTGTGTAGGGGGGGATGACGACCTTCAACAAGGTCACCCCAAAAATATTCGCGAAAATCGCAGATAAAACAGGGTGTCAGGATCAGCTCCTTTTCATGGAGTTTTTCACTCAGTTGGGTATTGATGTGTGGGGAGGTTTGCATGAGATTACACTGAAAAAATCATACATATTATCTTAATTTATTTCGTTCATAACCATAGTCCCAAGGATTATGTGGTCACATAAGTTTGTCACAGTATTTTATAATAATTTCAAAAACATAGTTATCCACGGCTATTGTATAATCACTATAATCCGTTAATCATTAGTGAATAATGAATCATTATTCACTGCTGTCAGAAACTTCATGGATTTAGCTATAATATTATAATGTTAGAACTGATATTTCTTCAGTGTTTTAAAGTTCCCTGACTAACAAGTATGAGTGGAAATATCTTTCAATCGGGGATCAAAGCTACTTCAAGTATATTCAACTTTTATTACACAATATACAATGACAAGTTCATCAAAGAATACTCATACGTCAACTTAACTTTTTCCACAGTAGTAGAGAAGGGACATTTGACGACTATACGGCTATCAAATGATAAAAACTTCAAGAAAAATATTCAGTAGTCGTGGATAAAGTATAGTATGCTACTCGCGTATAATGGCTGTTATTCACTCGGTGATTTGGGCCACTCGCCTGCGGATCGTAGCTAAACTTCACTCTATGAATAAAAGCAATCATAATACGTCCGTTACATAATATACTTGTTTCGTTTATTTGTATCTGTATTCAAAATTGACCTGCCTGAGTGTTTTCACAAAATCTGCTTTGTTGTTGAGTTATTAAAGGAGGACACTTTTAAATGAGACAGGCTAAATGCCTGAACATAAATGGATATCTAAAATCTACCGAGAAAATTTCTAAACAGTAACTCTTTCCTTTCGAGAGTGACCAAAACGTTGTCAGTCCACATCGCACAGACCTAATTTTTCAAAAATTTTCTAATGGCAGGAAATTTCGAATTGATTATAGATATAGCTTAGGATCGAAATGTCAATAACTCCAAAACTACTAGACCGATTTGGCCCGTTAACGAACCAGCCAAGTCGTTTGAGACCATTTACGGTACAAAAATCGAGAAATACAGACGCACCCAATGATGATATGCAGGTAGGTACTGCATCATTGAAAATGATAGTCAATGGATAGGTACACTTTATTTCTCCTATTTTACTGCTAGCAGCTAATCTAGTGACACTGAACCTCAGAGAAGAAGAGGAATCTACATCTTTCTCTGAGCATTGAACCATAGATAGCAAGTAGCGTTTTATCACCTTGATTGAAAGCCGGTTACCCTAGCAACTGAAGTGCGGGAGTTTTAAACGCCGATGCAAAGTTGAGATGATTGCGATAAGATTGAATGCAATTCTGGTTGAATAAATATTTGGAACGCATACTCCTCATATTTTTTCATTGTATTGTTACATTATTGTACGTTTCAGAGTGATCTAACAAAGAGCCATATGTTTAGAAGAGTTCATTGTCCCGATCAGATAACGTCAATATACGTACATCCTTGTACACACATTATGTTCTATTTAAAAATAGAGCATTTGAGCATTTTCGTGGAAACTAAAGCGGATCTGGGAGGAAAATATACAGTGGAAAAGTTGACATTCGTGTTTGATATATGAAGTGATGTAAGTACATGCTGTAAACACCTGGTGATCATATGAGGTCATACCATCAAGTGTTCTCTTCCAGAGAAATTCAAATGGAGAGTTTTCTATTTGAGTTGAACAATTTACGGACACTCACATAAACCAGCAGATCGGTTTTCGAAATATTCAACAGATCTTAAACACTGAGAATCCTCTCCCATAGGTTTTAACAGCATAACTAGTTCTTTATATTAATAGTATACTATGCAACGAGCGTATAATGATATCTATTATTCGCGAGGTGCAATTACCGAGTGAATAACAGCCATTATACGCGAATAGCATACTATACTTCATCCACGACTACTGAATATATTTCTTGAAGATTAACATTTGGCGACCGCGACAAGACCCTTCTATGACAAGCGTGGAGAAAATCAAGTTTACAAATGAGACATTTTCGGAGAACTGGTCATTGTATATTCAGTAACAAAAAAGCTTTAATTGATATAATGAAAGTCCTCGATTGACAAGGTATGCCCATGTTTATTAGTTGGAGTACTTTAGAATACTGAAGAAATACCAATTTGAAGAATATTATATCAAATCTATGAAGCATCTGACAGCAGTGAATTATAATCTCATTATATCCTTGTGATTTATGGGTATTATTAAGGCCGAGCACATTAATGGACGGATTTTACAATAGTCGTAGATAAAAGAATATTATCTCTACTGAAAAATCTGACAAAAATTTTGAAAAAATTTGTATTTATAGTTTAAGTATCAGTCACTACTGTAGTCTGAAGTTTAGAATATATAATATATCTGATAGAATCGAGAACAAGGAAGCTTTGATACATAAATGATCACGGTCGAAAGCTACCAGGAAATTATCAATGACCTGGCAATGTGGGTGGACCTGTCTAGCAATATCCAACTGGCAAAGTTGTATAGTCGGATATTTGTTGAGAAATCTACGTACATACACACATATATTTAAAAATACATCAGCATCAGAACGATTTCACGTCATTTCTAATTCGAGGAGGTCATTATTTACGGACTTTGAGGATTGATAGTACGAAAATTAATTTAGAAATTATGAAATTAACTCGAAATCTTATCAATTCGTGCGTAGAGAACCAGCTGACCGTTGACAGTTAGAATATTCCACAAATAGGTTTGTTGTAAAATGGTGTAACATCATTGGTACCTCTAAAGTTACATGTGTCACAATTGTTACATTTTGTAGCAGGATAGCATAAGTACAGAAAGGTTCATTTGAATTTGTATCCAACCCAACACCAAGAAAAATAATGTGAGAACTTTGTTCACTATCCTGAAATTAATCAATTTCAATATTTTTCTTGATTATTTTTCACGTACATTGTTCGACAAAATGAAACACTTTTCAGGCGGAAATTAATATTCTTCTTTTGAACAAAGTTGGATTAAAAAATATACGTTTCTATGCAAAATGTTTTCAGAAAATGCAAAGAGCTTTGCTGCAGCTTATTTGAAACTAAATGTTACATTTAGAGAGCCAAAAACTGTTCAAAATGAACACATTTATGCTCGAAATGTCATGATTTTGAAACCATGTGGAAGAAAAACAATTTGAGCATAAGTTTGTAGATTTTAAATAATGCTTTCGGCAGCAAACCTTCGAAATTTTACATCCAGTTTCATAGCTGTAGCAAAGTTCTCTGCACTTTCTGAGACAATTCAACATAGTAATGTATATTTTTTCATACTGTGGGAAAATGGTATATTATGCAACGAGCGTATAATAAAAGCTACGAGCTGTAGGCAAATGGCCCAAATCACCGAGTGAATAACAGCCATTACACGCGAGTAGCATACTATACTATCCACGACTACTGAATATATTTCTTGAAGATTTTAATATTTGGCGACCGCGACAAGACCCTTCTATGACAAGCGTGGAAAAAGTCAAGTTGACACATAAGAATTTTGGAGAACTGGTCATTGTATATTTTGTAATAAAAAAATGCTTTAATTGATATAATGAAAGTAGATTTGGCCCTCGATTGATAAGGTATTCACATATTTGTTAGTTGCAGTACTTTAGAATACTGAAGAAATACCAATTTAAAGAATATTATATCACAGCTAAATCTATGAAGCATCTGACAGCAGTTAATTTATAATCTCATTATTCCCTTGTGATTAATGGGTATTATTAAGGCTGAGCACAGAGACGTACAATGAACGGATTTTACAATAGTCGTTGATAAATAATCAAAAACGATGATATTTTGACGTGAGAATATTCTATTGAAAATTCAGGTGATTTTCGATTTCAAGTCAATATTAGTTGAAAAAATTAATACAATCTTGAATTAAAAAAATACAGAATATTTGGGACTTGAAAAACGTCAATGAGAATTGACCAAATTTCTTAAAAAAAAAATTTGTCGTAAGTAATATCATAAGGGCATCTAATTTTTCGGAAAAGAATCGAAAAAACACGTTGCTAAGTAATATTTTGACAAGAAGCATGAGTGCTGGTGGCAACAAAAATCCGAGTCGAAGACGAGGATTTTTGCACCTGCACGAATGCTTTTCGTCAAAAAATATTACTTTGCAATGTGTTTTTTCGATTTTTTTCACAGGAAAAATTAGATGCCCGAATGGTATTTGACAAGACTATTTCCTGAGTGACAACAACTGTCAAGTTTTGCCGCGGGTAAACGCGAATAAACTGCTGACAGGTACTGCCAAACAGTTTTTCCACCTAGAAACCATTTTTAATTCAAAATTGCGCGTTTCTGATTGGTGCAAATTACGACGAGGGAAATAGTCAAAGATAAAAGCCCAAAAAATTTTTTCAATTTTTCTCGCGAATTAAATCAATTTATTTTTCTTTCATTTTCATTGTATTCTCTGCCTTCTCTAATTGAGTTCATTCCATAATTTTTTTTGATCTCTCCATTTTTAAAGGTTTATCACTAGTCCAATTTTCCGCTTAATCGATAAACTCAATAATTTAAAAATCGAGAAACATTCCTATTGCTTCAATTCTCTCTTTGAACAATACATCATTGAACCTCATAAGTTATCGCACTTATTATTCAATCCTCGGAATATTCATAAATGCATAATCGCAGTGAAATATTTATAATTTACTGTTTGGCATTGATGCGTTTATATGAAAGCAACTCAACTGCATCTCTCTGTTTTTATATTTGAAATATCAGATTGATATATTGCTCCTCATTAGCTTGTTGAAGAATAAAAGCGGAGATGGATATTTACAAGTGGAATATCGATGAAAAGTCTGTTTGAACTTATTATTCTTGAGAGTTATTATTGCTTGTTGATTTTTTTATTTCGCGAAATGTCAGGACTGTGTTGATAAGTTACTCGATGCAATTATTATGGGTATCATGAAGTGGTACCTACTATAATATAAAGGGTTTTCCAATAAGAAATGTTTCGGTAGATGTCACGTTTGAAACTGTCATTTATTGACATTTGACAAGCGTAAACTACGCCATTAAGAAAATGGAACGATACACGCTTCAAGAACGCATTGAAATTATTAAAATTCGCTATAAAAATGGTGAAAATTTGGCAGAGACGGTTCGTAAAACTGGAAAACTTTTTGGGTCGTCGTTAAGCACCTTGTCGGGCCGCAATGAAGAGATTGGTGGAAAAATTCGAGCTGTTGGGGCAAGTTAGTGATGTGAAGAATAAAACCCGTGCACGTCGCTCAAGAAGAGCTGAGAATATTGCTGCTGTATCTGAAAGTGTTGAAGAAAACCCAGGTTTGTCCATTTCTCGTCGTTCTTTAGAATTAGGCATTTTTATGACCGAAATTGGATAGTATTGACCTGGACAACGTTTACTTCCAACAAGACGGCGCTACGTGACACACAAGCAACGAAACTATTGATTTTTTTGCGGAAAAAGTTTCCGGAACGTGTTATCTCTCAAATAGGTGATCACAATTGGCCACCGAGATCTTGTGATTTAACACCTTGCGACTTCTTCCTTTGGGACCACGTGAAAGAGAAGGTCTACGCCAATAGCCCAGCGTCGATTCAAGACCTCAAAGGGAATTCTTGAGACTATCGAGGACATAGGGCAGCCACTTTTCGATTTAGTTATGGAAAATTTCGTTAAAAGGATATGGTCTTGTGAACGTGTTCGTGGTGGTCATTTGCATCATCCGATCATTTATATCGAAAACTGGCATTTTTCTTTGAATATCAAAATAACACCACTTATTGGAAAACCCTTTAATAATAAGTCCTTTATTTCCAACAGGTATACACCCAATTACAGGAAATTTTTGAGAAATCATCAGAAATTTATGATAATGTTTGGCAGCATAGACATAGAAATAGACAAATTGTTAATGAACAAACCTATCAATATACAAAAACCAGCCTTATATCAACTGACCCCCATGAGAAAAAAAAATTTGTACAGAATAATGAAAAAATATATCCAAAAGAATTAATATATAGGTAGTCCGTTCACGAAAGTTAGAGCCGTCGGTTGGCCCTGACAATTTGGCATATTCCACTGTGTATATTAAAATTTTATGGTAATGTTGTTTTTTTTCTTGTCAGATGGATAAACCATTTTGTCAATATTGCATAGAGTTGTCTGATAACTCGCAAGCTCGTCGGACGAGGCCGGGTACATTCGCAAACGTTGACTTTATTTTACGTTATGTTATGACAGCGAATACTGCCAACTTCAGATAAATAAACAAACGCATACTATGCGACCAAACTTTCGTGAACGGACTATAAGTCAAGTTGACATATGAGTAATTTTTTGATGAACTTTTGTCATTGTATATTTTGTAATAAAAGTTGATTATATTCAAAGTAAATTTGGCCCTCGGTTGGGAAGGTATATGTGTTTGTTTTTGTTAGTTAGTAAACTATAATCAATTTCAACAAGACAATATAATTTGATAGCTGTGAAGAATGACTCAATGATCACTAGTGATTAATGGGTATTATTACGGCCTAGCAGACAGACGTATAATGTGATTTGAAAAGGTTGGTCCTCGATGAAGATTAAACATTTTTAACCTCATTGTTCTCCAACTCCAACGCTCTATTCATTCATCCACGGAATCCTCAAAATTGAGAATGAATAAATAAAAATGTAAATAAAAGATTATTATCGTCCATTTCGAGAGCAAAATGACGAAACTTTCCTTGAAAATCCTATCATTTCTTATGAATCAAAAATGATGGATATTTCAGATATTTATAGCCGTAATCGATACTAAGCAATTTCGCGACGCTTCGTAAAAACAAAATAAGCCGATGGCTGACGGCTTATATTAATACATTTCGAAATATTGTATACTACGTTTCACGTTTTTCTCATATCAATGTTTTTGTTTCAACAATGTGCCATGTGACTCTATCTATCTTATTTACGAGTAACTCGATATCCCATGAGTGTTCCCTGACAATCTCACATGTTGTTTTGCTCCTCTGATGTAGAAAAAATCATCAATAAACGGATAACGAGAAGATACGAGTGTATGAGAAATGTGACCAGAAAAAATGCATCTACAGAGATGAGTTTGTCAACCCTTTGGAACCTTGAAGTCTACTTCTTCTGTTTGTCAATTTGATTCGTGAAAATCGAGAAAATGCAAAAAAAGCATACTTTGGTTCGTGGGAGGCATTATGTGGGGTACTTAGTTTGAATTTTTATCCACGACTATTGTATAATCTACCCATTATACGTCTAATTGTGAATTAATATTCAATGTCAGAAGCTAGTCGCATTAATTTCGTTGAATTTTAAGTTTAATTTTGCGATTTGCCTGAAGACTGCTGGCGCGAATGCTTGTCAAAACGATGGATAGCCCGAATAATCTCTCAACTATTCGATTAGTTTCATTTCAGGTATATTCATTAATTAATGCAGAAACATCGAAATTCTAGAATCACTACATATCCACAAATTCTAAGGAAAGCCCGCCGTTTTTAATTGTAGATTTGGCATTGCCGCAAATTCATTCGCGCGAATATGATACGATGCCTTCTCGTAAATCCCGCCATCATTTGATATGTCACCCGCCGAAGAACGGAGCAGTGGTGCCAAACTTACCATGAAGAACGGCGGGATTTCCTTAGAATTTGTGGGATATGTATTACCTCTAGAATTTCGATGTTTCTGCATTAATTATTGAATACCTATACCTACAATGAAACTATTCCAATAGTTATTTGAATGTTCAAAGGAGATTTATAGACTAAATTACACAGTAAATTTGTGGTTTTATAGTGAAAAAAGCGACGTGAAAATGGAACATTTTTGGAACTTCGGGGACCCATATTTTCTAAACTAAGACAGACCTCTTGGTTTCACTAATGTTGTTCAGAAGGCTCAATTAATACAAAGACCCCAAAATCTTGTCGGGTACCTATATTCGTGGATCAAAATATTTTATTATTATTTGTTGACGCATTACATCGGGTTTTTCCACTGAATCAACAGCATTCGCATGCAGAGTCATGCTCTAATTTCATCTCGAATTTTATTCAAGACATTCTTTGTTTTGATCGCGAGTTTTGAGTATCAACATTCGCTTCGTTCTTTCTGCCAAGGAAATAACTCAAAATGAATGTGAATTAACTGGAATGCGTGACCAAACGCAGGGTTCAAAGACTTGCGAAGACATTGTTGTTATATTCATTCGATATACGGGCACTATTTTATAAAATATTCCTGGCAGGATTATAGCTTTTCAGACGTTTTGTTTGCTTTATTTTCGAAGTCTACAATGTCTTGGATGAACACAATGTTATCTACACATCTGCGAAATTAACCTGTTTTCGTGGTTGTTAACCTAATTTTCAGTGATTTTCAGGAAATTATTATAGACTCATGTTTGAACTTTTAGATCTAGAAAACAAACTCCTAAGCGTCCAAGTGTGATTTTGACTTGTAAAGGGTTTTTCCAATAAGAGGTGTTATATTGAATAGCCCGCTATTCGGTAGATGTCACGTTTGAAGCTGTCATTTTTTGATATTTGACAAGTAGAAACAACGCCATTAATAAAAATGAAACGATACACGCTTCAAGAACGGATTGAAATTATTGAAATTCACTATAAAAATGGTGAAAATTTGGCAGAGACGGTTCGTAAAACTCGAACTTTTTTGGTCGTCGCTGAGCACCTTGTCGGACCGCAATGAAGAAATTGGTGGAAAAATTAGAGCTGTTGGGACAAGTAAGTGATGTGAGGAATAAAATCCGTGCACGTCGCTCAAGAACAGCGAGAATATTGCTGATGTAGCCGAAAGTGTTGAAGAAAACCCAGGTTTGTCCATTCCTCGTCGTTCTCTGGAATAAGGCATTCCACACAAAAGTCATTACACCCTATTTTGCATACAGATTTGGGTCTTAAGGCTTATAAAGTTCAGTTAACACAAGAACTCAAGCCGGCCGATCATCAACAATGTCGTGTCTTTGCTGATTGGGTCCTTGGAATGCATGAAAATGATTCAATCGAAAAATCATCTTGAGTGATTAGGCCCATTTCCACTTCGGTGGCTTCGTCAACAAACAATTATCGCATCTGGGGCTCGGAAAACCCAAGAGTTATTGTTGAAAAGTCTCTCTATCCTCAACGTGTGACTGTTTGGTGCGGTTTATAGTCCGGCGGAGTCATTGGACCTTATACATTTTCGAAAATGAGGCTGGAGGAACAGTTACGGTGAATGGATTGCGCTATCGAGAGATGATTAATGATTTTTATGGCAACGTGTACTTTCAACAAGACGGCGCTACGCGTGCCACACAAGCAAAAACCCATTGATCTTTTGCGGGAAAGGTTTCCGGACCGTGTTATCTCTCGAAGAGGTGATCACAATTGGCTACCGAGATTTTGTGATTTAACACCTTGCGATTCTTCCTTTGGGGCCAACGTGAAAGAGAAGGTCTACGCCAATAGCCCAGCGTCGATTCAAGACCTCAAAGATGGAATTCGTGAGGTTATCGAGGACATAGGGCAGCCACTTTGCGATTTGGTAATGGAAAATTTCATTAAAAGGATATGGTCCTGTAAGCGTTGCGTGGGGGTCATTATTTGCGTGATGTTACACTATAAACGGCATAGCTTCTCCTTTATAATGAAATAAACATCCGATCCTTTATATAGAAAAATGGCATTTTTCGTTTGATATCAAAGTAACACTCTTAGTGGAAAACTCTTTAAATTCAGATGTAGATTCATAGAAATTGAATCCATCATTCACTTGTGCTAGAAAACTACCCACTTTCCCTATTCAAATTCCTGAAGGGGCAGCAACCCCTCTTCAGGGATTCGGTATTAGAAACAAGCTTTGTATCCAAAATCATGTACCCCGTCATAAAAAATCGACTTGTCTGATTGTTTTCACAAATTCTCATTCGTTATTGATTATGGGCACTTTTAAAATCCTGATGTCTCATATTAAATTTCTAAGTTGTTGGTTCTTTCTTATATCACATCAACACCACAGCTCTGAAAATATTAAAGATCGAAAGAGATTTTCAATAAGTTCGCTCTTCCCCTTCTCCATAAACGTATAAGGGTTATAGGTTACAGTTTTAATTACTCAATGCTTAAATTATGAAATTCAGTCTGTCTTTCCATTCCAGGTTCTAAATTCGAAAGTTAGAGACACTTGAGCAAAACTATAACACGCTGATATCCTAGAAACATGTGTTCAAAAATCGCTGGTTACATGAAGATCCAGAAAATTCGATAGACCCACAACTTCCAGATAATATTCCGCTTGACGCAACATCCAACTCAAAAAAAAGGCAAAAACACGAATACCTAATGAAATACGGAATTGTAACTTCGTCTTTCAGTTGACCTCCACTGGATCATCGAAATAAACACAATCGTAAGGTTTTCGAAATGAACCATTTCGTTTTATAAATATTCCCATCTCGATGCAGACAAAATAGAACTTTCAACTTGTCAGGATGATACTGTGGAATTTTATTTACTCGAAACCAGAAGTTTTTCATAAAATCGTGTATTAAACCTTCTGGGCAGGTTCAAAGTCAGGTATTTTTAGATGCCGTAAGTGAAATTCAATAAACATGAGATAACCTTGTAGGAATTGTTGAGATACTTCGCCGAATAGACAACAATAGTGTGGAGTTGCTCGTTATCATTCTATTTGCCGGCCGGTTTTATATAATGCGTGCGAAAAATGTCGAGAAAAAAAGAAATATACACTTACTGAATGAAAAGGACGTTGGAATCACACTCCCGCCAGTTTATTCAGTTGTGAGAATTGAAATCAAAATTCAAGAAACCAACATGGACGCGAATGGACCACAGAATTAATCATTACATGAAGTGAATGCTATGCTCTGAAATAGTTCAATTTGGAGTTTTTCTCACCCCTAGTTCATAGAAGATACTTTTCCCTCTATTTTACAGTATTCTATATTTTGATTTAACAATCTGTTAGCTTGTATTTCAGTTCAATATACTGAATGATTGTTTAAAGAGGGTCTCCTCAACTGAATTATGCAATTTCATGCAAGTTTAAATTGATATTAATGAAAATTTTCGATTGAAAACGAATTTCCACAAAATTTAAGAGGATTAGTTATCTAATCAGTCTATTCAAAATGTAAGTTTCTTTTCATTATTTTCATAATTTTTCAGATTTCCTCAGAAACAACATCTGCAAGTTGATCATTTCAAGGCCTCCAATTCGACTTTTTATACAGGGTGTTTCGGAAGATGTGGGAAATCTCTCGGTTCAGATAGAACATAAAAAATGAAGATGACAAGTTCCCATATTTTTCCAGCGACCCTGCCTACGAAGATACGACCTCCTAAATGAAGCCACTGGAAATCCATTTTAGTGCAATAGGTTTTCAAACTACTCGATATAATTTGATGAAAATTTGATATGATTAATAGTATTAAGGATCTCTTAGATCACCGCACTCAAATTTCAATTAGCTTGTTCAGTTTACCAGGGGCGGACTGGATTGTACATTTGAATGCTTACATTTTAAACACCCTGTATGATAAGGTGCTAAAAAAACAAATTTGGATTCCTTGAACATTAAGCTAAAGAAAAGGTACTCTTGTTCAGTGTCGATAAAATGAACCGTTTTCGAAAAAAAAAATAATGAAAGAAGTACTAAGTAATTGAAATTTATTCCACTAAAATGAATTTCCAGTGGCGTCATTTAGGAGATCGTATCTTCGTAGGGAGGGCCGCTAGGAAAAAAAATTATGGGAACTTGTCATCTTCATTTTTTATGTTCTATCTGAATCCGAGAAATTTCTCACATTTTCCGGGACACCCTGTATATCATACATATTTTTTTCTGGCCTTCGAAAAACCTCTCATATATTTTAACACCAGACGAAACCATTTGACCGTGCGATACTAAAAAAAAAGATATATGAATTTGGCATTGGATTGTTCAAAAATACGGGGTGAAATGTGGTGAACTATTTAAAGAATGACCTCAAGATACTGAATATTTTTTTATAAATCCGAAACCTTGGAGTCTGATACTATGAAACAGATGGGGCGTGCCGCAGACCAAAATAAATTGGTAAACGATCGATAAAAAAGTAGCTTTTCAAAGTGAAATATTTACCGAACACATGCAAAAAAGACTTGCCTTTATATGAAATATCAGGAAAAGCAATGACACAAAATTACTTGACAGTTGTAAAAAGTATGTTTTCCGCCGACCTCGACTTAAAAGGTGATTTTAATGTGTATGAAATTGAACATTAATAACCCATTTTAATGGTCAATTTCTGCTATTTTAATGTGCAATCCCCATGGCAACCGTACACAAAGTATTCTTAAGCATTACGAGAAAAACTCTACTGGAACATGGAAAAATAGAAATTTTATTATGTCAAGTGTAAGTCTCGTGCAAAATGAAAATTCATGTCGAGATCGTCGGAAAATCTCTATTAATCTAGCGACTAATGGTCTCGAACTATTAACGAGTGACCGGAGCGAACGCGTTAAAATATTTCGACCATTAGTCGCTGTTTTCAATAACCTAGTTGATTAAAACTTATATTTCTACTTTGAGATTATTATTGAAGCTACTTTTGTCGATTGGCTGTCATTATTAATGTTTTTCCGTCGACCTCAAGATAAAAGGCGAGTTTAACGTATACGAAATTGAACAATAATGACGCATTTCAATTCTATTTTGATGTGCAATGGTCATGGTCAACAGAACACAAAGTATTCAGAAGAAATACGAGTAATGACACAACTACACTGGAACATAGAAACATCTGAATTATGTCAAATGTATGTCCTGTGCAAAAGGAGAATGTATTTCAATCAAGAATTCATACTCAATTCATCATTCGGTCGACGGAAAAATTTTGTAATCAACTCGTTTATCAATCCAGCGATCAATAAACTAGTTGATTAAATCACTATTTCATGTGTTCTTTCCTAGACCTAGAGAAACGTCATGCTATAGTTCTGCTCATATGTCTGTAAATTTCGAGCTGAAAATTAATATTCGAAAGAATGATAATAATTATAAAATGTACACATAGTCCGTTCACGAAGGGTTGAGCCGTCGGTTGGCCATGGAAATTTGGCATATTCCACTGTGTATATTAAAATTTTAGGTTATGTTGTTTATTTTCTTGTCAGATTGATACGCAATGTTGTCAATATCACATAGAGTTCTCTGATAACTCGCAAGCTCGTCGGACGAGGCCGGGTATATTCGGCAACGTTGACTTCATTTTACGTTATGACAGCAAATACTGCCAACTTCAAATGAATAAACAAACGCCTACTACGCGCTCAAACTTTCGTGAACGGACTATATTGTATATGCAATTAAAAGTGTTTGATGTTGACATTTCGAATAAGAATAACTTCACATTTGAACCTCAAACTACTCTTCTCTTCCGTTTTATGCCTCAAAAGAAGATTGTTGATATGAAAGATATTTATTTTCTTCCTTGTAAACAAGAAGGAGTTTTATTATTAACATTCTCTTCATTCCACATCAAGATCATCGAATCGTAAGTGTTTTCTTCTATAGTTTACTGAACGCCTTCGAAGGTAATTGTATTCGAATTCCTTATTATTAATCACACGACTAGGTTTAACATTTTCCTGTATAAGTAATTTGTTTACCTCGTTGAACAATCAAGTTCATGAAAGTTTGAATTTATTATCTTGTCATGGGTTGTTTTGCTATTTCTATTCGAAAAACAAGTCGCAACTTTTTTGCAAAGGTTGTTTTTCACCGTAATTGGCATTTCCATTTTGGTTTTCGAGTTATTTTTTGTATCTCCTTTTATGAAGGGTTCTCCAATAAAGTGTTATTTGATATTCATAGAAAAATGCCATTTTTCAATATAAATGATCGGATGTTCATTTCATTATAAACAAGAAGCTATGCCGTTAATAGTGGAAAATAACATCAGGCAAATGACCATCACGACCACGCTTACAGGACCATATCCTTTTAATGAAATTTTCCATAACCTCGATAGCCTCACGAATTCCATCTTTGAGGTCTTGAATTGACGCTGGGCTATTGGCGTAGACCTTCTCTTTCACGTGGCCCCAAAGGAAGAAGTCGCAAGATGTTAAATCACAAGATCTCGGTGGTCAATTGTGATCACCTCTTGGAGAGATAACACGGTCCAGAAACTTTTCATCTACCCAATCAGCAAAGACACGACGATGTTGATGATCGGCCTGCTTGAGTTCTCGTGTTAACTGAATTTTATAAGCTTTAAGACCCAAATCTTTATGCAAAATACGGTGGAATGACGTTTGTGGAATGCCTAATTCCAAAGAACGACGAGGAATTGACAAACCTCGGTTTTCTTCAACACTTTCGGCTACAGCAGCAATATTCTTGGCTGTTCTTGAGCGACGTGCACTGGTTTTATTCTTCACATCACTAACTTGTCCCAACATCTCGAATTATTCCACCAATTTCTTCATTGCGGTTAGACAAGGTGCTTCATGACGACCCAAAAATGTTCGAGTTTACGAACCGTCTCTGCCAAATTTCCACCATTTTTATAGTGAATTTAAATAATTTCAATGCGTTCTTGAAGCGTGCATCGTTCCATTTTTATTAATGGCGTAGATTCTACTTGCTAAATGTCAAAAAATGACAGCTTCAAACGTGACATCTACCGAAATAGCGGGCTATTCAAAATAACATCTCTTATTGGAAAACCCTTGACGAGTTGAGAATGTGAACATGTGATTTACATTTATGTACCAACATAACAAAAAAGACAGACAGTATCTGGAAGGGAAACCCTTTCTGTAGATTCCTAGAGTGAAAATGTGCCGATTGAAGGCACATAAATAATCCTATGAATAGGTCATAGCAACAAATAGCACCCATCGGAAAATCAATTTCAATTCTACCTATAGTCGGTGAATTCCAATGAATATTAAATTCAATAATAAATTAATGAACTCGGCAAGAATGAACTAGGTATATTACACAACTGAATACATTATCATTTGAATTTGTAATAACGGAGTAAAAATAGAATGCACTTGTGGAAATAATGATGCATAGCGGTCATACTTGTTGAATAATTAAATAAATAGTTGGTGAAAATGATGGTTTAATGGGAAAGATAAAATTTATGGAATTGACCCATTTAATTAAATTTGGGTTGATCTTCTTTTCAGTTTTCAACCTACAAAATAGGCTGTATACGGTTATTTAGAAGTGTCAATAAGTGTATATGTTTACTTAAGGATAGCGACTGCACATAATTGCGTATATTTTCAGATTTTGTTCTGGTTCATATTCGTTAGAAGTTTTCTATTGGTTGGAAGGTTTCAGGGAATATTTGATTGATGTAAGTAAACCCTTCAATGATTTATATATTGAGGTAAAGCCTATGTCAATCACTGTTCGATGTAATATTATTGACACAGTTAATGACATATGTTTTAAACTCAATTTATTAATCATTGGAAGGTTTATTTACATCAATTAAATATTCCTTGGAACCTTCCAAACAATAGAAAACTTCTAACGAATATTAAACATAAAAAATCGGAAAATATACGCAATTGTATGCAGTCGCTATCCTTAAGTAACGCTAACATAACACTTATTGACACTACTCCAAAATCTCACGCCAAATATCTAATGATGCCGTTCTCAGGATGATAACCTGAGGAAATTGAACTTGCCCAAATAGAAATAAAACATCCTGAAATAGGTAGAGACAGATGAAAAACCTTAGATAGCACCAATAGTTTATTACATCGGTATACAGGGTGTCCCGGAAAATGTGGTAAATCTCTTGGATTCAGATAGAACATAAAAAATTAAGATGACAAGTTCCCATATTTTTTTTCCTAGCGGCCCTCCCTACGAAGATACGACCTCCTAAATGACGCCACTGGAAATCCATTTTAGTGGAATAGGTTTCAAACTACTCGATATAATTTGATGAAAATTTGATATGATTAATAGTATTAAGGACCTCTTAAATCACCGCACTCAAATATCAAATAGCTTGTTCAGTTTACCAGGGGCGGACTGGGTTGTACATTTTAATGCTTACATTTTTAACACCCTGTATGATAAGGTGCTAAAAAAAACAAATTTGGATACCTTGAACATTAAGCTAAAGAAAAGGTACTCTTATTCAGTGTAGATAAAATGAACCGTTTTCGAAAAAAAAATAATGAAAGAATTAAGTAATTGAAATTTATTCCACTAAAATGAATTTCCAGTGGCGTCATTTAGGAGGTCGTATCTTCGTAGGGAGGGCCGCTAGAAAAAAAAATTATGGGATCTTGTCATCTTATTTTTTTATGTTCTATCTGAATCCGAGAGATTTCCCACATTTTCCGGGACACCCTGTATATGTGCACAGTGTCAATCACTATCAGGGTGTCAACAACTGAACCTCTCACCCTAATAAAATAATCATTTCATAATTGAACCATTGATATAAATTTAGATTAAGATGTGCTCATAACTTCTATATAACCGTGTATCATTCGAGAAATAATATCCAAAACAACGAATTCGAGACGCAACTGAATATATAATGCTCCAAAACATCTCCGAATTCGTTTACACAAGAAACTACGCATCAAGACACGAGAACACGGAGGAAAATATTTGGGATTCGATCATTTCGCGAATAATAAAACGGCAGGCAGCTCGTTGATGCGCAAAAAACGCGAATCATTTCGCCAACTACAGCCGACCAGCTGTTTCGAGGCATGGGCGTTTGAGGAACCCATCGATCCTTTCGTCTGGACCACCGTTGCCAAATTTCAATGTTACGTTCAAGGTCAAAAGTCAACAATTCGTTACATAAGGGGCCAAGGTTAAATCGCCGGCAGTTGCTTTCCAACAAGCGTGTTGTTTACGAATTTTCAATTATTTCAATCGAAACTGAATCGGTGTGTACTAATTTTATTCTGTTTCGCATCGGTGAGGACTTCCTGTTGCTTCCGAACTCACTTTCGTCATAGAATCTGCATTTTCGTGGGTAAACAGGTCGGACATGTTTGTTATAGTCACAGAAATAAACACACAGCGTCAAAAGTGTTGGCCCTTCTCACAACTCTTACTTCTTGAATGCATGACAATTTTTTGTGTAGAATCTTCACTATTTTATAAAGGGTTTTCCAATAAGAGGTGTAATGACGTTTGTGGAATTCCTAATTCCAAAGAACGACGGAGAATGGACAAACAAACAAATTTTGGCGACCAGATAATGGATCTGTTCGTGTTGAACAAGATCATCTTCGTGGCCATTCGTTTCAAGCTTGGCAGAGAGACTTTTCGAACTTCCGTGAGACAATGGTTTTTGCCTAACAGAGTATTCCATAGTTGGAAATCGTCTACCTGACAACATAGTCGATGCTACCAGTACCAATGCCTTCAAGAATGCTTATGATCGACTCCAGTTATGATGCATTTTATTTTGTTCCATTTTCCTTGTGATTGTAGTAGTGCTTCATTAGTTTACTTCATTCTTTTCATTTTTTCATAGATAGGGTATTTATAGGTTTTTACCTCTACTCTTACCTTTATTATAATAATAAATAATAATACCTGGTTTTCTTCAACACTTTCGGTCAAAAAATGGCAGCTTCAAACGTGACATCTACTGATATAGCGGGCTATTCAAAATAACACCTTTTATTGGAAAAACCTTTAACTTAAATGAAAACAATGTTTTTTGTTCGGAAGATGTACTCTTTTCTACTTTTCTCTATGAATCTTTATAACCTTGACCGTTATTACGTAATAAATCAGGTCTACTAGACATCTTTTTGTTTTGGTTTCATATCTAACCATCCCATCTCTCCATTACACTGTCTCGCTATATTTGACCACAGGGCTTTTTCCAATCAAGATATACAAGGACTGGCTCTTAAATTACTTGACTGGAAATGCTACACAAGAAGTATAGACCGATGCCTCATACGAAATTTCGTGTTAACAGAACCGTAGAAAATTCAATAGGAATAATCTTTTTTTTTCAATATTCAGAATTCGTCTTTTCGATCGAGCTGATATTTTGCAGTCAAATGTTCAATACCAACTCAAAGCAGTACGCAAAAATTTCTGAAAGTTACGCAAATAAAACCAATATAAAGACATCGTTATATCGAAAATACATTCTAATAATATTCCCATGAAAATACTTAAGAAATGAAACGAAAACGAGTTTGAGGATTAAATGGGCAAGTGAATGATGAATTTTCAAAAGGATTAAGCTATCAGAAACATAAAATTTGATATTTTCAGTTATCGATTTTCCACATATACCTATTTCATTTTTTGGATAATTTTCAGAATTTCAGTCCGATCGTGCTGTGATTTTGCATTCATATACATATTTAGTGTCAACCTCGATCCTCAAGTTATATACAAAAGCACCTGCTGAAGGTTTTTCTTGAATTTTTTCGGTTCTCACTTCATTCAGTATTTGAAATATATTTATCTGGATGCTCATCTAATTTCAACATTTCCTGCTGAACGCTCTAGCGGTCAGGAAATAGACGAATTCGCAATTGATTCACCGGTTCGTTCAACTAAGTTGATTCTGATCATCTGCCAGTTTAATATTACGCCAAGCAACAGAGCTACAAATGATTAGTTTTTTGACAAAAATACTACTACCTGGACGCCACCGTGCCATTCCGAGCAGGACAGTCCGTAGTTTATTCCCACCATGTTTTAAAAACGAAAATGCCATTTTTTATTGTTATTAACAATAAACAACAAAATACGCGTTCTTTTTAGTTTTTTCGTTGTAGAATGGAAACTATTGATGCAGTGATAACGTTGCAATGGGATGAATTGTAGAGAATTACATTGTGAAGAGAATGATGGGTCAAACGATCCGATCGAATAATTAAAACTGGAGAAAAGAGGAAAAAACCGGAAAATTGCGTGTTTTTTCTTTTAACTCCTTACTCTGCCATTTTGCAATATTAAGAACTGAAACTTGACACGATAGTAGCTATTGACGTGCAATTCATGTGTGCCAAAATTGGATTCGGTCGGATAATAGTTTTCACATAATTCCCATTTGAATTTTTTTTGGACATATTTTCGCGGAGAGCTGGATGCGTTTGAAGTCGTCCGGTCGAAATTAAAAAAATTGATTTGGAAAGAAGACGTGATCAGTAACAAAACGTCTATTCTGATTTTTCAATAAAACCGCGTTTAAGTGTGTTAAAAACTAGTGAGAACATGAGGGAAAACGGCCGACCGAGCGAGAGCGGTCGAGTGGAGAGGAAATAAGCGAATCGAGGGGAAACGTATATGTGTACAACATTTGGTGCGCTCTGCGACCGTTGGCTTCCGCGGCGTTTCCCACGATTCGTTCATTCCCTCACCACTCGACCACTCTCGCTTGGTCGGTCGTTTTCCCTCATGTTCTCACTAGTTTTAACACACTTAAACGCGTTTTATGAAAAATCAGAATAGACGTTTTGTTACTGATCACGTCTTCTTTCCAAATCATTTTTTTTAATTTCGATCGGACGACCTCAAACGCATCCAGCTCTCCGCGAAAATATGTCCAAAAAAAATTCAAAGGGAATTATGTGAAAACTATTTATCCGACCGAATCGAATTTTGGCACACATGAATTGCACGTCAATAGCTACTATCGTGTGAACTTTCAGTTCTTAATATTGCAAAATGGCAGAGTTATGAGTTAAAAAAAAACACGCAATTTTCCGGTTTTTTCCTTTTTCTCCAGTTTTAATTATTCGATCGGATCGTTTGACCCATCATTCTCTTCACAATGTAATTCTCTACAATTCATCCCATTGCAACGTTATCACTGCATCAATAGTTTCCATTCTGCAACGAAAAAACTAAAAGAACGCGTATTTTTGTTTGTTTTTTGTTAATAACAAATAAAAAAATGGCATTTTCGTGTTTAAAACATGGTGGGAATAAACTACGGACTGTCCTGCTCGGAATGGCATAGGTGGCTTCCAGGTAGTATTTTTGTCAAGGAAATATCTCTATTGCTTGGCCTATATCCTGCTTATACCAACTAGTGAATGTCGTCACTTTACTCTAGAATATTCCTTTTGAACGTTTTCTCGGTGACTCTTGTATGTTCTACAAATATCGTACTTAACACCTGTAAATTTTGCGAAAATGTATTACAGTGGAACTTCCGTATACGAACGTCTGTATAACGAATTTCTCTGTATACGAATTTCGCTGCACATTGAATCCAATTCCATGTAAAAAA
Organism: Propylea japonica; assembly: GCA_013421045.1. Classification (NCBI taxonomy): domain Eukaryota; kingdom Metazoa; phylum Arthropoda; class Insecta; order Coleoptera; family Coccinellidae; genus Propylea; species Propylea japonica. The sequence goes on along the minus strand of CM024245.1, from coordinate 32,824,500 downwards.
CTCCCTCTAAACAAAGTAAATTCTCTCTATAACGAAATATTCAAAGAACATCACTCTTTGAAAGGGTATATTGGTTAAGAAGGTATTAGGATGGGTTTTCCCGAATTTTCCTGGCTACGTATAAATCCCGACCTAAATCATTACGGCGAGCAGAGAGATCCTTCTGAAACAGTTTAAATACACCCCTGGTTGTTTGGTTTCAATCTAAACATTATGCTAATGTGAAAAATTGTGAGAGAATGTCTAAAAGGAAGTGCTTAAGTTTGAATGATAATGATAAACTTAAATTTATCAGTGAAATCGACCGCGACATTGCCAACTATAGAAACATATTTTCTGTATAGCGAATTTTCTTTATAACGAATTTTTTTGCGGATTTAGCGCTTTCGTTATAGGGAAGTTCCACTGTTTTTGCTTGATCGAGAAAAAAATAAGCAAGATAAGAGAAAAATGGGACAAAACAATACATATCATATGTGCATTTCTTCATTTCCAGTAAAATTGCTGTGCGAATGAGAATACGATATTAAAAAAGTAATTTTTCTATCAAGACAGTTTCATTATTTTTTCCAGGTTTTTTCAGTTCATTATTATGGGTGACAAACCAAAATCATCAAAGGTGAATTGTTCGTAGTGTATGACAAAATATTTGACGCCCCTTAATTACAAAGATGAATCATATGTAAATAATGAATGTAACAGGTTTAGTGAAATAAAACTTTGATAGATATTAATTTTCAGCTGTCACTTACACAAATCGCTAAGTGTTTATTGTAAGGAAAAAAGTATAGGTATTATCCATGCCATGAACATGTTTGGTATCATCCATTAGGTATAATAAAACCAGTATTCAGTGAGTCATGCAGACAGAATTTGGCGACGATACTATTGTAAATTTTCCATAAATGGAAAATTGAAATTTCATCATTTGATCGCAAATAGAATGGTCATATTGAAACCGTCGCGTCGTCAATTATAAATAGACATGTATTATCTTTTTGCACAGTACCTACTTTATTTTGATTGTAGGTACATTTTGAATTCGTATCCACTTCAATGAATTTTCATTCAAGTATATCAGATGAATTCAAAGAATTTTTTCAGTTTGATGTTGTGACATTTAATTTCAAATACGATTTGATTAATATCCGAAGAAGAGATAAATTTAGTTTGAGGGTGGAGATTTTTATACTGAATGTTCATGCAAATTTTCAAGAGAATCGCAAATCGGAATCATAGAATTAAATTTTTTCTACATTACCTATCAGTTTTTTCGAATTATTCGGAATTTGTCGATTCGATCAAGCTGAAATCTTGCAGTAAAATGTTCAATACCATGTGAAATCAGAACCATAAAATTTTGATATTCTTACTTATCGATTTTAAACATACCTACCTATTTCATTTTTTTAATAATTTCTAGAATAGAATTCCGATCGTGCTGAAATTTTGCAATTACAGTGGAACTTTCCTATAACGAACGTCTGTCTAACGAATTTCGTACAAGACATTTCACATACAGTGTGTTTGGTCACGAGTTAGCGATAATTTAAGGTCATCATATACCTAATATTATCGACAAAAACACCAAACTTGGAAGTTTACCCCCTTAGTTTTGGAGTAGCCCCCATTTTAAATTTACTTTTTATTTTCGTTGACCCTTCCGAATAATATCGATTTATTTGGACATAAAGGTCCTACAGATGTGAAAAAAATGTTTTTTGAAAGATGATACTACCACCTTTCATTGAAGTATAACAATATAAAAACATTCAAATTGATAACGCCATAAAAAAATTCTTTGAAAAAGTTCATAGTGAAAATATGTACTGATTTTCTCAGTGAATCCGCAATAGTACAAGAACTAGCACATTGAAGTACCTATAATTTTTTTCAATGATGAAACACGCAAGGACACAAGCTACAAACCAACACTCACATCATTTCTGTAAGTTACATAATTTGAAAGTTATTGCTGTTCGAACATGACCCTTATGAAAATTGGTAAAATAAAAAAAACCTCAGTACTGTACTTTCGACAATTTTCAATGATCAAACAAACGAATTAATCATAAAAATTGCTCAAAATGGCCGCGTCTGCTCCGTAGACAGGCAGTGGCCTTCATGACTACCGGTCTTGTGTCTTTTGCTCGCGTAGTGATCATGTTCGAACAGCAATAATAACTCTCAAATTATGTAACTTACAGATATGATGTGAGTGTTGATGTTTTGTAGCTAATACCATTGCGTGTTAAATCATTGAAAAAAAATTATACTTCAATGTGCTATAGTCTGTTCAAACGTAAGAAGGAGCAATAACAACAAGTTTGGCGCAGCAGTAGGAGGGGCTTCGGACAGTTACTTTCCGTCCAGGGTCGAATCCAGGGGATTTCACTCAATCGTTCAGTTTTAACTGAATGTTATTATACGAATGCAATTCATACCACATACTGAGTGAAATATATATTTAACCACGAGTTTAAACATAAGAAGTTTATATAAAATTCTTCAATTATACATGTGTTCAAATAGAAATCAATAAACAGGATCAAATGTAAAAGGTAAAAAATATACAATGAAAAATTTACAATATTTTTAGTCGTAAACCAAACAAATTATTCCGAATTCGTTCGGACCTCCTCTTCGGTGTCAGTTTCTTCAAGGTTAACAACAATTCGCTCTATGGTTGATTCCATGACATCGTCCAGTCGCCACACATCTTTTCTTCAACTTCTCTACGACATGCTCAATACATTTATTCCATTCCTCAGCACCAATGGATCGTACAGCTTCCAAAAATAAATTACGAACTTCTGAAAGTTTGAATGAGGTGTTCTGAGCGGCTACTTTCCCTTTAATTTGAGCCCAAATGAGCTCGATAGGATTTAGTTCACAATTATATGGTGGAAGTCTCAACACAGTTCTTCCTGTTTGACTGGCCATCTCATCTATTGTGAACTGATTATACTTCCATTTGTTCATTTTTACCAGAGAAAGCAGTTCAGCCTTCAAAAGATTATCCCCAAAGGAAATATTTTTTCTGACCATTCACGATTTCTAGTACTTACTTTAAAAATCGTTGGGATTTCATTTCGGAAAAAAAAACTGTGGACAATTCTTCTAATGAGGTTCAAATCGAAATCGTCAATCGAATATATTATTCTTAATGACTGGGCTCTCTGCTTAGGTGGCGTCAATGTTTTGTTCCCCTTATATTCTCTGAGAATTCTAAATACAGAAGAATCACTCACCCCTGAGGATTTTGAAACAATTCCAACTAAGTCTCTTCTCGATAAATCAGGATGTTCTTCCAATTCTTTTCGAAAAATATTCAAAATTATCTCTTTCTCTTCAACAGACAAATGCGACCTTTTGGACCTTTTTCCTGGTGTTCCCCACATATCAGTTTTAATGTGGGAATTGCCGACTCAAATTATTCAATCATTTCTACATATTCAGTACCATCCACAGTCCGTTCCGAGTACAATCCTGGCAGTCTCTTAGGGCGGACCAAGAAAGCGTTTTTATGACCGTTTGACCAATAGAAGTTTTATTGTGCGCAAACCAGACGATTTTGTTTGTTTACAAAGCTGTCTCTTACATTTGAACAGACTATAGTTCTTTTACTATTGCGGATTTACTAAGAAAATCAGTACATATTTTTACTATGAACTTTTTTAAAGAATTTTTTTATGGCGTTATCAATTTGAATGTTTTTATATTGTTATACTTCAATGTAAGGTGTTAGTGTCATCTTTCAAAAAACATTTTTTTCACATCTGTAGGACCTTTATGTCCAAAGAAATCGATATCATTTGGAAGGGTCCTCGAAAATAAAAAAGTCAATTTAAATTGAATGAACGCTCAAAAGCACCTACTCAGGGCTTATTTTAAATATTTTTATTTTCATAATTATCAAAAGATGAAGTTGCAAAACTTTCTTTTCTGTTGCCCTCGATGCTGGTCATTTTTTAAATTAGCATATTATAGAAGCGGTCATTTAACAGCAGAACATATTTCCGCGAATTGAAGCCAAACTCTAATTCTGTCTCTAACTCAGAGACCCTTTTTATTTATAAGTTTACGGAAAATCCGTTGACCTCCGATTTAATTTTAGAAGAAATGAAATGAGTATTGAGTCTTTGCCAGATCACGAAGTACGTTCTAGGAAAATGATTTGAGACAATTGTCTATTTTCGAATGATTATTTCCATGTTCAACTTTTTCATGATACATATTCTGCGTCAATTGTATAACAGAAAATGTCGAAACACTTTCTGGACAGTGCAATGCATCAGATCAGTAAGATTCACGTGCTACGTTATTGAGGAAATGAATGATAATTTGCGAATAATGTTGTCTGTCTTAAATCTAGTATCCAATGATTCAATGCGTCCGGCTGTCCGTTATATTAGATTCGAGTACTTGAGGGGTCAGGCATTTTTCAGAAATGTAGCACGTGAATTTTTCAAAAATATCTCGTTCAACTAGATGGCAAAGTTCTCTCTCTCTCTCTAATGCATTTAATATCGTTTGTATTATATGTGAACTGCCATGGTAGGTACCGGTATTTAAAAGTTCTTCCTTTTTTCTAATATTAATTCTTCTTCTTATCAGTATATTTCGATGGGTTCATTAAATCTAATGAAATAAACAACAATAATTCTAGCCTTTTATTCATATCTGAGTCTCACGTTGTTAACATGGGATCCCTTAAACCCGTATTATGCATCTAAAATTTCTCATTAAAAAAAATAAATGGAATGAAACAAGAACAGGCAGTTATAAGTACACAGAACTCTATGAAGCGCCGAATAACGAACATAGATCAATCTCAACACCTCCAGCAAATATCTATTCCTCCTTGAGCACATTTTCATTTACAAACTGCTTCAGTTCTTTATATGCTTCTTCCAGAATATCGTTCACAATGATTTTGTCAAAATTTACGGGTTGCATCCCATACTCCATTTCGATGTTAGCTGTATCCAGACGTTTCCTCAAACTGTCCTCAGTTTCTGTTTTTTTGGCACGTAGACGTTATTCCAAAACATCCAAAGATGGCGGTTTGATGAAGACGTACCACGGATTGAGGTCAGTTTTTTTTTATTTGACGGACAGCGTTCACTTCAACGTCCAAAATACACACTTTTCCTTCGTCTGCAATTTTTTCGACAGCCTCTTTGCTCGTACCGTACATATTTCCGCTGTATTTGAAAGATTCTATGGATTTTAAAGTTAGCGCTCTTTTCTTATATTGTTTCTTGATCTTTTCAGCATATATTGATGGGTTCCTTAGGTCTAATAAAATAAACAACAATAATTCTAGCCTTTTATTCACATCTGAGTCTCACGTTGTTAACATGGGATCCCTTAAACCCGTATTATGCATCTAAATAGTTCTCATTAAAAAAAATAAATGGAATGAAACAAGAACAGGCAGTTATAAGTACACAGAACTCTATGAAGCGTCGAATAACGAACATAGATCAATCTCAACACCTCCAGCAAATATCTATTCCTCCTTGAGCACATTTTCATTTACAAACTGCTTAAGTTCGTTATACGCTTCTTCCAGAACATCGTTCACAATAATTTTGTCAAAATTCCCGGGTTGCATCCCATACTCCATTTCGATGTTAGCTGTGTCCAGACGTTTTCTCAAACTGTCCTCAGTCTCTGTTTTTCTGGCACGTAGACGTTGTTCTAGAACATCCAAAGATGGCGGTTTGATGAAGACGTACCACGGGTTGAGGTCAGTTTTTTTGATTTGACGGACACCGTTCACTTCAACGTCCAAAATGCACACTTTTCCTTCGTCCGCAATCTTTTTGACAGCCTCTTTGCTCGTACCGTACATATTGCCGCTGAATTTGGCGGATTCTATGAATTTTCCTTCAGCTACCGCTTCTTCCATGCTGCTGAAGTCTGTGAAATGGTAATGCACGCCATCTACTTCACCTGGTCTTGGCTTACGAGTGGTGTGACTCACGCTTAAGCTGAATCTGTCAGGATATTCTTTGAGTATTTTTTGGAGGAGGGTGCTCTTGCCTGAACCAGAAGGACCGCAAAGTACCAATGGTCTGCATTTCGTGATGGCTAGCGCTTCGGAAGCCATCTTGGTGAAGCCCCTGAATAACGAAATTTTGATAGTCTATTGGAGAAACCTGGAATGAAGAACTGAAATTTAACAAAACATCACAACGATGAATTTTAATGAAATTTTTTATTTCAATGGATTGAAGGAATTGTCAAGAAAATGACATATTTCTCATAGACTAATAATCTATAGAGAGCATAGACTTACATATACTCCGTTCACGGAAGGTCGAGCCGTCGGTTGGCCATGGAAATTTGGCATATTCCACTGTGTATATTGAAATTTTAGGTTATGTTCTTTATTTTCTTGTCAGATTGATACGCAATGTTGTCAATATTGCATAGAGTTCTCAGATAACTCGCAAGCTTGTCGGAGGAGGCCGAGTATATTCGGCAACGTTGACTCTATTTTACTCTATGGCAGTAAATACTGCCAACTTCAGATAAATAAAGAAACGCCTACTATGTGCTCAACCTTTCGTGAACGCATTATAGCTAAGCTTAGTTTTGCCAAAATGTCTGCAAACTCTGAATTTCTCTGAATTCATCATCGAATATTGCATATTCTGTATATTTTGCCTATTTTCGTGCATATTTCAGGCATTTTTCATGCATATAACAACTTTATGTTGCATATAATCCGGTCTCTGATTATTAACATTTAAGCGGAAAGAGCTGAAGACTTCAGTGTTGGTATGCGGTCGGCAAAGATCGGCTCAGTTTGATGAGCCAAATCGAATAGTCCAATTTTTCTAAAGGTTGATTATTTTAAAATGATTTTTTTTTAATCAGCGGAAATGCTCATTTTGCACAAAAGAGAGCATTCGATCAAAATAAAATATCAAGGTCATCGACAAATTCTCGAAGCTGAAGTTTTAAAGCAATAGGGGTGATCACCCCTGTTTTATTTCGCGTATTAGCGCTAGAATGTGAGAGATTGAAGGGGTTGTTGAATGAAAACTAGATTGAATTCGTGAGGGTGAGATAATGAAAGGGGGTTCTAGATTGTGAAGTGTATGCTCATGTTCAGGAACAGGGTTTTTTATTCTCCGTAGCACAGCTATTATGATGTCGGTTAAACGTTCAACTACTGACATAGTTTATAATGTTTTTATCCAAGACTATTGTAAAATCTGTCCAGTGTACGTCTCTGTGCTTGGCATCAGTGATACCTATTAATCACAAGGGGATAATGAGATATTAATCACTGCAGTCAGATGCTTCATAGATTTAACTCTGATATAACATTCTTTAAATTGGTATTTCTTCAGTATTCTAAAGTACTCCAACTAACAAATGAGCATACCTTGTCAATCGAGGGCCAAATCTACTTTCATTATATCAATTAAAGCTTTTTTTCAGAAAAGTAGTATTATAATGACCAGTTCCACTGGCGCAGCTAGGGGGGGGGGGCTTTGGGGCTGCAGCCCCCCCCAAAGATCCTAACAGTCTCAATTTTTTCTGAGTTGATTTTTTTGAAACTTTCGTATTTGTTGTATCATCAAGAATTTTTCAGTTCAGCCCCCCCCAAAATAAAATCCTGGCTGCGCCACTGAACAGTTCTCCAAAAATTTCTCATGTATCAACTTGACTTTTTCCACGCTTGTCATAGAAGGGTCTTGTAGCGGTCGCCAAATGTTAAAATAGTCAAGAAATGTATTCAGTAGTCGTGGATAAAGTATAGTATGCTACTCGTGTATAAGGGGTGTTATTCAACCGGTGTTTTGGGCCACTCGCCTACGGCCCGTGGCCTAAACTTCACCTTGGGAATAATAGCTATTATTATACGCTCGTTGCATAATATACTATTATGATGCGAAAAGGGTTATTGGACTGTTGAAGGATATTCTTGATATTCAATGGTCATTTCCAGTGATTCCCAGAAAAAAAAATCATTTTACGAATGAAGGAATCCTCCGAAAATCATTGCGATTATCCGTTAATCGTTTCGTAGTCCGGTTTTCGAAAAAAATTATTGAAATCTCCGAAATAAGCTAACGAATTCAAGCAATCAGAATTGGCGATTGAGTGTGACGTACGCATTAGCAATCATTTCATGGGTAGAATGTCGAATCGAAGTTTACAAAATGCCAACTGGGTGGACGAATTATGTTCAAACGTTGCGCCAGTTTGACGTACGATTATATTAATCAATTGAAAATTTAAATGAAAAATTAGATAGGTATATTAAACTCTACTTTTAATGCTTTCTCAAGAAAAAAACTTCATTTCAACATACTGAAAATGACCGTAGTATACGTAAGCATGAAGAATTAAGATCAACGCCTCATAGTGAAGAATATACAACTTAAATCATCCGAAAAAACTCCGTGATTCAAGTCACGTTCAAATGTTTTATTTATAACCGGCATTCAAGAAGTAGTTACTCGTCTCCTTCGTTTTTATCTGAGAATATAATGAATATGCAGGTCAAAAAAATTAGGTGTTACCAGAATAGGGATTTCGAAATAGGTAAAGATATGAAGATGTTGAAATTAGACAACTTTGATAGTTTTAATAATCAATACCAAATTTGAACACTATTATGTTTAAAATGATTTTTTTCTGGAAATCACTGGAATTGGAAATGCCAACTGCATCTGGCATGATAATATTGGATTAAATTAAGTGTTAACCTCAGAGTAAGAAATAATTGAAATAAACACTTGTTACCTTGAAATACGAACCCTTTTGAAATAACTGTAATGATTAAATTTAGACCTGAATGCAATGTAATATAAAAAAGTAGAATAAGTTCGTATTTTTCCGTCATGTTTAACGATTAGTAGTAAAATTTGAAAAAAAACGGAATAAGTTTCATATGAACATACAAAAAACGCATAATGAAAATGAATATGTGCGCCCTTAAAACATGCAATAGGAACAAGTGATCTCCTGGTCTTAAAACAAATAGAATAAAAATAAAATTTATCATGCATTATATCCAATAAAGATAATTCAATATTGAAATGGTGTAAAACTTTGAATTGCCTGGAAAGTAGACTACTGGGTTGGCAGCGCCATCTCACGGCAAAAGCATCCAACACACAAGAAATTAAAAATGAACCATAACAAGACATTCTTATTTTATTGAAAACTTGGGTATTTTATTGATGGCTTGACGAGGTTTTCCGAAAACAATCTAGTAAAAAGAAGTAACTAATTTTCAAGATGCATCACAAAGTGCTTTTTCGAAAAGAATGAAAGTTCCAACCAGTGCAAATATTCAAATATTTTTGCACTAAATGTCAAACTGAAACTATATTGAGAATTTCAGAACTATCTTTACCACCATTAATGTCTTTCAGATAAATAAATCATAACGTTCCATACGTACACCTGAAATTTGGAATAGTATTCACGTGGAAAAAATGTCTATAGCTGTTACAGATAATTCGTAAACATTCGAAGGAAATATATAATGATCCTTGAGTTATGTTTGAGCAAGGGCTTCCAAGTTAATTGGGAATAAACGAGAGTTTTCAAAAGTATCATAATTATCAATTTTACCTACATTCTTGATACTTAACTGCTGAAACAGCATGTTTTCCCACGTTTTCGGATGGTTTATTCAACGTTATCATATCAAAAAAACGTGCACGTGCATATTATAATTTATGAAAGCCTCATTTGTTATTCATTCATTTAATAATGGATTTGAATATAACCCTCAGATTTGTTTACAAAACTTCTATGTTTACTTACCGATTAAGAAGGCACATCCACCATAATTTACTCATTAACCACAGAATAAACAAAAACAATTTTTAACCATAAATCTTCTGAAACCATAGAAGTATATGACCTGAACGAAGAATATAAATTTCCTTCTTCAACATTCAGGTATCTTTTATTGAATTCACCAAAAAAAATTTCTATTCAAATAACATTAGTATCAAGTGTGAGATGAAAACATAAAATTTTCTTAATTCTTCAGTTTCAGGCACAGAAAATGTTTCAGCTGAAGAAGATCTAATCATACAAATGAACCTCATTTTTCTATGACATAACCTAGAAATTTTAAGTTATAGTTATGTAAAAATGTAAAATTCACATTTCATAACAAAATAATATATATTATATATATTTTGCAATACATTTAATTTAAGACCCAATTTTATATAATTAGCTCATTCGGTAAGTGAAGAAATGTAAAAGAGTGTTTATCTCATTTTATGAAATTCAGTTAAAAATGGGGTATATGGAAGATACTACAATAAACAACGCGCCAAACAAATGTTATTAAAGTTTCGTTTTAGTAATTATCTAGCCAAAAGAACGTTTCACAAAAAGAAATCCCTCAATTCTGTTCTTTACACTTTCAGATTCCAAAATGAATAAAAAACACCACATCAAAAATGATGTTTCATCAAGTGGATATGAAGATAGTGAATGTGAGACAATTGTATCCCAGTCCAATGAGGTGAGTACGATTTCACTCAAAAAACTAGTAGATAGCCCCTGTCCCCTTTACTTTGTACATGGTTTTCGATGATGTTAGGCGAAAATCATATCATATTTGTTCATTTTAGCTGAGATTTTATTCATGTTTTTGACTCTGAGTTTATTATTTATATATGATTTTTTCAGGAACCCCATCAGAGTAGTGATGTCCTAGAAAAACTTCTTACTAGTAGAGGTTACAAGGGATTGAAGGTCCAGAAAAAAATTAATTCACCACAAATTGATAGTGATGAAGAGGAGGTATATTTACTGAGAATACCAAAATCAATTGATCCGAAGGTTTTGGAAAGTTCTAAATTTTCATTAAGTAAAGAATCAAAAGTGAAAACTGCATCTGGAAAATATTACATGAAACCATTGGCTGATGTTCCAGAACCAAAGCTATTTTTAAACTCGAATGGTCTGAAAAAAATATCACCGATATCAATGTTCCAGCTAGAAAAGTTTGTTGAAACTCAAGATAAGGAAAAAGAAACGATTGAAGAAAATGAGATTCAACCTACTCCAAGCAATCTTATACCTAGACATACAATATTTGGGGCAAAATATGTAGAACGGATTAATTTACAAGAAGAAATTCAACAGAAGCTTCAGGAAGCTTTACAAAGGTTCGAAAAAAAGAACAAAGTTTCAAAACATAAGAAAAAACCTATAGTTAAAACTGAAGATTTTGACGATAAAAGCTTACTGATATCACAGATACTAGAGGCAAAATTTAATGATAAAAGATTGAGTACATCAGATAATTCCCGTGAATTAAGTAAAAAGAAAAACAACAATTCTACAACTACAATGAATATAACTCCAATAGCAACAAACATTAAACAAGATTATTCTGAAGATTCAAATTATCAGTGTCAAACTTCTTCAGGCAAAAAGAAAAAAAAGAAAAAGCATGGTGGGGACGTATCCGTTGAAATAAAGAAAGAAATCTTTTCAGAGGCAGAAATGCCAGAGATCGATTCAATGGAAAAAAAGAAGAAAAGAAACGGCGAGATTCTGTTGTAGATGGAACAGATCATTTTAATGAGACAAATAAAAGGAAAAGAGATGATTCTATCTCTGATGTAAAACATCTTCATTCGGAATTAATAATCAAACAGGATTTTTCAGATGATTTAATAATTCTCTATCGCAAACATCTCCAGTCAAAAAGAAAAAAAAGAATAAAGATGGTGGAAATATATCTATTGATATGAAAAAAGAGATCCTTTCAGAGGCAGAAATGATAGAAATTGGTTCAATAAAAAAAAAGAAGAGGCGAGAATCTGTTGTAGATGGAACAGATAATTTTAACCAGGCAAATAAAGAAAAGGGATGATTCTTTCTCTGATATAAATAATCTTCATTCTGAATTGATTATCAAAGAGGATTATTCGGATAATTTCAAATAATTCACAATCGCAAACATCTCCAGTCAAAAAGAAAAAAAAAAAGAACAAGGATGGGGAGGTATTTCAATCGATATAAAAAAAGAGATCCCTTCTGAACCAGAGATACAAGAGAGCGATACCGGTGAAAAGAAGAAGAAAAAAAAGAGGAGAGAATCTGTTGCATTTGTTGCTCCAGAATCGATAAAAGAAGAGGTTGACGAATGCATGCTTCCTCCGCCTAAGAGAAGAAAACCTTCAATACTGAGTAGTACAGTAATAAAAGAAGGCACTCCAGATTTCCAGTTTGATGTTAGTGTGATTGAAAGTGAAAAAAAGAAAAAAAAGTCAAAATCTAAGTAAACCAAGTTTCCGAAAAGACTCAATGAATGGGTTCCTAATTGATTAATTGTGTTGACACAGAAGAAGCTTGGGTTGAAAGCCAGGGAAATATTTTTATTCCCTGAAATAATTTTAAAAAGAACAAGATGTGACATTTTTTACGAATATACATCTTTTACAGTGTAATTAATTTGATATAAAGAAAAAATTATTATTGTTTTAATATTGAACAACAATAAATAGAACAGATTTTTTTAAATCTTGAATTTTAAGGAAACATGGCATTAATAAGTAATAAGAAAAGCTGAAAAAGCATAATTATTCATTTTCCTTTTCAATCGTCATAGACCTATAAAACATAACCTAACATATAAAATGGTAACATAGAATATTCTTACTAAGAATATTCTATGTTTCTTAGATTAGTTCACTGGCCTAACCTAACCTCGATTATTTTCAAATTCAAAATGTTAATATCCATATCAGGGCCTCCAGGTACTTGAAAGATACCTAGTTCTTATGCGGATAAATAATTCATATTTATTTTATCTATAGGAATTGGAAAAACAACAGTGATAAAAAAGTTGGTGGAATATATGCAGAAAAAAGATGTTAAACTTGAAGGATTCTTCACCGAAGAAGTTAGAGATTCGCAGGGGTGTCGAATAGGTTTTGATATAGTTACATTAAAAGCCAATAGAGGAGTTTTTGCTAGGAAAAGGTTGATAAATCTCTCTGTGTTCCCTATATGTTTCAAACGACTCCAAATCATATGTTAGGTGTTCAATATAGTATTTCAAATTAATATTTTCATTATATCTTGATTGCAGAGGAATTCAATCACCACATAGGGTGGGAAGCTATTCTGTAGATATTGTTCAATTTGAAAAACTTGTCCTTCCCCTTCTAAATACTGTAAGTTCAAGTAACAAATGTGTTAATTTTGTTTAATGTTAAACATCTCATGAGTTCTAAAATGTTTAAGCCCGAGAAGATCATGATTATTGACGAAATAGGAAAAATGGAGCTCTTCAGTGAAAAATTTAAAAACTATGTTGCCAATTTGGTAGACAATCCAGACAAAACTCTAGTTGCAACTGTTCCAATGAAGAGTAATAATGAATTTATAGAAAACTTAAAAAAGAAATCTGCCAAAGTATTGTATGTAGGTATAGAAAAGTGATTTCAGTTAATCATAATTTAAATCTTTTCTTTACAAGAAATAGGTATGCAAAAAATAATGTTGAAAACTTTTCAGGTTGATCAAGTAAATAGAAACCACATCTTAGAAGAATTGATCACTTTAATACATTTATGAAATAATCCAATTAACTTTCGGATTGTAATCATACAATTAAAAAAAAAATCTGTTTAGAAAATTTCATATTTGAATACACCTGAAATTCGAAGCATTCACCTTATGATTCAATAAATAATAACAATAAGTAACTACAGTAGAACCTCGATTATCCGTGCGCGCTTTATCCGGGCGGCGGATTCTCCGTGCGGTATTCTGACAAGCTTAGAAGCTTAGAAAAATGAGGGAGATTATAAAGTGTAGAATTTACGAAGCCCAAAAACCAACAAAAATCGGTGATTTTTTCAAGCGATTTTTCAATGTGACATATAGACACTGTTCAATGTACGTTTAGACATTATGTTTAAATATTAAAACTGTTATTTCTTGTTGCATGTATCTAGTATTACGTTTTTTTTGTTTGTTTGACACATAGCTCTGTCTAAATAAATGGTTGAAAATTAAAACTAGGTCTTTGGATTATCCGTGGTTTTCGATTATCCGGCGAAGGCTTGGTCCCGACTGGCACGGATAATCGGGGTTCTACTGTACAATGGTGTAAAGACACTGTATAAAGTAGATCACAAATAATAACAAAAGCTACATTTTGATTTATAATTATAAAAACTATGTAGCTTGTGAGCCCAAAAATTAAGTGATTGGGTAAATTATTTCATTGAAAAAACAAAATAAAATAGAATACCAATAAATTGATAACAAAAATTACTTCAATGCTAAAAACAGTAATCAAGTTATTGTCAACATTTTTAAACCAGAACTAAAAAATTTTTCTGCTATAAAATCAATTCACCCACATTCAAATATGTCAGCAAATACTCAAATTTCAGACATACATTTCCAAAATGAGAAAAAAAATCAGAATAAATAATTACAACTTAAAAAATTCAGTTTACTCACAAATATACTGAAACTTAAGTCCTGCTCATTCTACCTAGTAGTTGTCCGATGAAATATCACTTCAAATTATTCTTCATGTACTGTAATATCTGATGAATAGACTCTCTGTTTGTACCATTATCGGTGGAAGACAATTCTAAAACAATTGTATCACTTTGTTTCTTCAAAAGTAGGAAAAATTTAGCTATGTAATTATTATTTTTTGCATTCTCACTGCCCTTGAACTTTTTGGTGCAATAATATTCATCTTCCTCTTCTAATTCTCTTTTTGGAGTTGTAGAAGCAATATCTAGACCGGCAAACTTATCTGAAGCACCCTCCAATTCAAAATTTGTTTCTTCGGAATTGCTGGTTTCGTTAGAACTGTTTAAGGGCACAGAATCATCACAGGGGGTACTCGATTCTTTATCAGAACATTTTAACTTCTGTCTCCTTTTTCGTCTCTGGTTTGACCAAGTATTTGAATATGCTATAACGTCGTAAACAATAAGTCCTTTAGTATTCTTATATTCATTACTCACAAATTTCAATTCATCGAATATTTGTTTCAGCATCTTGTTAATATGATCTAACGTGTAGTTATCATCGAATGAATTAGGAATTATATAAGTTAGCGGTGGTTTGGATTTGGTCTTTGTGTTGCTTAGACTGGACGGTATTGTTCTTAAATCTATATCGTAGAAAGTCCATGCCAGACCCCATCTAGTTGTATGGCCTTGACAGAATTCCGTCTGCTTGAAGCTACATACTTCTAGTTCACGTAAGAGTGATTTTAATGGAACTAAACTAGATTTATGACCCAGCATAGTCGTAAAAATCTTTATTCTATGTTTTAACTGTACACTTTCTCTTATAAGCTTTGACACAAATTCAATTTCTCCTCCATTCACTACAACTTCATTTGTGGAAGCACAAAACGCATTTTTGGGATGTGGCCTGGTCGATTTTCTAGATTTGAAAAAGGGATGGAGTTCCTGTGTCGAAGAGAAAAAAGGTGGATTACACATACAAAAATCATAGTTCTTATCGTCAGCTGCGAGTAAATTCATAAGAAGATTATCCTCCGTTGATTCATATATCTGTATGAAATCATCTAATAAATTTTGTTGGACATTTCTTTTGGCATAGATGATGCTCTCTTTATCAATTTCAGTGCCAATCATTTTCCATTTGAATTTTTTCGCTGCAATTAGAGGATAGACACAAGATGCACCCGTGCCTATGTCTATTCCAAAAATTGTATCCTCACATTTTTGTATATTTAATAAATCTTCCAACCATAATAAATAGTTTAATCTGAGAGGAATTGTGGGTATTAGTTTGTTCAGCGGTATTTCCACATCTAGATCGAAATCTTTCTTCAATAACGTACGAGATAGAGCTCTCAAGGCGCTAGTATCTTTGAAATCCAGAGTTACTTTTCCGGTGAGATCCTGTTTTACATGTTGTCTGAATTCGGAATAATTTATAGCTAATTCCTTGAAATTTGGAGGGTTTTTATAAATATTTCTAGGGTGCATATACTTGTTCATGGACATGATTGCAGTTTGGAACAAATAACTTCGAATTCGAACGTTTGATCAGTTTGATTTTTAAATTTTCAATCTGAGGTTATGTATAAAATGTTTTTCTGTGGCGTTTGCGTTGATCTGTGTTGTAACCTCAAAAAAAAAACTTCAAAATAACTTGATTGGAAATAGAAGTAATGGCATTTTTTCATGAATAAATAAGTAATAGAGGTTTCTTTCCACTTCTTTTCTCATACGTGAAGAACTTTATGAAGTATGGCTAATTTTCTAGCAAGAGTTATCAAAACTGCAACAGCACAAAGAATAGGTAAAATACCTTGAGTTTGTTTGCTATAATGTTGGTGATTTCGTAATGATTTCTCAGGTTCATCTTTGAATTATTTCCGAACTCTGTCTCTGGAAACCGGATCGAATACTTCAGCATTACCTCCATTCAAATTCATTCCCCAGTTAGCGAAAATAGAGAATAATTGGATATACCAGAGAAATGAGGATATTAGTACTCCTTTCGTTTATAGACACAACATTGAATTACCAAAAAATTATATATTTCCTATAATTGAAGATCCTTTAGAGAATGGAGTAGTCATCGAACCACCATCAGAAAAAAATGACAATATAATAGAAGCTGCAAGATTAGTAGTAATAAGACGAAAAAAAATGAAAACTCATAAACTCAAGAAATTAAGGAAAAAACTAAAATTCGTGAGAGCTAAGGTAAATTTAAAATGAAAAACAAATGCTCCTAACTATAAAATTTTTACTTCGAAGTTTATGTAACAACTTGCACTTTTTTTTTAGATTCGTCAAAAAAGAGAATGGAAGAAAGAAACAGAATTTCAGGAGACGTTAATACAACAGTGTAAGACAGCTGAAACTTTCTCAGCAGAGGAATATGTACAGAGTAGAATTCAGAAATATCAAGAGGCATTGAGTTATGTACCGAAACAAAAAAGTACCTACTAGGATTGAATGTAAGAACAATTATGCATAATAAACTTCTAGTTTCAAATTTAAACATTCATTAGAACATATTCATCTTGTTACTGAAGTAAATAATCTTATAAGATTTGGATGTTCTTTCAAAATATTCACAAAAGAAAGTATACGATCTGAGGTGAATTGTTCATCGCTCTGTTTGAAGAATTCCATATTTGAATCACCCATTGTTATTTTTCCTGGTGGATTCAGTGGTATATTATTCTTTATGCTATGATACTCTTTTGGTATTTCATTTTGTTTCACAGAATCTCCCATATCTGAAACATGAAAAATATATAACCATTGAGTTTTATTTTATTCATAAACATGTTGAATAAATCACCGTACCTGTTTTCTTCAATTTATGCAAGTTCTTCTTTTTGTATTTCTTCTTTTTCTTGCTTAATTTCAAACTTCCTGTCTCATCCGTAGTCACAAATTCCTCTTCCTTGTCCTTTTCGTAAATTACAGATTTACCAGTGAAAGCGATAGACATCCTCCTAGGCGTTTCAGCCTCACTTTTTTTAATTTCTTCAGTAATCCTAGTGACTGTTTCTTCTGAACTCGAATCCTGCTTTATGGCGTTACAATTCTGTATAGCGCATTCATTATCTGGTTGCTGTTTCTTCGGTCCCAATGACTCCCTTCTTTTTATCACTTCTACTGAGTCGTGGGTTGTTATGAGCCTTCAAAAAACGAAACTTATGTTATTGATAATTGTAACTTCAAAGCTTCCGTTTTACTGTATACAGTGTGTTTGGTCATGACTTAGCGATAATTTAAGGGCATCAAATATACCTAATTTTATCGAAAAAAACACCCACATTGGGGATTTTACCCCTGCAAATTCGAGTGGCCCCCATTTAAAATTTACTTTTTATTTTAGTTGACCCTTCCAAATAATATCGATTTCTTTGGACATAAAGGTCCTACAGATAGGAAAAACATGTTTTTTGAAAGATGATACTACCACCTTTTATTGAAGTGGTACAATATGAAAACAATTTAATTCAGAAATGTCATAAAAAATTCTTCAAAAAATTTTATTAAAAAAATGTAATGATTTTCTTAGTAAATCCGCAATAGTACAAGAACTAGCACATTGAAGTATAATTCAATGAGCTAGTTTCTTGTACTACTGCAGATTTACTAAGAAAATCAGTACATTTTTTTACTAAAATTTTTTAAAGAATTCTTTTATGGCATTTTCAAGTTGAATGTTGTCATATGTTACTTAATGAAAGGTTGTACAATCATCTTTCAAAAAACATTTTTTCACATCTGTAGGACCTTTATGTCCGAAGAAATCGATATTATTTTGAAGGGTCAACGAAATAAAAAAGTAAATTTAAATGGGGGCTACTCCAAAACTAAGGGGGTAAACTTCCCATGTTGGTGTTTTGTCGATAGTATTAAATAGTATTAAATTATCGCTAAGTCATGACTAAACACACTGTATATATACCAAAAAAAATCATGTTTGGTTTCAAGTGGATGGACCACTTTTCAGCGATTCAAGTTTTGATGGATTTTCTAGTGGAAATTTCACAAATTGAGTACTAACTTTGAGGTTCTCCTTTTGCCTTGAACACCAGCAGCTTCTTTGTTCATCTTGAAGTCATTTGTCGATCCCATAACTTGGTGTGCTTTGGTTTTAATGAAGGAATCTCTTGTATCTAAATATAGTTTCGATGCAGTTTCAGGGGGCTTTATTTCTTTTTCTAATGTCAAGTCTTCTGAAACAAAAATAGGTAATAAAATATTTGAGTTGACAAAAAAAGGTAAACTGACACTTTTTATATCAGAAAACAAATAAATCAAATTTGAAAATTCTTCAAACTAAGATTATTTCGTCTATTTTTCAATTTTTTTCTGCTTATAGCTATAATTTTTTTTAATTTCTGATGATACTACTTTATTCAACCATATTATCATCTTTTTCTGTTCCCTGAATGTCTGAATAGAACTTTTAACTATATTTCTAAAGGGGCCGCTCACTAGGAAGGAAGAATGCGCAGTTAAGTATCTGCACGTTAGCTGTAAAGTAAACGTGTACATTCATATTTCCCACACACAGACACTTTTGCTTGTTGAGTGAGGATGTGCGACAAGCGTGAGATGACGTCGAAAAAAGATCTGGTGTTAATGGCAGTGGCGTGTGTGTTATTAAGGAAAAATGTCCAATGTATAAATAGCGAACCGACACTGTATTTCTGAAAATATGAACGTGCACAGACTTGTTGCCATACACGGTCGTTCTTGACCATTCTTCACCGTACGATGATAAATGTACACGCTAAAAATCAAAAAATCTTGATTCCGACGGAGATAACTGCGCATTCCAAATTTCGAACGGCGGAACGCCATACACACACTGTTTTCACTGTACCCCGTACCACGCAGATTGAAGCCTTCGCGCTTCCTTCTAGTGAGTGGGCCCTTTAAGACTCAGCTCTATATTGAATTATTTCACAACATATTTAAAACTGTTTTTGAGGATTAGCCACTCATTCTTTATTTCAATTCATTGAGTATTGTTGTTTGTATATATATTTTTTTGTGTTTTGAATATACTGTTCCTGTTTTAAGTGGCAAATTCACAAATAAGAAAGAAGCTGTTTCTCACCTACGGTGTACACTACTTCTTCCTCAGGTTGTTTAAATTTTGAAATATCTTCACTTTTAATCGATGACCTACGTCTGACGATAGTTTCTTTGATGACCTCCAGTGAGTTCTTGGCGCTTATCAGGGTTTTTCTATTTTCCTCAGATCCGATATTTCTGAAATCTATTGCTTGTAGTATCTCCTCAGGCTCCACAGATTTCAGAGATGCCCTTCTGTATTTTTTATCTCTATCTACGGACATAACCGATTTGTTCTCCTTATCTTTCATGGAGAAATGCACGCTTGACTGATATGAAACTATGGACCTTCTTCTTTCTATAGATCTGAAACTAAAGAAGTTAATTCGATTAATTGATTATTCAAATTGTATTGAAAATTATTACGATCAAAAGTATTTCTGTTTGATTTTAATATTTCTTTTTGAGCCCTTGTTCTACTTAAAATGGCTGTAATTTTCGAATTTTGCGCAGAAAATGGTCTCAAACGATAAGGTTCGACTCATTGATGACGAATCCGTGGTCAAATGCAATTCTGTCCGTGAGGCCGTCCGTCTGAAACACGATAACTCTCGAAAGGATAGATCTAGAGATTTGAAAGTTTCAAGTAGGTTCGATCCCAGAATGCTGCAGTTGATTTCGTTAACCAGCAAAATCAGGAAATTTTGAGGCCACATGGATCGATACTCATGAGTAAAACTCTTCTACGAATTGTAACACATGAAATAACACCTTGTGAGCACTCTGGAATTCAGAGCTGAGTGTCGTTACCATCACGATACACTCACACTGGTATGCCAGATTCGGAGTCTAAACTCGTCCGGCGCGCTCATCTACGTCATTGTGGGGCAGAGATAAAAGTGGAGTTATATTATTATGTTATAATACCTGCATTCATGCCTAATTGCGCAGATTTTGGCTGTGAGAATTACAGAAGAGTTAAAAGGGAACCGAAGTAAGGTACTTTTGCTTTCCGAAGTCGGAAGTATCCCGTCAGTACTTCATTATCTGAGGACAAAATTATTTTCAAAGTGGTTAGAAGATAACACGGTTGCAAAACTGAAAAATGACATTCAGATTCCATTCGATGTCATTCTTTGCTTGAGCACAATCCGTACCAACTTAAGACAGGGATCTAAATAAGAAGATCAGTTTTCAGAATACATATGAAGAAAAAAGTGGACAAAAAACTTTTCAAATTCACGAATTATAAGTGAAATTCTTTGAAATTTCCCTAAAAATGATAAAAATATTTTCATTTATTCGATGTTTTCTAATGAACCTTCAATAATTTATTCTGTATTAACAAATAAATACTTTTCACTTACATCCATATTCAAACAATTTCATTGATATTTTAGAATCAACAAACAAAGACGGGAGAAATTTCATTTGAAATTGTTAGTTAATTGCATTTTCAATGAAACTTGCGATTAATTGCATTATTCCAATCATTCTCTGGAGTTCTAACACTTGCATCCCTCAAATGCAATGGAAATGCTCCGCAGTGACGTCACATCTCCATGCGCGTCGGCATACCGGTGTAAGTGTATCGTGGTTTCACTAATGTTGTTCAGGTTCAATGAATATAATATGACATCAAAATCTGGTCGATATCTGCTGGTCACCGAAATTAAAATATTCACTAAAACATCAACTAACCTGTTCTCCTTCTTATCATCGAATACACAAGATGTGCAAGGCTTTTCCATACGATCCATTACATCTTGGACATGCTTCGTCCACAGCATATTGTTCTCGTTGATAGTGATACCTTGCGATATCATGTTTCTGAAGTCCTCTCTGACAAAAAGCTGGTCGTTATAATAGAAACCGGGAAGGAATTGTCCTACAGAAAGTTCGCTTTCACTTATTTCCGGTTGTTTAAGGCAGTCATGACCATCTTTCACCTTTAGAGATTCACCTGATGATATTGAAGTGTCTGGAGTTTTATCCCATAAATAGTTACGGTCGTGATCATCGTCTTTGTCTTCGGGGACTTCAATCTAGAGAAAATATAGGAATTAATTTGCAAATTCGTTGACTATCACTTTGTAAATCGAATCGTGACCCATCCGAAAGAAAATATTTGTCCACCCTCAACAATGAATCAGAATCTATTGAAAGATATAAATCTAGAAAGAAACTATCAGAAGTGCGATATAGCCATGCACTCAGATAGTCAAGCTGCTATTAAAGCATTGAGCTTCTACGTCATCGACTCAAAAATGATCTGGGAATGCCGGAACAAACTCAATGAGGTAGGCAAGAAAAATATAAGGTCTTTTTAATCTGGGTTCCTGGCCATTCGGGAATCAAAGGAAACCAAAAGGCCAATTCACTTGCCAAAGATGGCGCACGAATGTCACTCATTGGCCCAGAACCCTTTTGTGGTATAGGTAAATGTACCTATAAAAAGGAGTTTCTGGAGAAGGAGAAAGCCTAGAGGGAAAAACTCTGGCGGAATCTCCCAGGGATGGATCATTCCACTAAGTTCCTTCGAAACTTTGAAACAGCAAGATCCAAAAGATATCTGGATCTTGGTAAGAAACAATTACACCTCCTCACTGGCTTTCTTACAGGACACTGTCGCCTCAGAAAGCACCTGTTGAGGATGGGATTGTCGGACACTGACGAGTGTAGGTTCTGTGGGAGGAGGAAGAAACCCCCATTCACCTAGTCACGGAATGCTTTGGCATTGCGAGCCTAAGGAGAATATGCCTTGGGCGAGAAACTTGTAAGAGCGAGGAACTAGCCTCGTTGAAGCCTTCACAGATATCGGATTTTATCAGATCTCTGGAACTGGAAGGCGAGCTGTGAGGGTATGGTCCGAACAGCTCTGTAAGAGGGCACAATAGACCTTGAGGTCGCAGTGAACTGTAACCTTTTTTTAAACTAAACTGCAAGTTCATATAAATTTGAATCCATGCTTCATTTGTTCGCAGGGGATACTCTGGCCAGCATATTTACAGTCAGGTAACTCTGAAATCCCTATCTGATGTTAGGGTTGACTCTCTTTGGTAGAAGAATGCAGGAAAGCTCTGCGTGGGCTGGGCTCTGATAACTTTTTGAAAGTAATCTGGTATCCGGCTCATGCGGATATACCTGGTAACGTCAAGGCAGATGAACTGTCTAGGCGGAGAGCCAGATTAGCATTTGTTGGTCCGGAGCTTGCGCTGCCAATCTGTCGTACATTGTCAGAAGCTTCTTCAGGAGCTGGCTGAACAGGGAATTTTCCTCGGAATGGAGCGCGGGGGTGGGCCTGAGGTGGTCGAGGATTCTCATTGAGAGACCGTCCTCGCGACCTGAAGTCAATAGACTTCTGTTGCTGGAGAGGAAACAACTCGGTCTGGTGACTGGTGCATTGACTGGTCACCTGTTTAACAAACATTGAAGAGAATGGGATTAACAAGCTGCTCCCTATGCCGGTGGTGCAGGAGCACTGATGAAACGGTTGAGCATATTTGTTCAACTGTGGGAACCTAACTGAGTTAAGGTCAACACGCCTAGGAAATCCAACACCTACTATTCCTATGGTGAGAGGGGCCACTCCTGGCAGATTCGCGACATTTCTGTCTTTGTGTCTGAGGAGCTGAGTCTCTATAAAACGATGCGGGTAAACAATGGGCCACTAGGTCTCAGTTCGGCCGGAAGGCACCGCGCTAAGGAGATGCTCCATTTGTGCCACAAAACTACCACTTGCCCTATTCAAATTCCTGATGGGGTTGCATAAAAAATCGACCTGTATGAGTTTTTTCACAAATCCTGATTCGTTGTTGAGTTATCGAGGATGGACACTTTTAAACGAGACACCCTGTATAAGCAGTACCTTTGACAGGGCGTCTGCAAGCTCGAATACCATCAATTTTTCCGCGCACAGCAGATATTCTGCCTGTTTTGGTACCGACTTGAGTGCGAAATTGATGAACTTTTGGAATTCTCTGATGACTTCGAGCAAAGCTTTCTCCCTAAGTTCTACTTCTCTCTTATGTTTGTCCCTCTCGCCTTTAATTTTCTCTATTTCTTCGTCTTTATTTCGAACAATTTCGCTCAGGTCCCTTATTTCTTGCGTAAGCTGATTTTCAGTAGATGTTTTCTCGAAGTTGCATTTTTTTCTTTCCATGCATATGAGATACATCATGTTCGCCAAGTTCTTGCATTCTAGGTCGTGATGAAGCGCGTTCAGTTTTTCTTTGGTTTTAGTTTGTTCTTTCTGTATCTCGAAGCGTGCCAGGATTTCTGCTTTGCTGAAATGATATCGAAATAACAAATTATTATTGTTATAATAATAATGTGTGTTTTTTTAAAGGTATAGAACTTCAAATTGCAATAAAACAACGATGGATTATTCGATTGACATAAATTTTATTTATCCGATAGATATAATCTTGTGGCATTACATTTTAAATATAATTTCTGGCATATGACCGCCACGCCTGGCTCGGATGTAGTCCAATCTGGACGTAAAATTTTCTATGACTTTTTCCAACATTTGTGGCAGTATATCGGCGATAACATGGCGAATGTTGTCTTCGAAATGGTCAAGCGTTTGTGGCTTATCCGCATAGAGGCATAGACCAATGACTCTACATAGCCCCACAGAAAGAAGTCTAGCGGTGTTGAATCACTAGATCTTAGAGAAAATTAGGTGGTCACCAAACGTGTTTTTCAATAAATCGATTGTGGCACGAGCTGTGTGACATGTTGCGCCGTCTTGTTGGAACCACAGCTCCTGGACATTATGGTTGTTCAATTCAGGAATGAAAAAGTTAGTAATCATGGCTCTATATCGATCACCATTGACTGTAATGTTGTGGCCATCATCGTTTTTGAAGAAGTACAGACCAATGATTACACCAGCCCATAAAGAGCACCAAACAGTCAGTTTTTCTGTATGTAACGGTGTTTCGACATACACTTGAGGATTAGCTTCACTCCAAATGCGGTAATTTTGTTTGTTGAAGTAGCCATTCAATCAGAAGGGTTCATCGCTAAACAAAATTCGCTTATGAAAATCGGGAACAACAGCAATCTCGTTTTGGGCCCATTCGACGAATCTACGCCTTGCTTGATGATCGTTTGTCTTCAATTCTTGCACGATTTGGATTTTGTAAGCACGCAAACCAAGATCCTTTCGCAAAATCTTCCATAAAGTGGATGGACACAGATCCAATTCCTGTGCTCGATGGCGGATGGGCTCTTTAGGGTCTCAATGCTTCGCTCTACAGTAGCTATAGCTTCTTCTGTACGCACCGTAAGGCGTCTCTGGGAATGCGAGTTATCAACAGTAGCGTAATTAGTCTGACCTGCGCCCCAATGCAAGAATTTGCCGTGCGCCCCTATTCGTAGACTCATTCAGTTTTTTGCGCCCCCCTAAGGTCCTGCGCCCCAATGCACCGCATTGGTTGCATTGGCGTTAGTTACGCCACTGGTTATCAATAAGAGTAAACGTGGTGCGAAAACGTTTCATAGTTAATCGAATTAACTGCTCTGATGGACGATTTTGTCGACGATGAAATAAACGTAGTGCGCGATACGTATTACGCACAGAACCATTATTTTCGAAATAAAATTGCACTATTTGCAAGCGTTGTTAAGGCGTGAGTCTATTCATGATGAATTGCGAAACCAAACTGAGAATAAATCACTTGACAGCTGTTAAATCGGTCGCCATGCTGAACAGTAATGCCAACTTAAAGTTCTATACTACGAAAAAAAACACCCTTTCAAATCTTACTGAATTTGCGCCTTGAAAGCTTTCTTCATGCTCATTTCTAGTTCTTCCAAGTTAGCAGAAGATTGAATCGTCATAACCTCGCTAGTCTTGCTAACTTCTTCTTCGATTTTCGTCTGATACAGCTGCTCCAGTTCCTTGGCCTGTTCTTTCAGTTCTTCCTTCAAATCCAAATAATATTTCACTTCCATCCTCTTCATTTCTTCTTTGCAAAGATCGTCCATTTCGTTTATGAGTTCCAGTCTTTGCCTTTTGAAGATTTCCATCATCTTGTTTTGTACTTCAGCTATTGCCTGTTTTTTGGATGTTTCGCATAGTAGTTTAAGGGTTCTATGTTGTTCTTCTAGTTCTTTGCTCTTTTCTATTTCTACTTGGTTCCAGAAGAGTTTCTCTATTTTCATTCCAATATCTTTAAAAAAATTGAATACATTGTAACAGGACTAACAATACACTTGCCAAAGAGGGCGCATGAATGTCACTCATTGGCCCAGAACCCTTATGTGTTATGAGTAAATGTACCTATAAGGAGTTTCTGGTGAAGGAGAAAGCCAAGAAGGAAAAACTCTGGCGGAATCTAGGGATGGATCATTCCACTAAGTTCCTTCGGAACTTTGAGACAGCGAGATCCAAAAGATATTTGGATCTTGGTAAGAAGCAATTACACCTCCTCACTGGCTTTCTTACAGGACACTGTCGCCTTTGGAAGCACCTGTTGAGGATGGGATTATCGGACACTGACAAGTGTAGATTCTGTGGGGAGGAGGAAGAAACCCCCATTCACCTAGTCA
The DNA here is from genome assembly GCA_013421045.1 of Propylea japonica. Classification (NCBI taxonomy): domain Eukaryota; kingdom Metazoa; phylum Arthropoda; class Insecta; order Coleoptera; family Coccinellidae; genus Propylea; species Propylea japonica. The sequence continues at coordinate 32,798,356 of CM024245.1, read as the reverse complement.
CGGAATGCTTTGGCATTGCGAGCCTAAGGAGAGAATGTCTTAGGCGAGAAACTTGTAAGAGTCAGGAACTAGCCTCGTTGAATCCTTCACAAATATTAGATTTCATTAGGAAATGGAATGTTGTTGAAATGTCAAGTTTTGTACCTACCCATTATTCCTTGATGTGTTAGAGCCCTGATATGTTTAGAAGTCAGGGGTGGCTTCAGGCATACTTTTCCTATGAGGAGATCACTAGGGGAAGTCCAAAGGTCTCCACCAATGGGGCCTTTCAATGGTGGTTCAAGTCCGAAATCGTCTCTAAAATTCGGATCGCAATTGCAAAAAATTTTTTCTGCAAAATCATCTCCGAAATTTTTTTTGGCATCTGATATCGTGGGTGCCTCCAGGGTTTGAAGAAGCATTAAGCGCTTTAGAATGTAGGCGCTTCTTTCTTGGTGAAGACCTACGAAAATAAATCGTTGAGTTTGTTGGAAATTCATCTTTATGTATACGCATCAAAATAATTCAGATGAGGCTATTCTATAGTAATCATATAATTTTATTTATATTATACTCACAGTTCATTTTTGTGATGAATTTTGAACAAACAAAATAACACAAATAAATAAATTAGTTTTGATTAATATTTTGTAGTTTTTTCAATGCCATTAAACTGACAATAATTGGCAAGTTGCTCATTTGACTTTTATGCCCAATTTTGATTGATTGAGTTCATGAAATCAAGTCAAGAGACTTTTCATCATATACTTCTCTATAAATCAACGTTTGGGCCAGTATTCAAGAAATTTTTCGTCATAAAGAATTTTGCACCTTTTAAATGTTTCAATCAACTGATTCTTACAACACTAAGTGTCAGTTGCAGGAACGTCCATTAAAATTTAAAGGTCCATTAAACTCTTAATCCTCCATTATTACAAGGAACTAATGGATGATTAAGGGTTTAATGGACCTTTAAATTTTAATGGACGTTCCTGCAACTGAGCATAAAGCATATAAATTAGATAGTTTTAAAAATATTGCAAAAAACACAAAATTGAATAACACACCTGAGATGTTTAAAAGTGTTTCGTAAACTTCATTGTTTGAAAATGCTATTTGCTTAAGTTAAATACTGTAAAACAATAAATAACATGATACTTCATCATTTATTCATCATAAAACAGATCTAATGTATTTCAGTAATAATGCAGTGGTAACTAGTATTGCATGTTCCAGGTTCTGGTACAAAAATACCTAAATCTAAACCCCAAGATTGAATATGACAAATGTACCTATAAATAAAATAACAATTAAATAACAGACAATATTCGGATTGAAATATAATACGAAATCTATCGATTATATGGTTATTTTATGTCAAACATCAACAATGTATAACTCTGCTGATTTTCTTCCCTTGGGTAGATATTTTCGTTTCGATCAATATCCAATTTTCATAAGTTGAAAATTGAGATTTGCTTCACACATATATTGTTTTCCCATTAATTTATCACAAATCATCTCAAAGATTCTTGCATTGATGAATCTGAATCGTCTGTATCAAGTTGGGCCCCCAATTGCTCAAGTGCTTCGCACAGTACACGAGCTAGAGTATGTTCATGCCTTTCTTTATCTATACATATCACAGCTTCTCTTGCCAAATTATAAATATCATTCAAGGAACTCTCTGCACACCAGTCTTTATTCTGGAAAATCAAAATAGATAATAAAGTTCAAAGATTTATAGGAAACTAGAATTCATACACAGAAGAAAAAAAGATTTGAAACCGATTAGGGCACTCAATAGGGGCGTTCGGCATCGACATCGGACGTGTCGGATCGATCTGAACCGTTACATCCGGATTGAGGGGAGTACACATCTGGAGCGTTCGTCATAAAAATCTGAGCAATCGGACGTCGATCTTTTCGTTCGGTCTATTTCAACGGAGCAAAGCGATTTTATTCATAGAGTTTTATGTTTTTTATATATTTTTTGTTTAATGTTAAGTTTCCTGATCCGACAACCGAAAAATTATAACACTTTTATTCTTCTGTTTTCATTTATTCATTAAAAACTTAATGAATTCATTAAAATTTTTCGATATAGCTATCGTAGTTATGAACGGGCAGGAGGAGATATTGCTTTCTCGTTCCTTTTTCGTGTAATTAATTAATAATTAGGATCTTTCGGTACAACTATCGCCGTATTGAACGACCAGAAGGGGATATTGCATTCCTCGTTTCCTTTGCATTCAGGCCTTTGCACCTAATTATTTAATTGAGATTTTACGGAAGAGCTACGAAAAGGGTGAAAGTATCGTTAAAACTTAAAAGATGAGTATATTTCCCAAAATAGTGATCTTTGAAATCTCATAATCGATAAAAGTAGAACAGAGTAGTATGTTCTGTGGCAGATGGTCTGTACCGTTCCTTTATTCCCAGATATTACAGATGAATCTGTACGATCTGTGGTCACGTGACTAAAAAATCCGTCTGCTCGCGGAGGTCAATGCCGAACGGGCTTAATATAGTCCGTTCACGAAAGTTTGAGCGCATAATAATAAGCCTTTGCTTATTTATCTGAAGTTGGCAGTATTTGCTGTCATAACGTAGAATAAAGTCAACGTTGCCGAATGTACCCGGCTTTTCGATTAACTTGTCATTGTATATTTTATTATAAAAGTTGATTATATTTAAAGTAGATTCAGCCCTTGATTGAAAAGGTATTGCCACAAGGGGCGTTCGGCATCGACATCAGACGCGTCGGATCGATCTGAACCGTTCGTTTATTACATCCGGATTGAGGGGCGGAGACATCTGGAGCGTTCGTCATAAAAATCTGAGCAATCAGACGTCGATCTTTTCGTTCGGTCTATTTCAACGGAGCAAAGCGATTTTATTCATAGTTTTATGTTTTTTATATATTTTTTGTTTAATGTTAAGTTTCCTGATCCGACAACCGATAAATTGAAAAATTATAACACTTTTATTCTTCTGTTTTCATTTATTCATTAAAAACTTAATGAATTCATTAAAATTTTTCGATATAGCTATCGTAGTTATGAACGGGCAGGAGGAGATATTGCTTTCTCGTTTTTTTTTTTGTGTAATTAATTAATTAATTAGGATCTTTCGGTACAACTATCGCCGTATTGAACGACCAGAAGGGGATATTGCATTCCTCGTTTCCTTTGCATTCAGTGCCTTTGCACCTAATTATTAATTGAGGTTTTACGGAAGAGCTACGAAAAGGGTGAAAGTATCGTTAAAAGATGAGCATATTTCCCAAAATAGTTATCTTGAAATCTCATAATCTATTAAAGTAGAACAGAGCATTTCTGTGGCAGATGCTCTGTACCGTTCGTTTATTCCCAGATATTACAGATGAATCTATACGATCTGTGCTCACGTGACTAAAAAATCCATCTGCTCGCGGAAATCAATGCCGAACGGGCTTTTAGGGTATAATTAGGCCGAGTAAACAGACATATAATGGTAGATTATGAAATAGTAAGGGATAAAAGTGAATTACTTACTAGTTTTTCAATCCATTCAGTGAGCAGTGGGGTTAGATATGTATGTATTGTTCCTAAGTTTGAAGACTTGGCCATATATTTATCCATTCTTTTTCCTGCAATCAACAACAGTTCAAGACCAAGCGAATGCTTATCTTCTACTGTTCCTTTCTTATAATGACCCGCCACATCATAACCCTGAATAAACAATTGTTTAACTTCCTCCATTCTTAAAATATCCCTATTTAACTTCCAAATCTTTCCCAAAAGCAAGCATTTAGACATCCAATAGTTGTGATCTTTAAAATACTCTTTTCCATCCTTACTCGTTATAGTTTCCGCACCAGAAGCGATAATTTTCTTCAAGAACTGTATTCTCGCAGTGGAGATGGTACTATCTGTTCTACCATAATCCACCTCGGGTTTATCTTGAAAATCCATAAAAAACACTTTGATCACCTCTACATCAAAGAGATTTTGCATAGGTTTGAAAGCTTTTATCGAGAACTGACACAACATGTGAAAAACTAAACTTAATTCGTAATGGGTGAGAAGCAGTTCATAATTAATACTTGTTTGTTGAACAGCTAATTCGGCCAACGGTTGTCCACCATTTTCCCATAAAGTTTCGAATTTGATGGGTGTTTGAGGCTCAACGTACATGTCTTGAGCAATATCTGTGAATGTGTCCAAGTAATCTGTTGTGATTTTTAAAAATATAGGTATTTCCACATCGGATAAATTTGTATCCTGAAGACATAACCTCTTCTTCGGAACTTTCCCTACAGTATTTATTAGCTTAATAGTGTTCTCGAACATGAATCTTAAATGTGTTTTCCAGACTAAATTAAATAAGCCTAATTTTAAGAAGAAGTTTGGAATCGCTTTCAGGCACGATATGCAGGCTTCTAAGTGCTCTAAGTTGTGCAGGTCGTGTTGCCATTGCAAGGCATATTCCCAACACATATTGGCTAAAATCATTCCAGTATCCAAGCTGTAAGGCCAATGAACCTTAATCATATTGAAGTTTGTGAACAGCTTTTCAGTTTTAAGAAATTCTATTTTTTCCTTGGGAAATTTTTGTTCCAGATCTTCATTTTTTGATGTTTTAGATAGTTCGTTAAGAGTGCCGTTTAAAACAATCAACTCAGGATCTATTCCGCTCATTGTTAACCATCGGGCAACTAGTTCACTTACAGAACCTTTTTGTTGCAGTACAAAGTTTAGACTGATATCTAACTTTTTGTCACTCGTCGTTAGTTTAGGGAGAGTACTATATTTAGAAACAACAGGTTTTTTAACGACTAATATGTTCAAAAGCGATACATCTTCAAGTTTACCAATGAGAAGGGTCCATTCGACATTTTCTTTGGACCATATTTCAAAATCCTCATCGTCGATGGCTATTGATGCATTTTCCGATTCTTGCTCTTTTTCTATTTTGTAAGCTACGTATTTACACGATATAGCTGCTGTAAGAGCAGGAAACGGTTTACTGGAATTGAATATAACTTCTCTTATGTCTTCCCAGTAATATTTAAGAGAATTTTCAATGCAGGAAATTTCTATTGCTCTCTTTATGAGAATGTATAAGATATTCGTAAGATTATTGATTTCATTTTCTAAATTTGGAAAATCGTCTAGTGGTCTGTTCACCCAGTACATTATAAGTAACAAAAATAAATCTTTGGTATTAATATTGCTTTTTTCGACTTCGTTTTTGAATTTTTTGAGATTTTTACATTTTACATCAAAATTACTGAAAAGATCCTCACAAAATTTATGAATTACAGTTTCATCGTGTTTGGGCATTAAACCTATTTTTGTATCGGCAGTAAGGTTGAAAATTGATAAGAATTCAGTTATAGAAGATGCATCATTATCGGCAAATCTCACTTTCAACTCTTTGGAATGTTTTTCATCATCTAAATTACCCATTAAATCCAAAAAGGGTTTCATTTGATTCATTTCCTTCTCTCCCAATGTAAGAATAGTTACAGTATCGTCTTCTGAAAGTTTTGAATCCAAATCATCATCATCATTGTTGCTTTTCATGAAAACATAGAAGTTTAAAATGCTAACAATATTGTTAACTTTAATTTTGAAGGTTTTCTCTAGTTCGGTATTCGCTTCTTCACCGATATTATCTGCAATATAAATGGCACATTGAAGTAATATTTCTACAGGCTTCGTTTTTAAAAGCAATTCCACCAACTGTAACTTCATCTCAACGGTTTGCAATTCTTTAACTGTATCTAGCATAGCTGACATTAGAGAATCTGTGCTGTAATCCTCGCATCTTATCATTTGTCTCAACTTTTTGTACAAGTGGATATCTTTAGCTTTCTTACTACTTTTTTCATTAAGAGCAAAATGAAAGGGAATTAAAATTTCCTTCATTTGACCATCGGGATCAACCAAAAGCGTGGTGAACTGACATGCGTATTTGGATTTGGTCGGCGAAGTGAAGCCCATAAGACTATGGTTTATGTATAAGAGTCTACTGTTTTTCGAGGCTGAAAAAGTGGTTATTTTCATAAACTGTTGAGTATTGAAGATTTCCAATGTTCCCTTTTTTGGTGAGTAGATAACCAGGAATAGAGCGATCTTTGTCTCAATTTTAGCGCTACTGGAATGTCTGTTATCTGGAACTTGAATAAATGCACATTGAGCTTCCCGGTAGCCTTTCAAGATCTTTAGGGCTATACCCTTTTCGGTGTCGATTATAATAACACGTCCTAAACTGTCAGAAATTGCTGCAAGCTTATGATCAGCTGACAAGATTATTGTATTGGCCGCACGATTCAAGTCGCATAGACCAAATCGACAACCCATAGGATCTGTTGGTTGTTGTACAGTGGAAGGACGTTTCTCGAGCTGGGCATTTCCAGTGAGCCAGCTCCTGAAAGAAAACTGTCAAATTTTGCTTAAGCATGTAGACTACTGGCCCGTGTTGAAAAAATTATGGGTCATTTGAACCACCAGATGACCTATCTAAAACGATATAAGAGCATAAAATAATAAGATTCAGCACTATGCCGTCACTTGTAAGCTGTCCAACTGAGTGCAGGTGAGAATTCGAAAGTACAGGTAGAGTGGGTACAGTTTGGTCACATATTTTTGTACGGCATTCTTACCATCGATCCGTGAAAAATAATAAGAAAACGCGTAGCGTACAAAACTCATGCGACAGGGGAAAAAATCTAGGGTTGCAATCCCCTCTCTTTCCGTAGTCCAGGGGGTGATTTGACAACATGAAATAAATTTATTTTGAGACTATTTTATGCAAAGATAATATTTTTTCATATGCCGAACATTTTCGTTGGTCCAAAGGGGAAAAAAAGCACTCAGTTGGACAGCTTACAAGTGACGGCATAGTGCAGAATCTTATTATTTTATGCTCTTATAGTTTTAGATAGGTCACCTGGTGGTTCAAATGACCCATTATTTTTTTCAACCAGGCCTGTAGTCCTTACAGTGATGAACACTTACGGAAGAGCTGATTTCAACTTATGAGCCACAATTTTAGCGACATCGCTCAATATTGCTTGATTACTTCCTTCCGTGGCAAAATGAAAACCCAGAAACGGTTTCCAACCAACAGCTAATACCAGTGTGTGGTTTGGTGGTACTGTTCTGAATTTAGCATCATAACCTCCACAGGTTGACGCAGCCAGTAAATTATCGAAAGTATTTGAAATGGATAAACCAACAACAGCAAAATCTTTGATCATTGACTGATCCTGGAATTCCCACTTTTTAATATCCAATGGCTGCTGCTGATAATCTAGCAGTTCACTATTAGCTTGAACTGAAATGATAGAAATGTAGTAATTAACAACCGAGTTCAAATAGCATTCAATAAAATAGAAAATTACCTCTTGCAAGTTGAGCTCTGTTATTCCTTAGAACTTGAAAGAATGGCTTTCCTTGTATAATGCATATATTTGTTTGGTATTGCACATAGATTTCTTCAGGATGTAGAAGAAATAATATATCTGACCGCGGACTGTGTTGAGAACGACATTTTATAGATGTTATGTCCTCATTGTGAAATTGCTCTTCGAAGATGAGTTCAAAGGTTTCTAAGTAGACACGAACATAACCAGACTCAAAACCCAGAAGAACACAAGTCCAGTCAGGTAGGATCTAGAATAGTGAATGTATTTCTCTACTCATTATTTAAATTCTTCTGGAGAACTCACATTTGAACTTTTAGTTTGTCCAACGATAGGAAGACATAAAACAGACTTTATATTATCAACTTCATGAACTGTACCCGAAAAAGTTATTTGGGAAATACTTGATGCAGTGGCAGAATTCCATTTTGAAGCTAATATCACTAATTTTCGTCCTTTGGCTAATACGATTAAATCTCCCACAGGACTTATCGATAATAGGCATTTTTGTAACCATGATTCATTACCTATGAATACATTTTAAATGTTATTATATTATTCTTAAACTGAATGCAAATAATCAGTTTATTACCCAAATCTATATCAGCATCTGGAAGAAACAAAAACTTCTTGATTTCCTCAACATCTGAGATGTTTCCTATCGAATTAATCTGACAAGACATATTCACACAAAATGTACAACAACAATTATCTATTGAATACAATTTCCAATCATTAAAATTGTTAAAAAGGTCCTTTTGATGAACTTATAAAAAAACTATTTATTTGTCAACATTCATTGTTATTTTTCGATTGGGCTGGGGGAGTAGCTCCTAAACTGATATATGTTCTCCATTGGTTATCTCACTCTTTCGTATGGGATTTGATAGCGCTTATTCTTTCTTTTTCTCTTAAGATTACAAACCGAAAACACCTTTCATCATAGAATCGAATGATAAAAGAAAACTGTCACATATCTCTATGACAAAAATGAAGTTCTTTGGTTTGACAGCTAACCTCACATTTATTTGACACTGACAGCAGTGACAGCCCTTGGTAGGTCAACAAATGTTTCAAAATAAATAACAGAAATTAGGTGAAGAATATAGAAGATATATTATTTCCGCAATTTGTTCTATTTTGGCTGAAATGGAAACGAATAAGAAGGTAAATTAAACATTCTTTAATTCAAAATTATATTGCTTATTATATTAAATTTTAGGAAGCTTCCTCTTCTGAATCAACTTCAGGTTCAACAAGCGATTCTTCCAGTACTAGTTCGTCAAGCAGTGGAAGTGAATCAACTTCTTCATCAGATTCTGAATCTTCCTCCTCTCAAGCATCCACCAAAACTTCAGAACCTAAAAAGACAACTCCAGTTCAAAAGAATGTCAAACGTAATTCTGATTCATCGAAACAACAGCAGTTGAACAATAAGCAAGATAGTAAACCTGCTAACAAACCGAAACCAATTATCCCTAAAACTTTAAAACCTACTGTGAAAATTGAGATTTCTTCCACAGATGATGAAGAACCTAATAAATCGAATAACTCATCGAAACATCCCCCTAAAAAGAAAACTAATGGAAAACCAAAACCTGCTGCTGGTACTTTAAATAAAACAGCTCCGACAAAAGCTTCATCTACTAAAGTTGTACCAAAACCACAGCAGACTAATAAACCACCAGTAAAATCCAACGAAGTAGCTAAAAATGCTAGTAGTAAACCTCCACCGTCTTCTAAATCATCTGATAAAGATGATCCCAATAAAAAGAAGAGTATATTTTCTCCAGAAAATAGTTCCGAAGATTCTGAAGATACTTCTAAAGTAAAACCAGTTCAGAAGCTGGCAAACAAGGCACCTAAAAAGTTCCCTAGTAAGGTACTTGAACAATGTGTAAAAAAGCCACAAAAATCGCAGAATTCAAAAGTTGAAAGTAACTCTGTTAGTTCAGAAGACAGATCTTCGTCAGATTCCAGTAGTAGCGATTCCGATAGTAGTGCGCCTTCCGTCAAAAGAATCAAGAAATGTGATGTGAAATCCAGATCTGGGGCGAAGCAGAATCAAAACAGTAATACAGAATCTGAAAACGAAACAAATGTTTCTAAAAAAACACTTAGGAAGTCAACAAGATCTGCTAATACAAGAAAATCGAAACATGTACTTGGTAAAAATGTTTATTCAGACACAGACTCTGATACTGAAAGTACAAAAAGGTCGTCAAGCCATTCTCCGGTTAAAAAAGCCCCATCGAGTAGCAAAGGGAAAGCTAAAAAGAAAGTGGACAACATAGAAAATAAATCTAGAGGAAATGATATTCTTGTCGAAGAAAGAACATGTCCTTTGGAAGGTTGCAACAGTGCAGGACATATTTCAGGCAAATTCCCGAAGCATTTCACCTTGGAAGCATGTCCTATTTACCATAATATGACTCCAAATCAATGCAAAGAAGAATTTGCCGAAAGGAAAAAACGGGACGATAACAGAAAAAAAATTTTAGAAGTGTTTAAGAAGTCCCAAAAAGCAACAATACTACAGGAACAAAAACAAAACTTACAACACATAAGAGAAGCAAGATCGAAGTTCGAGTACGTACCACCAGATGGACAGAAAACATCGTATACAAGCAGAGAACCGATTCTAGACGGTTTTGTACCTGATTACGATCTGAAACTCTTCAAAGATGCTCAAGCAATTGCCGCAGAAAAAATAGAGGAAGATCTTAAGACGCAACCCCATACCAAGGCAACAAAATACATAGAAATGGGAAAATATGAAATGGAGGTTTGGTATCAGAGTCCATATCCTGAAGACTATACCCGATTACCAAAACTGTACATTTGTGAATTTTGTTTGCGTTACATGAAGTCTCGGACGATTTTATTGAGGCATATAGTGAAATGTGTTTGGAGGCATCCACCTGGGGAGGAAGTGTACAGAAAAGACAAAATAAGTGTGTGGGAGGTCGACGGAAAAAAGTATAAACAATACTGTCAGAACTTGTGTTTACTGGCTAAGTTTTTTCTGGACCATAAGACTTTGTACTACGATGTTGAACCGTTTTTATTTTACGTGATGACAATCTATGATACGGAAGGGTGTCATACTGTGGGGTACTTCAGCAAGGTGAGAGAGATTTTTTCATTATATTTTTACTTTTGTTAGTTGTAATAGACTCTACATGTTTGAATTTTTTTGAAAATTTTATTTTTGAGATAAGAACAAACAGATGATCATAACTTTTTATTTTTATAATTGATGAAATGCTTTCTTGTGTAATTGAAAATGTGCAGATTTCACAATTCAGTATTAATCTATGTATCAAAGATTATAGAGTCAAAAAGATGGGAAATAGCCTTGTATTTGTAGTGCTAAAAATGGACTACATTTTTTCAGTTTACATTTGACCTACAGATGGCACTGAAGGTGAATTTGTATATAAAGTCTGTAATTTTGATCAGAAGTATAAAGAAAACTGTAATATGCATTGGCGGGAAATTCGTATTCTCTTCAGGATGTTTAACTTTTGAGCGCTCGTTCGACCTAAACGAGTGATATATAGTTTTGCCCAAATGTCTGTAATTTTTGGGCCCATTTTAAGAAAAAAAACTTCACATCAACATATGTCCTAAACGTCTTATCTTTTTAGTTACAGGGTGGTGAAGTTTTCAAAAATAAATCATTTTTCATTAATATTCATAATACCACTTCAGTCATTTCAATGAATTTGTCATACACTGTACTATGAATCAAAGGCATTTTTGAATGTATCACTTTTTTTAAATTCCACCAGGGGCGTTCGTACGTAGTTTGACCTTCCTATTTTGACAGACATTGATGGTACGCCACAGATTTTTCCTGAAATGGAAATTATTTTTGAAATTCCCAATCATTTCTTACCAAAGTTGATCTCTCCAACTTTTTACTCCGATGTTCGGTTTTGGCTTAAAAAATAAAAACCGTTTCTCTGTATCATAATAACAATATCGTTAATACATACAGGTGTTCTGATCTGTTTCCGACAAACTAAAATGGGTAATAGATCACATCATTTTAAGCAAAAAAGTTCCTATGAACATGGGTCCGGAAATGCTTCGTTTCAGAGATACAGGGTGTTAAAGTTGAAAGAATAATTCGCATTTTCTTCAATATGTTTTGACTGCTTCGAAATCCTTTCATGAAATTTGGTATACAGGGTTTTTTTTTGGTCGATAAATTCAAATTTGTGGTCCTGTACATGTGTAGATATGACACTATCACCATGCAGAATACTGATTCAATTTTTTTTATTTTAAGAAAAGTAGGTGGCGTGCACTGACTGTCTGAATAACAGAGCCGGAACTAGGATTCTAGCGCCTGTGGCAAACTTTCAAAATGCGCCCTAGAAGAATTTCATTTTTCAATAAATACATTTTTTTCATGATGATAATTGACATTTCGATGGGTTTAATGCAGAACTATACTAAGTCCGAAATTCTCACTTTTCAGGAGACACGTTTTTTTGAATAGGTCAAAAGCTGATTGAAAATATATATAGTCCGGTCTATTTAGACATTCGAATTTACATAAAGTCCCAACAAGCTGAATTTCTGTGAAGTTGTTCAAAACATAATTATAAACAATGTCTAAAAGTTCCTCATCATTTCCCTGTGAGGAAAAAATTCTATTCGAGGTCAATGTCAAAAAAATGAGTTTTTCGCGATTTTCAGCAAAACGGTAAGTTTTATCATAAAAGTACCTCAGATAAAAATTGTAGATCATAAAATTATCTATGAAAAATGTATTAATACTTTTTTTCTTACGAGTCACCGTTTCTGAGATATAACGATTCAAATAGTATTATAAGTCGTTATCGTCATAATATGCACACGTTCCACCACCCCCTATGAGGTAGTGTACTTAGCGCGTAGTTATAACTTTTTGAATCGTTATATCTCAGAAACGGTGGTTCGTAAGAAAAAAAGTATTGATACATTTTTTATAGATAATGTTATGGTCTACAATTTTTGTCTGAGGTACTTTTATGATAAAACTTACCGTTTTGCTGAAAATCGCGAAAAACTCATTTTTTTGACATTTGACCTCGAATAAATTTTTTTCCTCACGGGAATGATGAGGAACTTTTAGACATTGTTTATAATTATGTTTTGAACAACTTCACAGTAATTCAGCTTGTTGGGACTTTATGTAACTTCACTCTCATTTTTTCTAAATAGACCGGACAAATACGAATTCTTTCATTTTGAACTTAAGCTTAAAGATCCTGATTGTTTTGTGATGGTCAAAATTTACCCAAACAGAAATTTCCGAAAAATTGGGACATAATATAGCTTTGTATGGTAGTTCTGCATATAAGAACTATTTTCTGTCCACTTTCAATGCCATCTTGAAAACAGATCTCTGTTTTCAAGATGGCATTGCCACTTTCAACTAAACTATGTCTTTATGGTATGGGTCAGAACTATGCTATGTCCACTAAATCGCTAGATTGAACTATCACTAGAGTTTATATGAAATTGAAAAAGTGGGGTAAGGATAAAAGATGGACTTGTAATACGTCTGCATCAGATGAAGTGTAGTAGCAAGCATTTTTTCAGCCCATAAAGTGATTTTCTGGAAAAATGGACTTGGGATCTGGAAGTTTTGGGGTGGTTTTGATTTCTTTAATTTTTTATGTTTTTGGGATGCTGAATCCGAATTTGAGGTTTGCTAACAAAATTTCGTGACGGAACATAGAAAAAAAAAAAAAAATCTCATTATTGGTCAGTTTATTGCTCATTACTCGGAAACTATCAACTTTTCGTGAAAAACTTTTCCATACAGAATGAAAGTACATAAATTTCCTACAAATTGTACTACCACACTTGTTCTGCGACAACCTGTTCTAGCTATGTCTTCTTTTCAATATTCCAACTGAATTTTCTATGGTTCTGTTCACACTATGGTCACACACTATTTTGCATAAGGCTTATTATGAGCATCTTGCATTTGGCCGAAACATTTCATTTCGATTGGTTTCGTTTCGTCTGAGATATTCAATTTAATTGGAATATTAAAAGAAGAATCTTTATATTATATTTGTAGGAAATTTTATGTACTTTCATTTTGTATGAAAAGGTTTTTCACGAAAAGTTGATAGTTTCCGAGTAACAAGCAAAAAACTGACCAAGAATGAAATTTTTCATTTATTTTTATTTTGTTTCTATGTTTTCGTCACGAAATTTTGTTAGCACACCTCAGATTCAAATTCCACACCCCAAAAAACATAACAATGGTATGAAACTTTCCAGCTAGGGTTCTTTTAAGCACAAATATACTGAACCTCCCATATTTCTTAAAAAGTAATGAACAAGAACTCAATCAACAAAATGATAGAAAACGATAAAAAATTGTTATTTCACATTTTGCGCCCCTAGGTCGTTTGCGCCTGTGGCAAATGCCTCTCTCGCCACGCCCACGGTCCGGCTCTGCTGAATAATATTTGGGGCTATTTAAATTGGGTCGGCACTGGTTTTAACTTAAACCACCCTGTAACTCAAAGGATAAGACGTTAGGACATATAGTCCGTTCACGAAAGGTTGAGCCGGTCGGTTGGCCATGGAAATTTGGCATATTCCACTGTGTATAATAAAATTTTAGGTTATGTTGTTTATTTTCTTGTCAGATTGATACGCAATGTTGCATAGAGTTCCATGATAACTAGCAAGCTCGTCGGACAAGGCCGGGTACATTCGGCAACGTTGACTTTATTTTACGTTATGACAGCAAATACTGCCAACTTCAGATAAATAAACAAACGCCTACTATACGCTCAAACTTTCGTGAACGGACTATATGTTCATATGAAGTTTTTGTCTTAAAATGGCCCAAAAATCACACCAATAATATTGATATTTGTTAGGAACATCCTGTATATCTCAGAGAAAAGGGAGAAAATAACAGAGATGATTGTGTGAATCATAGATAGAGGAAGGAGAAGATTTTTCTCTTCCTCCCAAAAGCCATTGTTATGGTTATGTTATTTGTTTACGTACTTCCAATCCAAACTCATTGGCCTATTCCGTTTATCTAATCGACAGCTCAGTTTGGACTCTCTCACTTCTTGCTCAGTTGGTCTCAGTCGTGAGACAGCGACGACGTAAAAAAATTACTAGTTAAATATATGGGGGTTACCCCGAAGGAAATCCCCCTAACGATCCGACAACGTCGCACGTGTGTGTCGGATCCGCGCTGCATCGAGATAGTTCAGCCCCACCTGTCGGTGGCGGCTGGGCCAGACGCCGGCCGGTTGCTCGGGTTGTTGACCCGTCGCGACGCTGGCTGCTCCTGCACCGCAGACGCCCAAATCGTTCTCCCATCTCCTCCCGGCTGATGCTGCTGATACCGCCGAACCTGCACAATGTGATTGACCCATTCTTCCTGCGGCTGGACGCTGCTTGCTGATTTTTGACGGTCATATGGCGTTATTTGTTGATTTTTTTCGTAAGTAATATCATAAGGGCATCTAATTTTTCCGAAAAGAATCGAAAAAACACGTTGCTAAGTAATATTTTGACAAGAAGCATGAGTGCTGGTGGCAACAGGTCCTGCCAACGGTTTTGCACCTGCACGAATGCTTTTTGTCAAAATATTACTTTGCAATGTGTTTTTTTCGATTTTTTTCACATGAAAAATTAGATGCCCGAATGGTATTTGACAAGACTATTTCCTGAGTGACAACAACTGTCAAGTTTTGCCGCGGGTAAACGCGAATGAACTGCTGACAGGTCTGCCAAACAGTTTTTCCACCTAGAAACCATTTGTAATTCAAAATTGCGCGTTTCTGATTGGTGCAAATTACGACGAGGAAAATAGTCGATAAACATTATTCTCCACTCTACTTCATATGTATTACAGTGGAACTTCCCTATAGCGAACGTCTGTATAACGAATTTCGTCAAGACATTGCACCTTGAATCCAAATTCCATGTTAAAAACACCTCTAAAACGAAGTAAATTCTCTTTATAACAACATATTCAAAGACATCACTCTTTGAAGAGGTATTGGTTAAGGGTATAAGGATGGGTTTTTTCCATAATTATGCCGACGTATAGTCCGTTCACGAAAGTTTGAGCGCATAGTAGGGTTTGTTTATTTATCTGAAGTTGGCAGTATTTGCTGTCATAACGTAAAATAAAGTCAACGTTGCCGAATGTACCCGCCTCGTTCGACGAGAGATTGCGAGTTATCAGAGAACTTTATGCAATATTGACAACATTGTGTATCAATCTGAAAGAAAATAAAAACATAACCTAAAATTTTAATATACACTGTGGAATATGCCAAATTTCCATGGCCAACCGACGGCTCAATCTTTCGTGAACGGACTATAGGAATAAATCCCGACCGTAAACTAAACCATTACGGCGGGCGAAAGATCCTTCCGAAACGTTGGATTCAGCTGGAAATGTTGATAATGACGGTACTTTAAATGATTTCGCTAATGTAGATGTTAATATTGTAACCAATGAACTTCCAATTGAAAAGGACATGTTAAAACGCTGTCAAGTTCACTACGATAGCAGTGAGACCGACAGCGCTGCCTTCAAAACGTGTTGTTCCGCTTTCCGGTCCATTGAAGAGGTTCCGGAAAATATTTTTGAATCTTTGAGAAAATGCGAGGTTTTTTATGAGAATAAAATGTTTTTTAATTGTGAAACTCAGACAAAAATAACGAAATATTTGCCCAAAAAATCGTGAATAGCTATGTATTGTATACGTACCTACATAAAATGTCTATAAGCTATAAGAAATGCACTTACACACCTTTTTGAGTATGTATATGAATTCACAATAAAAAATGCAATTTCTTGTTTCTATACTGGACACTATCAAAAAACGAATTTTTTTGCGGGGGCCAAGATTTTTAACGATGTGTGCTAATGTTATAGGCATGAAATATTACAATAGTAAAAAATAATATGTATCTATTTTTGTTTCAGGAAAAGAACTCCTTTTTGAACTACAACGTATCATGTATTCTCACATTACCGCCTTACCAACGTCAGGGATATGGCAGATTATTGATTGATTTTAGTAAGTACAACAAATATATCCTTCTCATTTTGCTGACAAATAATAAGTTCAACAAAACAACTACGCAACGACCAAACATGCCTTGGCATACTTTGATCGAAAGTAGTAAAAATACAAAGAATTAATAAACAAATTCATATATAAAATACGTTTAAAATCCATCCATTATATGTCTGTTTGCTCGGGCACAATAATACCCATTAATCACAAGTGAATAATAAGTTATTATTCACTGCTGTCAGATGTTTCATAGATTTAGCTTCAATATAGTATTCTTTAAATTGATATTTCTTCAGTATTCTGAAGTACTCCAACTAACAAATATGGGTTTACCTTGTACATCGAGGGCCAAATCTACTTTTATTACATCAATTAAAGCAATTTTCATTATAGAATATACAATAACAAGTTTTCCAAAAATTTCTCATGTGTCAACTTGACCTTTTCCACGCTTGTCATAGATGGGTCTTGTCGCGGTCGCCAAATGTTAAAATCTTCAAGAAATATATTCAGTAGTCGTGGATAAAGTATAGTGTACCACTCGCGTGTAATGGCTGTTATTCACTCGGTGATTTGGGCTACTGCCTACGGCTCGTAGCCTAAACTTCACCTCGTGAATAATAGCTATCATTATACGCTCGTTGCATAATATACTATTATTTACACTTAGCTCCCAGCAGCCATATTGAAAAGCTGATTATGACAGATCGTTGGACTGCCCTATGTTAAGATTAATTGATTTCGTTTACGTTTGACAGCTGACGTACACCGGAGGTACAACAACCTCACTTTTCCTATGAAAATTATAGCAAAACCACGAGAGATTTTGGTGTTTCTCAAGTGTTCCAGTTGATTTATTTCTGCTTTGGACTGAAAAATCGTGAAAATGGACCTATCAAATTATTTTTTTTCCTTTCTATATAGTGAAGAATAAATATTATAAATATCAATCCATTCGCTGTACCAGCACTCGTCGTTTTTACTGAATAATGGATAATAATATCAGGATACATTTTATCATCGGAATAAGCCACATTAGATAGATAAGTCTTCTGCAGAAGACAAGGGTGAATGCCCAAAACTGATATTTTTCTACATATCGTCCTCGATGAATATGATCTAAACTCAATAAATAATTTGATAGGTCCATTTTCACTATTTTCAGTCTAAGAAGAAATGAATCACTGAAAAGTCGAAAAAACATCAAAATCTCTCGTGGTTTTGCTATATTTGCATGAGAAAAGTGGGGTTGTTATACCTCCGGGTGCGTCAGCTGTCAAACGTGCACGAACCAATAGGCTACGTGCAGTTCTGACAGTTGTCTATGTTCCAGGCGAGATTGGAGGACCAACATTAACCTGAAATGAACTGATTATTGCAATCTGAGGCGATTTATTGAGGAATTTTGTGGGTTTTTCGTTACTTAGAAGTTATTATTCATTGAATTATACTAATAAATATAATTTCACCTAATTCCCTTGAAAAGCAGATCAAAATATCTGTTAAATATTGCAATATTTCTGTGTTATAGTGGGCTGTGACATCAAAGAAGGAACTAAAAACTTACAAATTCAGTTTCTTCAGTGAATTAAAATATGGAATTCAAATTACAACAATGAAGAATATCACTGATACGAATTTATGCAGTAGTTTTGGTATTTTCATTTTAGTACTGTATAATTGTTAGATGAACTCGACTTATCATGTTGAAAGTGAGTAAATAATAGACTGTCATTGGATATAAAACGAAAATCATACTTTTTGACGCTCGTTATGAAGACTTTGAGTCCTAAAGTATAGAACATGAAAAATGTAATGAAGGATATCAGGAATGAAGACATGGATAAAGAAGTACTTGGAAGTAGGTACTTACCTTAGACAAAGGTCTAAGGTACTTACTGTATGCTTTCAATTTTAGGACTCAAAGTCTTCTTAACGAGACTTAAAAACGGAATATTTCCAATAGTTGGCGATGTTGTGTTACAAACTTTACATACATTAAGTATTCAACGTTCCAAACTAAAAACAATCGTTATCTCACATTCAATATGAATAAGTCGAATTCAACTTCACAATTTCAAAGTATTGAAATAAAGTATCGAAACTACTGCATAATTGGTGTCAGTTATATTCTTCATTGATGTAATCAATTAATTCAATATAAAACATGAACGTAGGTACCTACTTGCAAGTACTTGCTTCATCCGATGTCTCATTCCTAATTTCCTTTCATTAAAATTGTCATGTTTCTTATTCCATAGCTCAAAGTCTTCATAAGAAGCCTTAAAGAAATGTTTCCTTTTCAAATCCAATAACAGTCTAATTTATCTCCACTTCACATTAAATGTCGAGTTCATCTAAACAATTATACAGTATTGAAATGAAAATACAAAAACTACTGCATAAAATCGTATCAATTATATTATTCATGGTTGTAATTTAAATTCCATATTTTAATTCACCTGAAGAAAATAAAATTTGTAGAATATTTAGTTTCTTCCTTGCTGTCACAGCCCACTAGAATACAAAAGGATGGCATATTTAACTGATATTTTGAATATTTGATCTGCATTTGACGAGAATTTGGGTGAAATTATATTCATTAGTCTAATTGAAAATGATTAAATGTTCAAAGTGGCGAAAACCACAAAATTTCTCGATAAATCGCTCTCATTTTACAATAATCAGTTCATTTCAGGTTAATGTTGGTCCTCCGGTCACGTCCAGCTGTCAGAACTGCTCGTAACCTATGCGGTTAATAAATCTTAACCATTTTCTTCTTTCTAGGTTATCTTCTGACACGCGTGGAGGGCAAAATAGGATCCCCGGAAAAACCTCTCAGTGATCTCGGTCTGATCTCTTACCGATCTTACTGGAAAGACGTTCTCCTGGGTTACCTATGCGCAAACTCTAACCCAGCACTTTCTGTCAAGGACATCAGTCAAGAAATGGCCATATCTTCCTACGACATCGTATCGACGTTACAAGCCCTTGGTATGATGAAGTATTGGAAAGGAAAACATATCATACTGAAAAAACAAGATGTGATCGACGAGTACGTGGAAAGGACGAAAACTCGAAGCTACGCTCTGAAAGAGGTAGACAGGGCTTGTCTCAGATGGAACCCACCTCAGCCTGCGTCAGTTTGATGGGGGTCCATTGGTGAAGTGACTAGTTTTGAGGTTAGGTCTTGAACGGTCAGGCAGTTGGTTGAAAAGGATGTTGTATATAAAATATTTATTCGTATTGGAGATAGGAAATGATAGACTGCTGTTGTGTTCGAGTGAATGAACTATAATGTTGTGAAAAACTGGATTAATATACAGGGTGTTACATAATAGTATGGCACAACTTGAGGGAATGAATGTATAGTCCGTTCACGAAAGGTTGAGCCGTCGGTTGGCCATGATAATTTGACATATTCCACTGTGTATATTAAAATTTTTTAATTATGTTCTTTATTTTCTTGTTCAGATTGATACGCAATGTTGTCAATATTGCATAGAGTTGTCTGATAACTCGTAAGCTCGTCGGACGAGGCCGGGTACATTCGGCAACATTGAATTTATTTTACGTTATGACAGCAAATACTGCCAACTTCAGATAAGTAAAGAAACGCCTACTATGTGCTCAACCTTTCGTGAACGGAGTATACGTATAATTTCAAGAAAAAAAGTACATATAAGATGGGCCCGCAAAAGCTTTGCTACGGTGCTAATTATATGAAATTATACGTAGATTCATCCCTTAAGTTGTGACATACTATTATGTGACACCCTGTATATTTTAATTTTGGGGTCCAGCAGATATCAATCAGACTTTGGTGTCATTGTAGTCATATTGCCCCTCTGAATAATATTAGTAATATTAGTGAAACCAACAGAAGGTGGACTGTCTTAGGTTAGAAGATAGGGCCCCAGAAATCCAAAGAATATTCACTTTTTCCACTAGAAAACACTGAATTAAGGCTTCAATTAGGTCTATAAATGCTCTTAGAACAAAAATTGATATATTTTATGCTAGGTATATTGAATAAATTGCGATATATCGAAATTCTTGAGAACCGTACACCACATAACCACAAATTCATAGGAAGTGAATACTCTGAAATAAAATCAAGTGTGTTTGTTTTATTATTATTTGAATTTTGCATTTACTGAAAAGAAGCAGTAAGTCACTGTTTTTATAGTAGAAAAAGTGACTCTTTGAAAAAATGTGCTTCCGAATACATTGATAGTTCTTTCTCACTAAACAGTGAAAGAGATGATAATTTATGAAAACACAAGATATTGAAGAATTCTTCAAACTTTTTTTTACATTTGTGATATAAACCGTTTCTGATAGAGAATGTTTACATGGATAAATTGATATTCTAACATGAGTACAAGAAAAAGTTATGATTGTAAGTATTAAGTAGTGAAATCGATAAGTTTAAGAATTTCTATGCAATTTTAATTGTTCCTTGAATTTATATTTGTATAGTGTTAGTGTTGTAATATTTATAAATATTGAGTAAAGTATGTGTTTTTGTATTATTTGATGTTTTCTTACTCCAAATCAAGGTTGGGTATTATTTTGAGACATTAAAAAAATCATATTATCATGATTCGAGGACTATTTGACCCAATAACCAACTCATAGTGAATGAATTTGAACAATTTTGTCCAGCAATGGCTATTTATATTTCTACAGCAATATATCTGTATCAATTGAAATTTTTTTGTAAATGAAGATAGATGTACTGAATGTTCATGCAAAATTTCAAGAGGACGCATAGCCAGAACTTTAGAATTCAATTTCTTCCCAAATGTGCATTTTTTCGAATAATCCAGAATATTCAATACCAATTCAAAGCATGACGCAAACATTTGTGGGAGTTGCGTGAATACAATCATAAAAAAGCCTAGTTTATAGAAAAAAATTCTGATATTCCCCTGAAAAAACTTGCACTTATAGAGAAATCTAGTTTTAAGATGTAAATTGGCTAAGTGAATGATCATGCAAACTTTGTAAAGGATTGTTGAATAGAATTTTAATATTTTTCGTTATCGATTTTTCACATACAGTGGAAACTTCCCTGTGGTGAACGTCTGTATAATGAATTTCCCTGTATAACGAATTTCGTTGAAGACATTGCAACCCTGAATCCAAATTCCATTATGAAAAACCCTCTAAAACGAAGTAAATTCTCTCTATAACGAATATTCCAAGAACATCACTCTTTGAATGGGTATTGGTAAAAAGGTATAAAGGTGGGTTTTTTCCATAATTATGCCGAACGTAGGTAATAAATCCCTATCATAAACTAAACCATTACGGCGGGCAGATAGATATACTTCTGAAACGTTGGATTCAGCTGGAAATGTTGATGATGACGGTTACTTTGAATGATTTCGTTAATGTAGATGTTGATATTTGTAACAAATGAAAAGGACATGTAAAACATTGTCAAATACGGTGTTCGAGATCACTACGATAGCAGTGATGATACCGTCAGCGTTGATTTGAAAGGGCAACCGGCCGAAAACCATATCGCGAATTGGTTAGCCTTTAAAACGTGTCGTTTCGCTTTCCTGTCCATTGAAGGGGCTTCGCAAATATTTTTAAATCTTCGAGAAAATGCGTTTTTTATGAGAATAGAATCTTTTTTTATTGTACCACCCAGACAAAATTTCGAATTATTGGCCCAAAAATCGTAAATAGCTATGTATTGTATACGTACTTATTAAAATGGTTATAAGCTATTAGAAATGCACTTACACACCTTTTGGAGTATGATACGAATTCACAATAAAAAAGCGATTGCTTGTATCGATACTTGGACACTACAAAAAAACTTCTCTATAACGAAATTTGTGTGTAACGAAATTGTTTGTGGATTTAGATTCGTTATAGGGAAGTTCCACTGTATTTCAATTTTTGAATGATTTCCAGAATTATTCCGATCGTGCTGAGATTTCACATTCATATATTCAGTACATATCAATATCAAGTCCTATACAAAATTTTGAGGTGATAGCCGTTAATGCTCTACCAACGAACGAGCGATCCAAAGGACTACTCAGAACTCTTCTCAACTTTTTTTTTTGACTCGCAGACATAATCTAATATTCAATGACCTCATCACAACATCAAAACCGCCCTAAAACAGCAGACAAGTATCGAAAACCGCAATTTTCATGGCGGCAAAGACGTTCCACAGAACGAGTAGGGTGTAATTCAATTTGATATGTCCATTAGAACCGAATTGAACGAGGTTTTTCGAATGCTCTCGACCTAAACAATGCTGTTTTTGCGGAATATTTCTCGGTGAAAAACGACGTTCGCAAGGTCCCACCCATTTCGTCTAGCCGGGTCAGAGCCCTGTGCCTGCTTTGCCGAATCGACTTTGCTTCTTGCTCATCTCATTTGCTAGATACGTCTGCTGGCACTGTTGCCAGGTAATAATGCCTCTCTGTTCATTTTTGCAGAATGGAGCCATCAGAACACGCAATGATAAGACATCGGATTACACGCGTTAACTTAAGGGTTTTTCCAATAAGAGGTGTTATTTTGATATTCGAAGAAAAATGCCATTTTTCATATAAATGATCGGATGTTTATTTCATTATAAACAAGAAGCTATGCCGTTAATAGTGAAAATAACACCAGGCAAATGACCACTACGACCACGCTTACAGGACCATATCCTTTTAATGAAATTTCCCAGAACAAATCGCAAAGTGGCTGCCCTATTGTCCTCGATAGCCTCACGAATTCCATCTTTGAGGTGTTGAATCGATGCTGGGCTATTGACCTTCTCTTTCACGTGGCCATAAAGGAGGAAGTCGCAAGGTGTTAAATTACAAGATCTCGGTGGCCATTGTAATCACCTCTTCGAGAGATAACACGTCCGGAAACTTTTCCCGCTAAAGATCAATGTTTTCGTTGCTTGTGTGGCACGTAGCGCCGTCTTGTAGAAAGTAACGTTGTTCAGATCAATACTATTCAATTTCGGACACAAAAAAATCATTAATCATCTTTCGATAGCGAGATCCATTCCCCATAACTGTTGCTCCAGCCTCATTTTCGAAAAAGTAAGGTCCAATACTCCTCCGGACCATAAACCGCACCAAACAGTCACACGTTGAGGAGAGAGAGGCTTTTCAATAATAACTCTCGGGTTTTCCGAGCTTCAGATGCGACAATTTTGTTTGTTCACGAAGGCACCGAGGTGGAAATGGGCCGCATTACATTCATAAGATGATTTTTCGATGGAATTCCGGATCATTTTCATTCATTTGAACGACGACCCATCAGCAAAGAGACGACATTGTTGATGATCGGCCGGCTTGAGTTCTTGTGTTTACCGAACTTTAAGTCTTAAGACCCAAATTTTCATGCAAAATACGGTGTAATGATGTTGTGGAATGCCTAATTCCAAAGAACGACTAGGAATGCACAGAGAACCCTAACAGCAGGGGAATGAATTATTCTTCCGAATCTCAAATTTTATCGTCATAATGTTCTGAACAAAAGCAACATTATCTCAGTGGAGAAAATCCAAATGTGTTTGAAATGATTGTCAGTAAGGTTACCAATTCATTATGAAAAGTTTAAACTTTAAAGCCAAAACAACGCAGAGAACTTACAGCGTACGTGGAAGACCTTCTAAACATCTCTGTCGGGCAGCTGATGAAAACCCGAAAAGAAGAGATGTGAAGTCTAATCGACATAACCGGCAGACGTCTGTATCGACCAGCATTTTAAGGCGCCTGTGCTAGGTCAACACGTTCCCGCGTGACCAATTTGTGCATATTTCAATCATTCCAATTTTCATGAAAAACTAACCGCAGTATGCTGCAACATACAATCCAACATTAAAAACAATTAAGAAAAGACCTGAGCAGGAGCTTTTCAGCTATCGTTCTTTGGTAAAGCAAGAGACTATTTCCTCAGATTTTTATATAGGATTTGATATTGATACCAAATATAAATGCAGAATCTCAGCACAAACGGAATTATATTCTGGAAATTTTTCAAAAAACGAAAAGTAAAAATTAAATAATTACAAAGATTGATTTCTATGGTTCTGATGATGCGATCCTCTTGCGAAAATAATGCCGCGAAGCCGGGCCTCCGACACGTGATCTATAGCTTGAATTTTGAGTGGTTCCCTCACCGTTCATTTGAATAAGTTTGAAATGTAACATTCTAACGAATCTCGACTAGTGGAGGCGAGCAGAGCAGTTTGCATGCTTTCCATTGCTGTATTGTGTGTTGCGGATAATGTATGATTGTTTTAGATCGCTGAGTAATAACATACGTTTATTACTCTGAGATTTGGTCGATTTGGATAGTGGATAGAATGTTGGAAATAATACAGATATAGAAATGTGATTAGTTTTTTATTAGAACTTGAATTTAAAATTGAAAAAATGTAGTGAAATAAGGGAAGCTCTGCCTTCTTTTTGCAGCCACCTCTCCTTTTGAGGGCTCTGATGGGGGGTACAAAAAGTCTTAAGGTCGCAGTGAAATGTAACCCCCTTAACATATACAAGAGGTAAGAAGACATCCCGCAAAACGGTTCTAAAGCTTCATTCAGTTCTTTCTGAAAGTTATCGCATATGGTCGATAATGAAGAACACTTTTTGCCAGTTCGAATTCGATGTGATTACAAAATAAAGAAAAAGAGACAAAAGATCAAATCTGACCAGCCGCATGGCCCAGCAGTCGTGACCAGATCCCGCATTCGCAGAGCGACTGTATTTAATCAAAGAACAATCAATTAACCGTCGGGAGGGGAGCCTCGGGCGTGGTGAGCGTCGTGACGTCATTCATTGACGCCGCCGCGACGCTCAGAGCGTATACGATGCTCGTAACGGCGCCAGACGAGGAGAAGTGGTGAGGGGCGCCGCACTTTGTCAAATCGTTTTCGTGGAATCTGGAATCGATAAGTATCTGGTTATTATCGTCGCTTCTGGGAAAACTGATGGGTTCACTGTTATGTATGAAAAAAACATGCAATATTTGATTATGGTTGTATGTACAACTGTCCTGCTCGTGTGGTTAATCTTTCAGAGCATAAAGGAGGGTTGTTTTGGGCTTGGTGAGTTTGTTTACGGTTGCCCTGAACAATGCAGTGTAGTTGTTTTGAGCCTGGTCCATTCAATTAATACCTTAAGAAATCTCTTTTGAAACAACGTGTTCTATCATACCTCGTTCTGCAATTCTGAGACCATTTTCACTCTATGTAACTTTGTTCACTGACTCCATATTGAATCCATAGGCCGATAATCATATACAGTGGAACTTCCCTATAACGAAAGCGCTAAATCCAAAAAAATCGTTATAAAGAAATTTCGTTATAGAGAAAAATAATAATCGGCAATCTCGCGGTCGACTTCACTGATAAATTAAGTTATCATTCAAACTTAAACACTTCCTTTTAGACATTTTCGCACAACTTTCACACTAGCGTAATGGTTAGATTGAAACCAAACAGCCTGGGGTGTATTTAAAACTGTTTCAGAAGGATCTCTCTGTCGCCGTAATGATTTAGTTTAAGGTCGGGATTTATTACGTACGTCCGGAAAAATTTCGGAAAAAAACCCACCCTTATACCTTAACAATACCCATCAAGAGTGATGTTGTTCGAATATTTCGTTATAAGAGATTTACTTCGTTTTAGAGAGTGTTTTAACATGGAATTTGAAATGAAGGTGCAATGTCTTGTACGAAATTCGTTTATACAGACGTTTGTATTGGGTCCAATTACTTATAAGATATACTGGAATAGTCCAAACTGCGCATGACAAAACGAAATGCACCAAACACAAATCGAAGGTTATGTTGCTGTAAAAAAGTGGAAAAGCGGCCATATTGAACTTTAAATTTTGCGCTTAGTGCTCATCCCTCCGGGTCATTATTACTTTAATTTTCAGAGCATTTTGAATGACATTCACAATATAGGTCTAGTTCCCTTCAGAACTTTAAGAACTTTTTTAAAGAGTACCTAAACCTAAAGTTAATCATAATTTTGGCCAATGTACCTGATTCAGCTATTCGAATGAAAAATTAAGAGGAAATGAACAGAAAACAACATTATACTTCCTCAATTCAATTCTGGCACTGGAATGGTACAAAAGTATCGAAACCTATCAAATTAGACTAGTTCCCAATGATTTCACGCCAAGTATATGATGATTCATAGAAGGAATGTTCAGTTAATGGAGATCCCATCCGGTGAGTCACCCATCTCGGGAGATTTTCGCTGAAAGGAATCTCAATGGTGATCCGGTCACTGCCAAATCCGATCGTCGATGCACCGCGCAGATAAATATCTCGTATCGACGTTCATTGGTCACTCGAAGGCTGAAATTTTCGATTTGTGTTGAGTTCTTCGAATCGTCGAATCAGATAAGAAGATAAATGATGCTGCAGTGACCACAGGGCGAATCGAAATAAAAGTTAATTTGTCTCAGGATTTATTTCTGTTTTATTCCATGAAAGGATCCATATTATTACTTTTAGAGCACTCTTTCGACTTCACCTTTCTTACTACTCTGTGATCTTATTCTATCCTTTATGTTCTACAGGACCACAAAACTGCCAATATCACACTTTCTCAGATTGATAACGAACAAAGATAGGAACAAGCGCGATATAAATGAATTTGAGGATCAGATACAAGCAATGTTCGTTTTTTGGTTTGAAATTTGAGACAAAGAAGTGCTCTTTCAAAACTGAGATCAGAGACTCCATGTAATCAACATAGGTGAGGTTAGATGATAAATTTTTTATATACCTATGCAACATTCTCCATTTCACTCATTCAAATTCTTGACGGTTACCTAGATTTAATTTGTTGCGAATCACCGCCAATCTAACTACTTTTAAGAATAACATCGAATTCCCAAACATCCTGTGTATATGCGTCAATTGTCACCTACATAATTAATGGTGTTTCAACCCAAATATTTTTAAGCACATATTGTCATTAAAAGTCCATTAATTTTGTTGAAAGGGGGGCCCTTCACCTGCCTCTCGCATTCTTGAATATTCACATATAATAAGCCTTCTGAATCCCATTATCTGCATTTTGTTAGTTGGTGCACGATTTCAACCCACAATAATTGACCAACATAATTTCGGACCAGTGGCGGATTAACTAGTAGTAGGGCCACTCTTTCGTAAACATTTTCAATGACATTTTGACATAATTAAGGCTCTACCTCACTAATTACACGAATAATTTCAGTTTTCAGTTCAGAAATCGATTGTGGATTAATTTTAACAAAATTTCAAAAGTGAAGTACTTGAGTACTTTTCACTATGCACTTGACTTTTCAATTGTATTTTGCAACTATGAATGCGTTGGTGCAACTTTGAACATTTGAAGTTGTTGCAAAGTATTTGGCGCAATATGCTCCAGGAGCCTATTGCACCAAATACTTTGCACTTTTCACTTTTCAAATGAATTAAGTTGCACCTAACGCATTCATAATTGAAAATTACAATGTGAAAAGTCAAGTGCATCAATGAAAACTGCTCAGAAATTAAATGTTTGGAGAAATGTTGTGCAACATAACTAATTTTCACTTTTGAAATTTGTCAGAATGCAAAGTGAAGAGTTGCAAAGTATTTTGGTGCTATAGGCCCTTGGCTTCTCACATAACCAAAAAAAATAGCCCAACAATGTCAAATCACATGATCTTGATGGCCAATTTACATCACCGTTTCTGGAGATGAAATTAACTATTTAATGGCTTTAGTTCCTGTTTTATTTGAACCTTATATGCATTCAGAGCTATATCCTTGTGCTGTCTTATTGCAATAATGTGTTGTGTTGTCTCTCCCTGATCGTTGGAAGGGGCTTAATTCAGGCAGTATGGTAGGTAACCGCAAGTAGGTACTTGAATCGAGTATTCCAGGCAGCCTGACACATTTAATAATTCGATGTACCTAAGTACTGCAGGTTCCCTCCTATATTGCCATTTCTAACGTTAAAAAAGAGACAACACTACATTATTACAATAAGACAACTCCATTCAGTCAGTTAGAGCACGTGAAACTTTCGAATTTACATCTGCTCAACTTGCCTGCAACATTCTCTGTCTCATGTATTGTATATCTTATCTTTCGGATGTGAATTTCCAAATCTGTATATGTTGACGTAGTCAGTGTTTAATTTTTGATAAATTGTTTAGAAAGAGGTAGAGGAGGAACCCGACATTTTTAAAACGTATGCCCTGAAAATCGTAGATGGTCGATCCGCCACTGTTCATGACCCTACCATTTTCCGGACTCCTGCACCCGAATCTTCAAAATCTTTCGCATATACGCTTAATGAACGCCAAGAACATACACATTTCGTGTCGTGTTCGAGTATTTCATGTACTGGCAGATTTCACGCTACCAAGACTTGCGATGTTGTTTCTTCGCCGAACAGGGTTTAATGTTTCCGGAATATATTGACCTGTTTCCAAGACGGAGCCATTGTACTCCAGATATTCAACTTCTGCATGCTCCTATCTGCCAGCTGTCGAACTCGAGCGTGATATTGTAGGTACTATTGGTTCGCTCAGGGTTTGCCAGGGGGTTTTCTTTCGGTTGTTTACAGGCAGAACAGTTAGAAAGTATACAGGCTATCCCAAGATGTTCCATACAGCAATGGCATCAACAACTCTATCAGGAACAGTCGTTAAAATGGTGTTTCTGATCGCCACGCCATACACTTCTAACAGACAATTTTTCTATATGTATATTTTCTCTATTAAACAAGTGTGTTTTATGTACCACCTTGATCACTGCGCAAAAAAATTAACGCACATTCTGAAAATCTCAATAGTTACTCTACATTGACTTTATAACTTATTTTTACATCTCTCGGAAAGGTTTTGGACGAAACAAGACACATTAAATGGAAGAAAAATTCAGGATTTCACCGACTCTTATGTGAAAGAGAGAAATAAACAATTTTCAAAATACTGAAATGCTAATAAGTGATTTAATACTTGGTATTTCCATCCCTTGCGTTAATTACAGCTTGACAACGACGGGTCATACTCAAAATGAGTGATCTTAAAATGTTTTGATCTAATCCTTCCCTTCTCTGATTTGGATTCCTAAGTCATTGAGTAACTGGATGATTTTCTGAACTTTCAGCCTTCTATTGAGGTTGTCCCCAAACCTGCTCAATCGGATTGAGATCTGGACTTCTTGCTGGCCATTCATTCGAGAGACTTCAACCTCTTCAAGGTACTTCTGAACGATGCGCGCACGATGGGGTCTAGCATTATCGTCCATAAAAATGAAATTTCACCAATGTATGGGGCAAATGGCACTACCTGCTCTTCAAGAATGTTCCTTAATACTTATCAGCATTCATAGCTCCATTATCAACGACCACTAGGTCTGTGCGAGCAGTCAAAGATATTCCACCCCATACCATAATCGATCCTCCCCGAAACAGTAAATAGTATTTAGGAAATTGCACTGAGCATATCTTTCATGTGGACGTCTGTATACAAGGAACGTCGATCACAATGGTAGAGGTAGAATCTAGAATCATCTGTGAATAGAACTCTTTTCCATCAGCCTCTTCCAATGGATATGCTCTCTCGTAAAATCCAAACGCGTCCTTCCATGGGCTGGGGTAAGAGCTGGACTCTTGCCGCGACACGAGGTCTTAAATCATATTCTCTAAGGCAATTTCTTATTGTCTGAGTGCTAATTTGAAAAACGTTGTCTCACGAAGAAACTCTCAAGTAACGTTCCTGAATGGCAGTCATAGCTGTCTCCCTGAATCGCTGCAACATTCTGACACACTTGTATGGGAAACTCCAAACCTTTCTGCAATTCTTGTGTATGTCACCCTTCTTCTCGCAAAACTACCGTGGGGCAACATTCCTCTTGGGTCAAATTGCGTGTTTCGCGTTGCATAGCGATCAAGTGTAGAAAATCAAACGAAAAAAAACTATTGATCACTAGAATTGATCGAGAACAAACTGATTTCAGAATGGAGCCAATACATTCAAAATCTTATAACCTCATCTTTTTTATTCCTGCTGGGAAAAAACATCTGTATTGAAGAAAAACGTTTTGAAAGTGGATAACATATGCATGCATAATTCTGGTAAAAATAATTATCATTGAGAACACCTTCAGTTGTAGAATAAATTTGAGATTTCCATAATGTGCATTAATTTTTTGCGCAGTGTAGATGATCCTACTGAATTAGCAACCTAACCAATGAACCCATTTTCGCCATTATTGCTGTTACAACTGTAACTCTCAATCTTATCTTGCAATATCGGCTGAAGAAACTTTTTGAAATGAATCCAATTCCGAAAGTTTCCTGTAGACTAATGCCCGATTGCACCGTTCGTCTAAGCACGTTTATGCCCTTAATGACGTTTATTCCATTGATGAAACGTCATTTCAGGGTTTAAAACGTTGCTTAGACGAACGGTGCAATCGGGCATTAGAGTGCTTTTCTTTCAATTTTTTCCTTCTCCAAAAACTCTTTCTTATAGTGTATTTGCCTGTACCACTGGATCTGGTAATAATAACGAAATCCTTCTTGAAGCGAACTACTTCTTGGATTGAATTTCACCATGCCATCACCAAACAATGGTTCTCAATCGATCTTCATCTAACTTGAGTACAATAATAATTCATGATTGCCACAACGTATAAACTGAACACATGCTTATTGACCTTTTAATAATTTCGGGGGGGGGGGGGGGCTTCAGCCCCTTAGCCCACCCCCTAGCTACGTGCCTGATCTACAACGTCAAAGCAAAGTTGCTATTAATGAAACTTTTCTGGGAACTTAAAAACACAAATTCATAATTTTTAACAGTCGAGAGCTATTTAATTGTAACACAAAGCTTTTTCCATTATCCAAGTGAAGAAAGAATTTTTTGTTATACTCAAACAATATCAGCAAATTTGAGACCTTCGGACAATTCTATTTTAAATAATATCAACAAGTCAGAAGCTTTTGGATGAGTTAATTTTCGAAACCTTACTTAGTGATTTCAATAGATAAGTTTAATTCCTAAATTAATGAAACTAAGCCGATAATTGAAAATGCTATAGTTTTCTCATATAAATAGTAAACTTGGCTAAGCTCACAAATACATATCTTCTTCAAGTATGCTTCGTCAATCAACAACTTTTCTAATAACCAGAAGTTTAACCCAGCTCTTGAGTCTGGTCATTTGCGGTTCAAATCAATTAAATGACGTCGAAGGGCTAATCATGACGTCGTTACTTTGAACCGAAAATAACCAAAACCGCTTGAATACAATTTGTTTATCAAAATGATAACTGGTTATCTGCATGAAATTAATTTAGGGTTGAAATATCAAACACAACCCTGGTATAATTCCATGATGAAATCATAAATAGTGAACATTATAATCCTCCTCCTCTCTCAGTGGAAAATCATCGATTGAGTCGAGGTTCCCAGTGACGTCAGCACTTTTCTCCAGCATTCCTCTTCCAGAGATAGTGGGTAGAATCATGCGGCACATGGTCTTTTCATCGATGGCAGTTAGCTTGAAATGACGCAAGACGCCCACGGGTAAAAGTCGTTACATTTATTTTGAAATGAGCATTTCTCTTCTCCACCCACTTTTACAGGAAATAGAGAGCATGCTGTCGAATAAAATGAGTGAAGAGGTAAATGATATTGATTCGGACCAACAAACTATTCTAGCTGAAATGTTTGTTTTTGTTTTTCCAAATGAGTTCCTCGATCGTGGACGAAATTAGCATTGTTTATCACTTTCCATTTCGGTATTAGAGCTATTCTTACGCTTAGTTTTTATGGACATGCCAAACTAGTGAATGAACATAATACTTTAGTTAACAAAAAACTACAGGTCACTGAAATTTTTCCCTTTTTTCGATTGACCCACGTGTTCGAATTGTTTCAATAAAATGTTGTTCTTTATATGTTTTTTCGTGAAGCACCTTGTCGGACCGCAATAAAGAAATTGGTGGAAAATTCGAACTGTTGGAAACAAGTTAGTGATGTAAAGAATAAAACCCGTGTACGTCGCTCAAGAACAGCCGAGAATATGGCTGCTGTAGCCGAAAAAGTGTTGAAGAATACCCAGGTTGTCCATTCCTCGTCGTTCTTTGGAACTAAGCATTCCACAAACGTCATTACACCGTATTTTCCATAAAGATTTGGGTCTTAAGGCTTATAAAGTTAAGTTAACATAAGAACTCAAATTACGTGCCACACAAGCAACGAAACCATTGATCTTTTGCGGTTAAAGTTTCCGAACCGTGTTGTCTCTCGACGGAAAACTCTTTATAACAAAAATGATACTAAATATGCGAATTTATCTATTGAATAATTTAGCGTAGAAACAATTGTAATGGATGAAAAATTACGAAAGTGGTTGGACAACGAACTTCAACAAAATTTTAGGTCCACATAATATACCGAGTTTATTCGTCGTACACTTCCAATCTGGTCCTCCTGAGTCCAGAATTCTTTCATCAATGAATCCTCAGTCATTCATCTACGCTTCACAGGAAGCAGGAAGTAGTAAATGGATTACATTGTCATCATATCTACCATTTCAACTCAAGACAAACCGGTTTGTACCTAGAAAACGTATGATCCGATCTCCGTAGGTATGTCACATATACATAAAGAAGTACATAATTCACTAAAACAAAAAAGAAGAAGGTTGGCTTCACTACGAAATGAATCATTCTAGAGAAGCGTGTTTCATAGATTTCAATCTAAATTAGATTGACACTGCATTCTGTTTAGATATAATGGGAGTGTGTAACTGTGAATGGCATCATTAAAGTTGAATGTACATGTATATTGATATTAAGGAGCTATTTTTGAAATCATTATGTTCCGCTTTTCAGCGACACTTTCTTGACATTGAAATGCAGCTATAGCTGTATACAGCTACCCTGTGGAGATAGAATTTCTGTAGATTATAGATTGACAAGAGGGTTACATTCCACAGCAACTGTTTGCCCTTTTGTATCAAAGCTTCAAAGAACTCCAGAATCTGAGGGGGCTTCCAGAAGGTTACATCCACGTTTTTCGTATAATTCTAGTGTCCAAAGACATATTTGCGCAGATTCTCAATGTCGAGGAGGTTCCCTCTTCTTCTCCACAGAATCTACACTCTTAAGTTTCTGTTGAGCCAATCTCATCATATAAATCCTAAGGCTACAATGCCCTTAAGAAAACCACTGAGTAGACGTAACCTATTCTTGCTGAGATACAAATGAAGGATTTTCCAATAAGAGGTGTTATTTGATATTCAAAGAAAAATGCCATTTTTCAATAAAATGAACTGATGTTTATTTCATTATAAAGAAGAAGCTATGCCGCTAATAGTGGAAAATAACATCAGGCAAACGACCATCACTACCACGAATACAGGACCA